>CM072511.1:49786137-50178637 GCA_036898135.1 Oncomelania hupensis | reverse complement strand
TTGAAAACTCTTCCGGGACAAGACTCCTTATTTGTGTATGAGGTCTGTTGGATCAGCTTGGGAATATTGGACGCTTTCTGCCAGATGGTCACTAGGGCTTCCTATGATGTTATTATTTAGCAATGTAGGCATTTTATATGTATGTGTTTTGTTATAATTTATAATGATGTTTGTATTCTATTTTGTTTTTTGTAAACGGGGATTCGATAAGTTGGGGTGAAGCCACAGCCGTCCCCGGCGTGGGATGTCTTTATTTAAAAGTGACTGGCTGGTGGAGACTTTTCGTTTTACCACTGGGGTTGTTTCAGCAGATCTTTTATGCGGATCGTGGGTTATCCGGTCCTGATTTGGCTCGGAAGAGTCCGCTGGACCTAAAGCAATAATAATGTAATGTGATGTAACTCTTGTTCTTCTTTACATCACTGTTTTTGTCGGTTTTGAAATTTCAAAAACCAACCAGAAAAAAGACTACCAATGACTTTTAACAAAACCTCTAAAACCTTCTTCTATTCGCATTCTTGTTCTTGTCCCTCCTCCTTCATAAGGAAGTGCTCAGAATTTGTTATTCTCCTCTCTCCTGTCCTCCCATTATCTTTCACCAACCTAACATTCTCCTACTCCAACTTCCTGTCTTCCTCTCTTCTTTCCTTATCCTCTTATCAAGAGTTACATCCATCTTTTCTTTATCTTCCAAGTTGTCTTCTTCAATCTTATCATCATCAACAATTCAACAGCAGCATCGTATCCTTCCCTCATCAACATTCTTCATTATTGTCTTGTTCATACTGCACATCATCATCATCATCTTCTCCATCATCCATCAAATCAAATCATCATCATCATTCATCATACTCATCATCTTTTTCTTCTTCTTTTTTTTCTTTTCTTCCATCTTTTTTTCACCAATCTAAACTCTTGTTATCTTCTTTACATCACTGTTTTGTCGTTTTGAAACTTTTCAAACGACCCGTTAAAAAAAAACTTTTAACAAAACCAGCTTACCTCATCATGTTTTTCCACCTTTCCTTCTCTCCAATTTGCACACCCTCCCCCCCCATAATTCACGTCACATCTCATCGCGCCACCCCCCCACCCCTCTCTCCTCAGCAACTCTCACACGGCCTCGCTCTCAGTGTCAAGCCAGTCCCTCGAATGTGTCCTTCCCACCCTCTCTTCCCTTTTCCCTCCCACCCTTTCTTACGTTTTGCATATTTTTTTGGTAAATATACCATGATTATTGTTTCTTCACTGCGATGTTTTTTTTTATTACTTTTTATTTTCTTAATTTCAGTTAGGTTTCTTTGTTTTTAGCTTTTTTTTTGCGTTTTTGATGTGAGACGAGAAGACTAAACGGTTGAGTTGATGATACTTTTTAATTGTTATTTTTTTTGTTGCTACGTTTCTGTGCCAGATGCATTCCACACAAACTTGTTATACTTTTTTTTCCAATGTTTTTAAATCTAAGGATCTTTTGCATAATTCATTATGCGTCCTCCTTTCGAAACGTCTCTGCGGTGATTTGTTTGGTAAACCTATCATTGGCGATACACGCCCGATAAAAGCAGAATAGAAACAAAGAGGTTACACACACATGTACACACCACTCCACACACCCCTCTCCTCCCCCACACCTCATTTATGTCACCAATTGGTTTTATTATTTCACATCCCCTTCTTCCCCCTCCCTCCCTCCCTCTCTCTCTCTCTCTCTCTCTCTCTCTCTCGCACATACTCCTTTCTCTTGCATTATTTTTTTCCGTATTTTTTGCATCCTTCTCGCCCCCTCACTGCTCCCCCCTCTCTCCCCTTCCCGCCGTTTTCTTCCCACCCCCCACCCTTAAATTACACTCGTAGAATAACACTCACTGAGGGATACAATCTCCGAGATAGCGATACACCGTTAAACACACACACACGCACACACACACCCACACACACACACACATCTTAACATTTTTATTGCAAACTTCTCGCGATGATCGATTTGTTTCACTGGAGGGTTTTAGAGTTTTGACAGCGATATTTGCGTGGTTACGATGCTTGAGACGGCTCGCAGCACAGATTCCTGGGTAATTGGTCAGCCTGAGCCGTCACTCAAAACCCTTGGACCTTCTTCTTCTTCAAATTGTTGCAGCTTCGTTGTTCTGCTTCTTCGTCGTGATAGATCTTTTAGTGTTGCACTTTCGTGTGACCTGTGTGCTAGTTTCTTTCTTTCTTCTTCTTCTTCTTCTTCTTCTTCTTCTTCTTCTTCTTCTTCTTCTTCTTCATCATCATCATCATCATCATCATCATCATCATCATCATCATCATCATAATCATCATCATCATCATCATCATCAATCTTCTTCTTCTTCTTCTTCATCTTCAACAACAACAATAATAATATATTATTATTATTATTATTATTATTATTATTATTATTATTATTATTATTATTATTATTATTATTATTATTTTAATATAAGGCGCCTACCCTCCTCTTCCTTCTTCTGTTAAAATTTTGAGCGTGTATGTATTTCTTCTTTTTGGGAGTCTACTGGATAGGGATGAACATTTTCCTTCAACAAAAGTAGTTGTAAAGTTGTAAGGAACTTCTTGTGGCAATATTAACACTCACTGTCTTGTAAGGCAGTACACCGTACAGAATAGTGTTGCTATTGGAGTTGTTGTTGCTGTTGCACGTTGTTGTCGGTGCACGTTATTGTTAACGATAACTATAATGACGAGAGGGAGGATGCAGTTTCGTAAGTTGGCAGTGTTTTGAATAATGTGCTTACACAAGAAGCTGAAGACTGCACCATTGCTCCCCTCGTCCCTTGTTGATGAAGCCGCTGCATGATGTTGTACGAGTAGTGTCAATGGTCATCTTATACGCCAAGCAGTTGTAGCATGAACCCAACATTAATTATCTAACCATTTCGTATGCTTTGTTTATTTGTTGGATTCTCTCTAGTACGACGTAAAACTGAAAGACTGTGCTCACAAACAAAAACACTTTGCATTATCGAAGAAGGTGAAAGAGGTTTGGCCCCTTTAATTGGCAACCTTACGTATACAAATTATGTACAGGTTTCGATGTATTGTCAAAATTCACACAACACCACAGTAGTCTCTCTGATCCCGAAGTTCGGAAATGATCAGGTAGAATCAAGCGTGTGTATAAACCTATATTGATATAATGTTATAATCAAAATCATAAATATATATGTTTCCTAAATATATCCTATCCTTTCATATCCCGTAAATCGAAAGTCGTTGGGGCATCACAGATGATCGTTTAACCAGCGTACTCCATCTTTCTCTGTTCTCATCAACCCTCATGGCTTCCCTCAGTGTCAAGCCAATCCATTCCCGAATGTTGTCCTCCCACCTCATTTTCTGTTTCATTCTTCTTCTACCTCCTTGCATGATGGTCGTTGCAAGACCTGATGCTTCAGTGACGTGGCCGTACCATCGGAATTTCCGTTTCTGCACCACTGTGAGCATGTCATTGTGTTGTACAATGGCTTGTGTGATGGTCTGTCGGACTTCGCCGTTGGTGATGTGCTGGGTAAAGGAAATGCCCAGAAGTCTTCTGTAGCACCTGATCTCCATGCTTTGTATTTTTCATTGTAGGTCTGCTGTGAGTGTTCATGTTTCGCAAAAGTATAGGAAGATGGAGATGACAAGGGAACTCAGCAGCCTTACCTTGGAGCGTAGACTTGTGGCTTTAACCTTGTCAGGGCAGCAGTTGTTTGTGCGATCCTGGAGAGGACTTCGTGTCGGGACCCATTGTCTGAAACAATGGCTTCTAAATATTTGAAGCTATGCATTGTGTTGAGGGATTGGCCTTGGACTTTTAGGTCCGTGTTGATGCCATTGGTGTTGTTGGTCATCGTTTTGGTCTTCTAGGCCCATATTTACATTCAAAAGTGCCAAGCCTCTGTACCAGCTGTTCAAGTTCTTGTTTCTGTCCAGCCGATCCATCAATGTCATCCGCCAAGGTTAGTGACTGCTCTACCTCCTATGTTGAAAGTGCCGTTGTGATCTGCAAGGGCATCTGACATAATGCGCTCCAGGAAGCTGATGAAGAATGTCGGAGAGAGTAGACATTCTTGACTCATGCCCATTGTTGTTCTGAACCAGTTCCTGTGAGCGAGCGTTGTGGCCAAGTGGGCTAAGGCGGGACTAACTTGCCTTGTCCACAGGCCAGAAACCAATGGCTCCTGACAGGTGTGGGTTCGATCCTGCATCGGGGCGTTATGTTTCTCCGAATATTATTTACTTTCGACTCGGGCAACGTCTCGGGGGTTTTCTCCGGGTACTCCGGTTTGCTCCCCCAGCAAAATTTCAAAAAAATTTCAAAAATTTAAAGAATTTCTAAATTTCAAAAAAATCACAACTAATGTTAGGTAGGTTGGGTTTGGGCGCGCCACAGGCTGCGACTACGCCTTCCACAGGGGAGGCGACCCAGAATTTCCCGATAAAAAGGGACAATAAGGCATTAAAATCTAAAATCTAAATCTGAAGGCGCTGTTGTGGAGGACTGCACTGGTAGACTTCTCACACAGGCTTTTGATGACTTCAATAATGTTTGGGCTGATGTTGTACACTCTCATGGTTGCCCACAGAACTGCATGCCAGACTCGGTCAAACGCTTTCTTGTAGCCTACAAGCACACGTTGTTGGTGCTGTAGATATTTTTCGCGAGTTTGAAAGTCTGCTCAATGGTACTTCGCCCAACCCTGAATCCTGCTTGTTCTTCAGTTATGATTTGTTCAGCTTGCGGTTTCAACCTGTTGAGTATTATTTTTCTGGAAGACTTTGCTGGGATGGCTGATGATTCTTTGAATACTTGGCATCCAGACTTATGCCCCAACATCACACTATAACGACAGCGAAGTCGAGGATTTCTATGAACATCTGCACGATGTCCTTGACCAAGTACCGAGGAAGGACATAGTCATAGTTCAAGGCAAGTGGAATGCCAAGGTTGGCCAAGATACGTACCACAACTCGGGAAACACATGTGGACTCCACTGCAACAACGAGACAAATGACAGAGACTCTGGGAGTTTGCCAGATACAACAATATGATACTATCAAACACGCTATGTCTCCACAAAAAATCCAGACGATAGACCTGGCACAGTCCCAGCGGGGAGATTCACAACCAGAATGACTACATCATGGTCAACAAACGCTTCAGATCAAGCGTCAACATTGCAAGGACACGTACTTTTCCAGGAGCAGACATCGGAAGTGACCACCATCTCGTGATGATGTCTTTCCGGCTCCCCTTGAAAAACGTTAACACAGCAAAGTACACCAGACTGAAGTTCGATCTGGACAAATTGCATGACCCGGAGATGGCAGAAATATTCCAAGCCACAATTGGAGGAAAATTTGCACCACTGCTCAGTTTGGGAGCTGATGAAATAGATGTCAACACCATGACCACCACCTTCTTCTCAGCTTTGACAGATGCCGCCATTGAGATCCTTGGCAAGCACCGCCCCAAGAAGAACCTGAACTTTTGGACCTGTGTGACGAACAGAGAGAGATGAAAAAGAAAGAGAACACCTCACAGGGAGCTGATGCCCAACGAAAAATCAACAGTGACATCCGAAAAGGCATGCGCTTAGAAGATCAATGCCAGGAAATAGAGAACAGTCTGAACAAGAACAACAGCGAGAAGGCCTACCAGACTGTGAAGCGGCTGACAGGTGTTAAACTGAACAGCCCAAGGTCTCCACGATCCAATGCAAGTATGGCATATACCTTACAAAAGAACAAGAAGTCTTGGATAGACGGACATAGTACTGCTCTGGCCTTTAAACCATACACCAAACGGAGACCCATCAGTTCTAGCATGTCCCAGGAACAGAGGAGAAGAATAAATCCTCCCAATTCTCCGAGAGGAAGTTGAGGCAGCAGTGCAATCGATGAAAACGGGGAAGTCAGCGGGAGTGGACAACATACCCGCAGAATTGCTTCAAGCAGGAAGAGAAGCGACGATTGACACCCTCACCATTATTTTTAACAAGATCTGGCAGAGTGGGGAGTGGCCTACACCATGGGCCCAGTCGCTTGTCATCACTCTTTCAAATGAGGGTAACCTTCAGGAGTGTGAAAATTACCGCACCATCAGCTTCATCAAGTATCCCATTTAAATTATAAAAATCAATAAATAGCGCAGCTGTGCGTTGAAGAACATGTTATTTATTGTACCCGTGTGAACTTGCCCTGTTGTTGTTTGTTAGTTAATTGTGTTAGCGTTAACTTGTTTCTGTATTTTCTGATTTCCTCTTAGCTGCGAGCAGGTATCAGTATAAAGGACCAGGTTATCAAGGATGTGTGTGTGTGTGTGTGTGTGTGTGTGTGTGTGTGTGTGTGTGTATGCGTGTTTTTTGGGTGTGTGTGTGAAAGAGGTCAGGAGGGGGTGACAATGAGTTTACTTGGGAAAATGCATTGTTGTCACAGTAATAGATGATATAATTTTGGTGGTTTCCACCACTAAGCTTTGAATGTTAGGCGTCTCTTCCTTGTTTTGTAAACAACCCACTGTGCCTACTATACACGCTTTTGCAGCGGTGCTATTTTTTTAGAATCAATCTTGATGCGGGGAAAAGACCCATAAACGAAATCAATGTATCAATTTATATTAAACAACACTTTTTAAAGAGATTTTAGTTTTTCGCCTGAATCATATTTTTCCCAATGGGACAGCACTCACTGTGATTGTGAATTCCAAAAGAATAAGGATATCTGACGCTAAAATGTTTGACCTTGGGGCCTTTTAAAGAAAAATACGAAGAAACCCATCGATAAACAAACACTAATACGGCGCACCATTCAGACATTGGCTTAACCATGCACACACCCACACCCACACGCTACAATACAACACACGTCATACCGCACAAACACACGCACACACCACACTACACAAACACACGCGCGCGCGCACATACTGCACACACATAAACATTAAAATAACACCAAAAACAACCAAAACAATATACACGGTGATTTCTGTCCCTGATAGCAAAAAAAAAGTTGTTTGTTGTTTTAGTGTTTTTTGTTTGTTTAAGTGCAGCTTCATTTGTGGAAATAACCCACACACGCTCCATCATGTTTTGACAGATCTGGGCCGCAGACTGCCAAACTGCCGTCCCCCTGGGCAATTAGATCAACGCCCAGCTGTAGTAATCTAAAAATGAGATGTTACCGTAAGTTGTATATGCACACATGCATGCAAGCTTAACTTTGATATTAATATAGGCTTAGATATCACGCGCATTAAGAAAAAATGAATACGCGTGTATAAATTACCAAATGTTCTCTCTCTCTCTCTCTCTCTCTCTCTCTCGCTCTCTCTCTCTCTCCCTCTCTCTTTCTCTTATTGATATAGGGCAGAAATTTCGCATTACAGCAGTGAAACTGTACAAGCAAACTATCGCAAAATAGGATAAACAGCATTGCATTGTTCAACTGTAAGTTATATCAAGGTTACTATTCACGATTACACTTGAGCGCATCGTGACATTTTCTTACACGTTTAGAATCAGCGGGTAGTTTTTGTTTTCTTCGTTAAAGCAATTTCTGATGACATGCATGAAGTATGTCGCTTAAATTAAAAAGATTCCATAAAGCGAAGCGATTAAACTAAAATGGAAAGGCTGTGTTTTCCAGTTTGCTGCATTTCCAAACAACAGATTTGCAACGATAATTAAAACGAGATCTTAACTGCTAGCAAGCCACTGCATGCATTGGAAGTTATCTCCGTTAAGCTTGACTGCTCTTATCGTATAGATCAAAAATTCTCTTTCACAAATGCAACTGTTTTCTTTTTATAACAAACCTTTTTCATTGTCCCAAAAATGCATGCAATTATTATATTTTTCATTGTCAAAAACTTGACATAAAGAGAAAATATTACAAAATAAAACGAAGGAGTCCCAGTTCCTTATGTCACATGTACAAGTTGTAAGACAATTTAGTGCATTTTGGAATTGCACAACTTTCAAAATAGGATCTCTACATACATATTTGGTTTTTAATATTTTGTAATATAAAATGAGAGTCATCATTTTACACATAATACAAACTCAAAATTTAGCTGGCACTGAAAAATGCACAAATAAATTTAACCATAAGTTATAATTATGCGCTCATCTGCCGTCAAACAGTGGGTACGAGTGCCATGCTTGTGCACATTTTTAATATCTCATTTCTAAAAACGCCATATGTATTTCTGCTTCATATCGACTTTTCAGCACAGTTGTAAAGAATCAATAAAGTGGAATCTTTTTTTCCATTTTGCATTTCTAAATGAATGATTTTGATAATTAAATTAACAAGTCTAATATTGTGTCTGTTCTTATATTTATGTCAACGCCAAATATTACGAGATGTTCGCTGAAGTGGAACGCACCAGTATTATAACACTTAGAATTTAAGGCTGTTTCAAATTCAGCCCAAAACGTTTGAACGAAAGGACACTTAAAGAAAAGGCGTTATATGATTTCCATTTTAACTTTAAAAAAAGTACAATTAGTACTATGTTCTACTCCAATGCTAAATAATACCATATTGGTTCCTATTATTCTATGAATTATTCTAATTTCAGCCGTTTCAATTTGATTTCTCTAATTACTTGTGTTTTCTTAAACTTTTTTTTTCCATTCTACCCTGCGCACTATTCTCCCGTCCCAGTTTTTACAACACTTTGGTTTTTACTTCATCTTTAAATAAAGTATCATAAAATGTCTTGCACCTTTGGTAGTTGTACCTATAAGTCTCAAACAAGTCGCAAAAGAGTCGGCAGTTTTTGTTTTCTTCGTTAAAGCAATTTCTGATGACATTCATGAAGTATGTCGCTAAAATTAAAATAATTCCATAAAGCAAAGCCTATTCTATCCTATCCTATCCCATAACTCGGAGGTCGTAGGGGCACCACATATGATAGTTTAACCAGTGTACTCCATCTTTCCCTGTCCTCAGCAACCCTGATTGTTTCGCTGAGTGTCAAACCAGTCCATTCTCGAATGTTGTCTTCCCACCTCTTTTTCGGTCTCCCTCTTCCTCTACCCCCTTGCACTGTGCCTTGCACGATGGTCTTTGCAAGACCTGATGATCTGGTGACGTGGCCATACCATCGGAGTTTCCGTTTTTTCACCACTGTGGGCAGGTCATCGTGTTGTCCAATGGCTTGTGTGATGGTCTGTCGGACTTCGTCGTTGGTGATGTGCTGGGTATAGGAAATGCCCAGACGTCTTCTGTAGCACCTCATCTCCATGCTTTGTATTCTTCGTTGGAGATCTGCTGTAAGGGTCCATGTTTCACAAGCATATAGGAAGATGGAGATGACAAGGGAGCGCAGCAGCCTTACCTTGGAATATAGACTGATGGTCCTGTCTTTCCACAGCGAAGCGATTAAACTAAAATTGAAAGGCTGTGGTTTCCAGCTTGCTGCATTTCCAAACAACAGATTTGCAACGATAATTAAAACGAGATCTTAACTGCAAGCAAGCCACTGCATGCATCGGAAGTTATCTTCCATTAAGCTTGTCTGATCCTATCGTATAGATCAACAATTCTCTTTCACAAATGCAATATTGTTTGTTGAGGTTGTGGAGTGGTGGTGATAGTTGCTTCTGTCTACAAACCATCAGATGCGTTCGAAATTATCTTCCAAGAATCTTGCTCGATCATATCAAAAATCAACAATCCTGTTCCTCAAATGCAATTGTTTTTGTTGTTTTTGTTGTTGTTGCTGCTGCTCTTGTAGTTAGCGCTTATGCTGCTGCTATTAATGCTGCTAAGGTTTTTTGGGGCATTGCATAAAGGTGTCACACGGTGTACGGTGATTAGCATAATGACGAGTTTGCACACATTGACAACTACTTGGAGAGAAGAGGAAGCAGACCCGATCGACTATGTGCACAGACCGTACACAACGTCTTTGCAAAGTGCACACAAACGCTCAGCCATCAATTGGATTCCCCTCAGGCCATGGAGGGCCAGTGTTCTTACAACTGCTCGGAAACATTTTCTTTTCTACTCCTACAAACACATCCTACATTCACAAGGACATAGACCTCTTAGTTACAGTTTCTTTCTTTTTTTCTTTCTTTCCTCCTCCTCCTTTTCATCATCTTCTTCTTCTCTTTTTCCTTTGGTTTCTCCTAGTTCTTCTTCTTCTTCACAGATCGAACGCCCGGTTCTCCTTCTTCTGAGGTCGAACGGTTCACCTTCTTCTGACAACTTGAGCTGAGTAGTATGGTGTTAGTAGTGATGATGATGATGATGATGATGATGATAATGATGATGATGATGATGATGATGATGATGATGATGATGATGATGATGATGATGATGATGATGATGATGATGATGATGATGGTGGTGGCGATAACAGACTTTGTCTCCTTTTTTATCGGAGGTCGAACGGTTCACCTCATTGTTCTTGTTCGACTCTGAACATCTTCTTCGGAGGTCGAAGAGTTCTTCTTTTTCTTCGGAAGTCGAACAGTGACGAGAAAAAAAACATCTGCACTTGCTTCAATACAAGCAGCTGTGCGGGAAGGAGGAACAGAGACAGTAAGGCTGCCTAGTCCAAAAGGAAGTGCGAATGCTCGGTATAATGTACAACGCACTTCCTAGGTTAGATAGAACCTACATGTACAACCGATTTCATGTACAATCCACAGACGACAAACTGAGTTGATACTGTTCTGTTAGTAGTGATGATGATGATGATGATGATGATGATGATGATGATGATGATGATGATGATGATGATGATGACGACCACGACGAAGACAACGGCGACGACGATGACGAAGACAACGACGACGAAGACAACGATGATGATGATGATGATGATGATGATGATGATGATGATGATGATGATGATGATGATGATGATGATGATGAAATAATTAAACACACAGTGTTTATCGACAGTTCCTCTCTCCATTCATTTGCAGGACCCCCCCCCCCTCTCTCTCTCTCCATCCCTCCTTCCCCCGAACCCTCCCTACTCCTCCACCAGGTATGGTACAGATCACAAAAGGCTGACAACTTAAGGTGAGCGAACATTAGTTTAAAAGCATCTTACATTACATTACATTACATGATTATTGCTTTAGGTCCAGCGGACTCTTCCGAGCCAAATCAGGACCGGACAATCCCTGATCCGCATAAAAGATCTACTGAAACAACCCTAGTGGTAAAACTGAAAGCTCTCCACCAGCCAGTCACTTTACAATAAAGGCATCCCACACAGGGGACGCTGAGGCTGTACTCTAATTTATTGAATCACCGTTTACAGAAACAAAATAGAATACAAACATCATTATAAATTATCAACAAAACACATACATATAAAATGCCTACATTGCTAAATAATAACATTATAGGAAGCCCTAGTGACCACCTGGCAGAACGCGTCCAACATTCCCAAGCTGATCCAACAGACCTCATACACAAATAAGGAGTCTTGTCCCGGAAGAGTTTTCAAGAAAAAAGGTAGGTGACTGGTCTAGCAAAGAAGACGATAGTATAGCAGATTGATAGAACAGAGCAGGAATGAGAAAGAGCAAATGAGAAAGACAACGACAGTGGGAATTTAAAGCACTAAATTTCCAGAAAGTGGGGATACTATTTATACTGAAACCCCGGCATCCCATTAAAAGCATCTATCACTGACATAATTACAATGCTATTTTCTTCTCCAAAGGAGAAATCTGAAGAATTTGGAAAACTTTTTGCAAATGCAAGCAATACTAGTAGTCTAATTAAAGATGAGTTTGAAAAAAGAAAACATGAAGAAAAATCAGAACATTATAAAGAACCTAATTCAGATAATTCTTTATTTATGAATTCTAGGATATCAATAACAGAGGTTACAGATGCTTTAAATTATCTTGGCACTAAAAAATCTGCAGTTGGTCCAGATGGGTTATCATACATTTTGCTAAAGCACATGCCTTTAAAATGGATACAACATTTTCTCCATATTATCAATAAATGTTGGGAAGATAATGTGTTGCCTGATATTTGGAAAACATCAATAATTATTCCACTTTTAAAAACAGGGAAAAATCGACACGAATCCTCAAGTTATCGCCCCATTGCATTAACATCACATGCTGGTAAAATTATGGAAAAAATTATAATGAATAGATTATCATACTATTGTGAAAAAAATAAAGTAATTCCAGAAAATCAGGCTGGTTTTAAAAAAGGCAGATCAACAGTAGACCATTTAGTGAAATTAACAACACACATTAAGAAACAATTCGCTAGAATGAAAAATATATTAGCTACATTTTTTGACGTAAAAAAAGCTTATGATCGAGTTTGGCATGCTCGACTTTTATACAAATTAAAAAATATAGGGCTTTCTGGAAATATTTTTCAATATATTAAAGGGTTTTTGCATGGAAGAAAAATAATGGCCAAAGTAGGTCACTCTTATTCTTCTACATATAATATTAACATGGGTATACCACAAGGCTCTATAATTTCACCTCTTTTATTCACTATTTTGTTACATGACTTACCTCAATTTGTAAGTAATAAAATTAATCTAGTTCAATATGCTGACGATATTGCAATATGGGTAAATGTATCTTTAAAAAGAAAAACTTCTATATATGAAATAAAACATATTCAAAAGATATATCAAAATGAACTGAACAATATTGATATTTACATGAAGGATAATGGATTGGAATTATCAGAAGAAAAAACAAACATGATCTTGTTTAATAATGGGATTAACCCCAAATGTTTGCCAAAATTTTATATTGGTATCAAACAATTGAAATATGTACAGGAAATAAAATTTCTCGGGGTATATTTTACATCTAAATTAAGTTGGAAAAAACATATACATCATTTGTTGGAAAAGGCCGTTAAAAGTTTAAATTTAATAAAGATTATAAGCTTCCAAAAATGGGGACGTGATACTAAAACTCTCATTCATCTTGTGTGCATGCTTGTCAGATCTAAATTAACGTATGGACAAGAGGTATATTTTTCGGCACCAAAATATTTACTGAAACAACTCCAGAGTATGGACAGCAAAGCAATTAAAATTGTTATGGGTATTCCAGTACACACAAAAACTGACGATGCTTATAAAGCAGCTGGAGTATTACCATTAAATGAGTGGAGAAAATTATCATGTGCTAAATATATAGTTAGAGCCTCTGCTGTAGAAAATATCACTGATACGGAACTAGAAGTAAGATCTGATTTAGATTATCCAAAAAGAGCACAGGGTATCAGTTATTTACAAACAATAGCAACTTATACAAATAAACTTTTACAGGGATCAAATTTATTTCCTAATTCAATCTATAAAAAAATACCACAAATGCCTATACCAATATGGGAATTTAAGCGAGCAAACTTTGATTATGAATATACTGCTATACGGAAAAAAGAAAATGGATTTTTGTTAGCAACAGAAGCTTATGAACATATAGATAAAAAATATTATTCTTATTTGCAAATTTATACTGATGGTTCTGTTTTAGATACAGGCCAAACTGGGGCTGGTTATGTTATACCTGCTTTAAAAATTAGTGAATCTTTGTATTTAGGTAAAGATCGTTCAATTTATACTGCAGAACTTACCGCAATTCTTATGGCATTAAATAAAATCTTAAGTCAACAAAAGACATTTTTTAATATATTATTATGTGTAGACTCCAAATCTGTTCTTCAGAGTCTGGACTCTAATATTTATAAAAACAGAGGTGATATTATATATGAAATAAAATATCTTATACATTGCTTAATTATTAATGGCACAAATGTTCATTTTTGTTGGATACCATCTCATTGTGGTTTAAATAATAATGATTGGGCAGACAGGAAAGCAAAAGAAGGGGCGAACAATCAACACAACGTTAGCCATATTGACATCCCCTTATCAACAAAAGAAATTTATAGTATAATCGAAAAGAAAATAAAAAATAAATTTCCGTTAAAAATAATATATAGTGATAATTCCCAGTATCCTCGAGCAATAACCTCTTTAGCACATCGTCTTGCTTTAAATTCTTGGAGGACAAAGTATTGCAAGGATATTGTTTGCATTTGCAATGAAAATTTAACTATAAATCATATCATTCATGATTGCAGGGTAATAACACAATATATTCCACAGAACATTCATAATGTTCAAAATAAAAATAGTAAATATTGGATTATCATCGCTAAATCTATAATTTATAGTCCTGTAGGTCATTTGTTATAAAAATTGCAAGTTTATTCTGATTCGTATATGACAATCTCACAAAATTGACTTTTCTGTACATGAACATTTCACAAGTTTGACATGTTCCATAGTAATTTTTTATTTGTTTTAAAGAGTTTTAAAATATTGTTTGAATACTTAAATTTTATTTAATTTTATTTCATGTTATGTTATTGTACCATTTTGTTTAAATGTTATTTCCTTTCCCACATCCATGTAGTGCATATCCTTTCCCCCCACCTTCCTTTTATTTTCTTGTCTAAAATCACTTCGGTGAATAGACGTTAAATGAAATAAACAAACAAACAATAATTACAATGCATAGCAAGGTGAGGTAAACAACAATGCACAGGTACCTGTTGTTGTCATAAGTTTATTTGGTCGTAAGGACGCCTTGGTGGGGAAAGATTGAATGCATTGTAATTTCACTGCCGCAGTCAAATGTGTCAAAAAACATATTGACAGTAATTATCGCATTTGACATTTTGCACTATCGACACGCTTGTGTGTGTGCTTTTTTTCTACAGAGCAGATGAATTGAATGCATGGACCGGCGTGAAAAATAAGTGTTTTGATTTATATTTTTAAACAAATTCACTCCAAATCGACTTTTCGCTACGCGCTAAAGATTTGATGATTTGTTTTCTTGAGTAATTGCTGTTCACGTGTAAATCATCTAGTGGAACTGCAAATATTTGATGTTCGTTTGGATGCGTTCGATATAATAAGATATAACATGCTTTGAAATTCATTGACATCTTCATTTCGAAATACTTGAGATTTACAGCGACAGCAAATAGAGAATCTTTCTTCTCACTTAAGATCTTCTTCTTCTTCTTCTTCTGTATTATATTACAGTGTCTAACACAGTATTTGTTTTGTTACGAAAACTGTGCATTGTGGGTCTTTATGTGTCTGGAGATGTGTATATGTGTGTGTGTCTTCGCGCGTGTGTGTGTGTGTGTGTGGGTGTGTGTTTAGGTGTGCGAGTGTGTGTGTGTTTGTGTGTGGGTGTGAGCGCGCGTGTGTGTTTATGTGTATGTTAAGTTTTCAAACAGTCCTGTTTTGTGATTTGGCTTAGCATGTGATGATCATGTCTGTGCATGGGTTGCGTATATTATAGGCCTGTGGTTGGTGTTTGTGTGTGATGACGTTGGTTTGTGATGGTGTGTGGGGATGTTTGCGGGAGTGTTCAGGGCAAGCATGTTTTGGGGTATGGGATAGTAGTTGTATTATTATTTTTACGTCTTGCACTATTTATTTGTTGTTTGTACATGTCATTGTTTGAAAGATATTCAACATTTTAAATTTGCTATGTTTGTCCAGCCGAAAGGCGTATTTCTATGTAAATTTCATAGACGAATAAAGTCTCAGTTTCAGTCTCAGTCTCTTCTTCTTCTTCTTCTTCTTCTTCTTCTTCTTCTTCTTCTTCTTCTTCTTCTTCTTCTTCTTCTTCTTCTTCGTCTTCGTCTTCTCCTTCTTCTTTATATAAAATATTTGACATTAGCTCTGATCAATTTCCCACTTTGTGGACTGAGGAATTTACTATCAATTTCGCACGTTGTTGACCGAGGAATGTACTCACAGTAACCAGAGAGAACTTCTGGAGTAGTGGTACCAAAGTGCCGAGCTCAGATAAACGGGTCTAGAGTAGTACAAAATTGTCTTCTTTGGAGCAGACAGTTCTGTCTAGCCAACGTTCACCAAACCAAACCAAAGCAAGGGTCCAGACCTACTACGAACCACGCTCAACCAATCAAAACTGTTGACGCAATCGCCGGGGTGTCATTAGCACCAATCGATTCTCTAGTCAGAAGCCCAAATGCTTATTGAATCTTCGCCGTCTGCCAGGACGCGAATGAACGCCTGGGATCTGGACAGATATCTTAGTTGTGAATTCTTTGGTGCGGGATGTTGGTCAATAATTTGGTCCATATTCTCTCTGGATGTCGTCTGGTCCGCGGTAACTGTAGAACATTATGAATAAACCGTTTAGCGAGTCTTCTGGTATTTTTGATCGTTTGCGTGTCTTGGTTGGAGAATATTCCGACCAAGTTTGTTTGATAGCAGCACGCATGTGTTGTTTACTGAACTTATCGAATAATAATACACATGTTACAGTCTTACGTTTTCTAACTAAATGTCATTTAATTTCCTTCTATGGTTTACAAATGATTTCGCATGAGACTGATTATGAAATGGCAACTGAGGTTTCCAAGACATTGTTCTCAAAATCCCCTTTCCCCCTCCTCCACCACCACATTTTTGTACAGTGTGCATCAACGACACAAGTTACAGCGTCATTAAACACCCGGAGAATGAGCACAATCTACTTGTTGTAGTCATTTTATAGTATAGAAACACACACTGACAAAAAATATTACTATCATTTGAGAGTAAGACAGATATATGCTCTAATGTTTTGTTTTTGTTTTTAATTCACTTGAATATAGCGCTTTTCCAGTTTAGGAGTCGCTCAAGGCACTGGCCGAAACAGGATCTAACTCAAGCCGCTCGAGGCGCCCACTTGCAACCTTTGAGCGCACAGTCTGACGCCCAGACGACTGAATACAATCCTGGGCAACCATGGATGGGGAGAAGGGACCTAGTGCGTGCTGATTGTATTTGTGTAGCCGGCACTCACCCGTCTAGTCTAAGACATGAGCGTCTGGATCTTTAAAGTCCGTGTATCGAAATACGGTGCTCGTCAGCCTTAATGATTAGGATTTTAACGATCGGAGTGTACAATACTAGCTACATTTAACGAGCCACCATCCTTATCCTATAGAAAATGAACCTACGAACACCTGGTTAGTTCAAGAGCTAACAACACTTTTGATCCTATTATAAACATTGGCAGGCAATTCAAACACAACACACACACACAAACTCTCTCTCTCTCTCTCTCTCTCTCTCTCTCTCTCTCTCTCTCTCTCTCTCTCTCTCTCTCTCTCTCTCTCTCTCTCTCTCTCTCTCTCTCTCTCTCTCTCTCTCTCTCTCTCTCTCTCTCTCTCTCTCTCTCTCTCTCTCTCTCTCTCTCTCTCTCTCTCTCTCTCTCTCTCTCTCTCTCTCTCTCTCTCTCTCTCTCTCTCTCTCTCTCTCTCTCTCTCTCTCTCTCTCTCTCTCTCTCTCTCTCTCTCTCTCTCTCTCTCTCTCTCTCTCTCTCTCTCTCTCTCTCTCTCTCTCTCTCTCTCTCTCTCTCTCTCTCTCTCTCTCTCTCTCTCTCTCTCTCTCTCTCTCTCTCTCTCTCTCTCTCTCTCTCTCTCTCTCTCTCTCTCTCTCTCTCTCTCTCTCTCTCTCTCTCTCTCTCTCTCTCTCTCTCTCTCTCTCTCTCTCTCTCTCTCTCTCTCTCTCTCTCTCTCTCTCTCTCTCTCTCTCTCTCTCTCTCTCTCTCTCTCTCTCTCTCTCTCTCTCTCTCTCTCTCTCTGCAAACAGACACGTGCCACTACAGAGCTTTGAGGCGAAGCATTATTTTATTTTATTTTATTTTATTTTATTGTAAAAGAGCAGCTCCAAATCACTTCCATTTGTTACAGCCAAGTGTTTTTGATTTACTGTGTTTCCTTTTGAAGACACAACAAAAGCAAATCACTATATCCCGCAAGGTCGCTTTGTAGGACTTCTTTCTTTGTCTATCGCTAGAGCTAATGGACATCCATGCATGCACTGATGCTTTCCGATGAAGTCACACTGTTCGAACAAACAAAAAATAATGCCACCTTTAGAATAAAAACTACTATAGACAAGAATAACCACTTTTCACACTGCGTAGACGATGTTCCTTGCGAGATGTTCTGCCAATCTCAGTTACGCTATTTGTATTTGGTCAAATTAAGGTTGTCGGCAGTCTGTCAGTATAGTATAGTATAGTATAGTATAGTATAGTATAGTATAGTATAGTATAGTATAGTATAGTATAGTATAGTATAGTATAGTATAGTTAGCCTGTTTAGGCAGTGGTTCAAAGCTCGTTGACGGCCTTGAGTCTTAAATAAAATGAGATGAGAGAATACACATTGTTTTAATTTTTTTTCCAGCCTTTGAATGCTATATATCGCGCATTATTTGCAAAATAGGCAGTCAGCATAAAGTCAAGTCAACAGGACAATCTATTACTTTCCCATTTTCTGTTTGTGTCAAGGACCACTAGAACTTCATTCTGAATATGCAGAGAATCTAGAGAATAAGGAAACGGTATTAGATCACCGTTAAGGTACAAGGGAAAAGAGTCAATGCTGGGTCTGCTTAGCGGCTATGTATACTGAGAAACAAGATTGGACAAGTTACAGCAGGACTTGAGGAGTGAATGAACGACCGTTGAGTCTGAAGGAAGAGGGATGAAGAGGACGTGGGATAGGGTGGGGAGAGAGGAGAATAGAGAGGGAGAAAGGGAGACAGAACTGTTGCAAACTTAAAGATTCAGGGAAGACGTATTTTCGTGCTTTACTTTTTGTGTGTGTATTTTACAGTCATGAATACGTCTCCTCAGTTGGTCGCTGTTACTCTGTGCGGCCTAAGATTCTGTGTGTCAGCCTAGAGCGAACACGAGACACAGTGAAGGACATCCAATCTGATGAACGTCCTGACGCCGTCGCCAGTGTCCCATTGACTGTTGCTGCTGCTGCTGTCTCCTAGCTCGCGGCCCCTACCTCCCACAGCGGAATGATCGATGACTTTATGATCGCCAAACACCGAAGGATAACCAAATAATAAAGAAAAGATGGGGCCGGATTGAAGGTGAGGAGGATGGGTGGGGGGGTGTGGGGAGAGGAAATGCATAGGTAAAGCAATGGTCAACTTGCCTGTTCAGTCTCAAAGATACTTCTGTAGACATGGTTCTATATCATCCAAATGTTACAGACATTGTGAAAGTTATTGCTAAATCTCCTGTTGGTAGACTTTTATAGATTGTTTAGAAATTATGTTTTTAAATAGTTAAAGTGTTTTAAAAGTTAAATTTTGAATGTCTAATATCACCTAAATGTGTGAACAGACATTAAATTAAAGATTGATTTTGATTCTCAAAGATACAATAATGTACCTAGAGAAGAACGATTGTGTACTATGTGTGACTTGTATCAAATTGATGACGAGTTTCATCATTTATTTACAGGTAAACATTGCAGACCATGAAGGCACAGTCAGCATAGGGGGTAGAGCAATCTCCAATCTTCGTTTTGCAGATGACATTGATGGATTGGCTGGAGAGGAACAAGAACTTGAACAGCTGGTACAGAGGCTTGACACCACCTCCAAAGCCTATGGAATGGAAATAAGTGCAGAGAAGACCAAAATGATGACCAACAACACCAATGGCATCAATACGGACATCAAAGTCCAAGGCCAATCCCTCGACACAGTGCATAGCTTCAAATATTTAGGAGCCATTGTATCAGACAATGGGTCCCGACAGGAAGTCCTCTCCAGGATCGCACAAACAACTGCTGCCCTGACAAGGTTGAAGCCCATTTGGAAAGACAGGACCATCAGTCTACATTCCAAAGTAAGACTGCTGCGCTCCCTTGTCATCTCCATCTTCCTATATGCTTGCGAAGCATGGACCCTCACAGCAGATCTCCAACGAAGAATACAAAGCATGGAGATGAGGTGCTACAGAAGACTTCTGGGCATTTCCTATACCCAACACATCACCAACGACGAAGTCCGACAGACCATCACACAAGCTATTGGACAACATGATGACCTGCTAACAGTGGTGAAGAAACGGAAACTTCGGTGGTATGGCCACGTCACCAGATCATCAGGCCTTGCAAAGACTATTCTGCAAGGCACAGTGCAAGGAGGTAGAAGAAAAGGGAGACCGAAAAAGAGGTGGGAGGACAACATTCGAGAATGGACTGGTTTGACACTGAGCGAAGCCATCAGGGCTGCTGAGGACAGAGAAAGATGGAGTATGCTGGTTAAACGATCATCTGTGGTGCCCCTACGACCTTCGGGTTACGGGACAGGATAGGATAGGATAGGAAACATTCAGTGCTGTTAGAAAACAGGATCTCTCTTTTACCAAAATACATTTGGACATCCAAATGTCTTTAAATGTAACCAGCTGATGAGTACTAAATCAAAGAGCATGTTCCTAAATGTAAACAGCATTGTTGGAGTTGCGATGTCACTATTTAAATAACGTGCATTCCCTTATCTCTACTTCTATGAACCGACTTGTTATTATTTCGAAACCGTAATCCATACATGTCTGTGCTATTTTTTTCCACTTATTATATTTGATGTGATAGTTAAAATACGCATTTCTTACCATACTGCGCCCATGTAAATTTAAAGCGGGTGTTTGACATTTCAGAGAGTTGTCTCGTGATGCCTATGGGGCAGTCCTTTTTTTGGTGTGCCGTTCGTTGTTTTTTAATGTCTGTAATGCCCCCCTCTCCCTCCTCCCTACACGTTTGTCTAAAATGTCCCTTAGGCTATGAGCCTTCTTTCATTCTTAAAATTGTGTGTGGTTTTGTTAATAAAAGGACAAAGTTCCAAAGTTCCAAGCAATTACACAAGCAATGACAATCGGATCATATGATACCAAACAACGGATAAAGGGTCCAAATGGTTGCAGAGTTCAAAAACGGTATGTAGCACTATTCGCAACAGTCACCGACTGTACTCGGCACGCAAGGTACTGGCTGCCCCAATTTCGGTTACTGATGGTGGTGATCTATGACTTTGCACCACGAACTCTTAAGGCTATAGAAGGAAATGGGGAAAGAACTGGTGAGTAGGTACGTACTATACTACTGCTACTACTACTACTACTACTGATGATATCGAAAGCGCACCGCCGTATCTCAGTGGTAGAGCGTTCATCTCCATCTTCCGATACGCTTGCAAAAAATGGACCCTCACAGCAGATCTACAACGAAGCATACAAAGCATGGAGATGAGGTGCTACAAAAGACTTCTGGGCATTTCCTATACCCAGCACATCACCAACAACGAAGTCCGACAGACCATCACACAAGCCATTGGACAACATGATGACATGCTCACAGTGGTGAGGAAACGGAAACTCCGGTGGAATGGCCACGTCACCAGAGCATCAGGCCTTGCAAAAAACCATCCTGCAAGGCACGGTGCAAGGAGGCAGAAGAAGAGGGAGACAGAAAAAGAGGTGAGAGGCCAACATGCGAGAATGGACTGGTTTGAAACTGAACGAAGCCATGAGGGTTGCTGAGAACAGAGAAAGATGGAGTACGCTGGTTAAACGATCATCTGGGGTGCCTCAGCGACCTTTGAGTTACGGGACAGGATAGGATAGGATAGAGCGTTCACCTGGCACACAAATGACTCAGGTTCGAAAAGTAGCCATGTTCACTGTCTATCTAAGCAGCATGATTGCTCTGGTGGTTTAGTGTTGATTTAGGTCCTTACCACCTCTTCCCTGGGATAGTTATCCCCGTTCATAATGGGCGTGGACGTTAAACTTCAATGTCCATTTATTCATTAGCTACTGATGATGATAATTTTTATATTATTTTAACAACTTTATTATCACCGAGGTGAAATTCGGGCACTTTCATTTTCGAAAATACAGCAGCCCCCAGTGAAGCGCTTTACCCAAGGTACATGCCCGGTGTGTTGTTGTCACCGGCACTCACCCGTCTAGGACATGAGCGTCAGGATCTTTCAAGTCCGTTATGATGGAATGCATGCGACACAGACTAGACCTCGGTTTATACTCTCATCCGAAGGAGTAGGAAACGGGAGTAAAGTGTCTTTCCCAAAGGACACAACACAATGCTCCGGCCTGGGCTCGAACCAAAAAATTAGGGTCGGTCGGGATACCGTAAACAGACATTTTTTGGCATCATAATCATCATCATCATCATCATCATCATCATCATCATCATCATCATCATCATCATCATCATCATCATCATCATCATCATCATCAACATCAACAACAACAACAACGACGACAATAACATCAACATCGTCGTCGTCCTGTTTAAGTGAGTATCCTAGGTTCCATAGTTGCCAATAACCGAATGCACACATACACGTATAATATGGGAGTGACTATTTACATCAGCAATAACAGAATCGTGGTCAGCTTAACCTTTAAACTAAACACTAGACAAATTACTCTAATTATAACTTCGACGGTGGCGCCATACGAAGGCGGTAAAACAAAGGATAACACGTACTGAATTCTAGTCGTACCGCATACAGATAGTGACGCATAAGAGACGCTGCTAAATACTCCTGACCTATCCACCACCTCAACACCAAGTCCTCCTTATTCACTTCACCCCTACCCTCACGGTCCGTCCCACCGCCGTAGCTCCAGTGGTGGAGCGTTCGCCTTGCCCACCGAAGGCCCAAGGTTCAAATCCCGTGGTGGGCGAAAAGAAAAAGTGGCCAGTGTTCACGGTCCATTTTAGCAGTTTGATTACTGTGACGGTTGAGTGTTGTTCTCTGGGATGATAATCCCTGTATGCACCAGTGCACCCAACCTGTTAGCAAAAGGACATCACTAGTCCACCTTTTCAGAAGACTGACCCGTTGGGCAGAACACAACAGTAGCCCGATGAAGACACAATAGCTTCATAGAATTATCAAGGAGCGAACCATTCAAAGAGACATTTGAACTTTTAAGTTAGCATTTGTAATTAGCGGATCTTGTATAGAGTAGAGGAAATAAATGTGTGATATTTACTGTTAACAAGTGGCTGGACTACCTATGTTTCATAGCCGTGTGAGAGCTAGTGTTACAGTGATCTTTTACCATTTTTCTTTCTATCTCTGTACCCCAGCCTAAACACAGACCGAGCTAAACTTATAAATGTATTAAGTTGAGTCACAGGGAGATTTACTAGCGATCCCCATCGACGAAGGACGACAGGGTAATAGCATTCAATTGTGCAGAGCCCAGCAACAATAGACCCACCGTCACACCCTGCACAACCGTTCCATCTCTCTCTTTTCCTAAAGAAAAATCTTCTAAGATAAGGTTGCCAAAGAGACAAAAAAAAGGTTTGCGACAAAGGTCGACCTTTCGCAACAATCGTACTTTTTTATGTGGACGACTTTCAATCCCTACCTCAGGGGGGTCCCAGACGCTTCGATTTTTATACAAGTAATCAACCCTTCCTTTCCGTTTGCCTCATCTCTATGAACTTTCTTTTCATTTCAGCTTCCCTAACGCCCTTTTGGTATTTTCTTCTTTTCCCGTTCTTCCTATCTTTCCTTTTACCTCCATCAATAGTTTGTGAGTGTGTGTGTTTGTGTGTGTGAGTGCGTGTGGTTGTGTGTGAAAGACATACAGTATAATATATTAATGAAACCGAATTGAAATGAACCAGTACTCTGTGGCGGCCATATAAACGAGGACGAAACTTCTCAGCGATCTTTGTCTCCTATACACAGCGTGTCCGGAGACGTTA
The DNA here is from genome assembly GCA_036898135.1 of Oncomelania hupensis. Classification (NCBI taxonomy): domain Eukaryota; kingdom Metazoa; phylum Mollusca; class Gastropoda; order Littorinimorpha; family Pomatiopsidae; genus Oncomelania; species Oncomelania hupensis. Next base: position 50,154,970 of record CM072511.1, on the reverse strand, counting down.
ATCTACCCCAACAACAACAATCTCAGCGACATTGACAATACCGAAACTAATACATTACATTACATGATTATTGTTTTAGGTCCAGCGGATTCTTCCGAGCCAAAATTAGGACCGGACAACCCCTGATCCGCATAAAAGATCTGCTGAAACAACCATAGTGGTAAAACTGAATGCTCTCCACCAGCCAGTCACTTTACAATAAAGACATCCCACGCAGGGGACGCTGAGGCTGTACTCTAATTTATCGAACCCCCGTTTACAAAAACAAAATAGAATACAAACATCATTATAAATTATCAACAAAACACATACATATAAAATGCCTACATTGCTAAATAATAACATCATAGGAAGGCCTAGTGAACACCTGGCAGAAAGCGTCCAATATTCCCAAGCTGATCCAACAGACCTCATACACAAAGAAGGAGTCTCGCCCCGGAAGAGTTTTCAAGAAAAAAGGTAAATGACTGGTCTAGCGAAGAAGAAGATAGTATAGCAGATTGATAGGAAAGAGCAGGAATGAGAAAGAGCAAATGTGAAAGACAGCGACAGTGGGAATTTAAAGCACTAATTTTCCAGAAAGTGGGGATACTATTTATACTGAAACCCCCGGCATCCCAACGGGGGTCCGAATTGAAATGAACCAGTACTCTGTGGCGGCCATATAAACGATGACGAAACTTCTCAGCGACAGTGACAATACCGAAACTAATAATGAGGGTTTTTTTTTGGGTACAAACACGAAGAAACGACCGAAACTGCACCCACCCAATAGCACACGTTAAGGCTATTGCCATATGTCGCCTGACGTTCACTCTCGTATCGTACAGGTACCCGCTGAACTAAAACCCTCTTGGGGGCACTATAAGGAACGAATATGAAAAGAATACGAAGCTTATATACCTCTCAGTTACATATAATATATACCTTATAGCTAGCTGTTCATACAACTGCCCCCAGAATACACAGGAATACAAAATAATGTGCTTTATTGCCAAATGAACATCATACAAAGAGTACAAACTCGCCAAAGCAACAACACATTGAAAATGAGTTGTCAGCAAACCTTGTCGGCACAGTTCGGCGGCAGCATCTCAAGCAGCCAATAATTATACATCATCTTCGAATAAAACATTTGTTTTTAAACAAAAAACATGTAAGTGGACGACAGCTATTACCAGAGGAACGTCCCTAGGGAAGTCAAAGATTGCGATGAAATGTTTCTAAAACACCGCATCCGCCCAAATTCGCATTGCATTGTTGGAGAGAGAAAAATAAAATCCCCTGCAATAGTGAGCCCTATCATTGCGCTTTATCAATAGTGCAGTCTGGTAGATAGATCACCCGGGCCCGAATAGCTGTACTCATTGTATTGGGCGAAGTAATGTCCCAGCTCGGAAACTCACCAAATACAACTATGGGAGACACCCTGGGGTCCCATCCATTCTGTCGTAGAACCCTAGTATAAGAATGCTTATCGACCCCTCCTTCCGATCTTACCGTACTCCCAAGACGAGTTTTCACTACGAATGATTCCTTATATCGTTACCACAGAAGCTCTCCTTGATACATCAATATACCTACTTAAGCGATTTAAGATTTCACCATCGACTGGAAATTTACTAGAAACTGTAAAACGATAATTAATCTTTTATCGACCAAGCCTTCCAATCTAAGTGTGCGCACAAGACGAAAATTCATCAATAGCGATTTCGTATACCCTTTACTACACAGACTTTCGTTAAAACTACATCAATATACTACTTCACATAGCGATTTACGATTTCAATATAGGCTCAAACACACGAATAATTGTATATCCATCCATCCTTCTTCCAGATCCCAAACACGACGCTTAATTAAGTACTACCGATTTCTTTGGATTAAAAAAGAAATCAACAAGATTATGACAGGACCGCAACAGAACCGGTAGTGCATTCTGGGTGTATTGATGTTTCTGGCACTCACCCTTTTAGGACATGAGCATCAGGATCTTTAAAGTCCGTGCTGTGGAATAAACGAGTACACAAACTAGACATCGGTTTATACTCTCATCCAATGGAGTAATTTCTTACGCCGTTACAATACAAGTGTTTCCTTGATACAGCACAATACCTACTAAAGCAACTTACGATTTCACGACAGACTTAAAATTCATTTGAAAGTTTAAATTAAAAAAAATTGCGTAGGTCAACTTCTTTACTAACTACGATACTCGCTGAATCGGATTGTTACTTCTTGAGAGTTTTGATTTCTACTTCAGTTACTATAGTAATTTGTCCTTGATGTCGCATGCAGGTAATACCTACTTTTAGCGACGTACGATTTCACACTGGAGTTATAATTTAGCTCAATCTGCAATGAAAATTGCTCAAATCACCCAACTCACTGTCCGGATTTTTACTTTGATACAGCAGTACTTAAGAGTTTACGATTTCACCACAGACTTAAAAAGTCACTCGAAGCTTTAAAATAATCAAAATTGAGCGGAGCAATTTCCTTTAAGCACAACTTAGCTTAGTGTCTTGGGTTGTGTTTACATGGAGATTTTTGTTGAAATGCCAGAGGATCGAATAAGATGGTCTTTCAGTTCGGTGTTATTTTACAATGTCTTCGACTAATGGTACTTCACGGTGTCCCCCTTCGCTCTACTCCCGTTCCTATCGCACTAGAATGGACCAAGACACCGCGGTTTCAATATCATCGACAAATGGCGTGGTACAGACATTCAGAATGGAACAGCATTAAACCTTCTGGTGGTATAGTTCTCTTTATGGGAAGGGGTAGCAATTCGAGTTTTTTGTCAAAATCTGTATGTCCCCACCCCCAACCCCTTCTCCTGACCCTCTCTCTCCCCCACCAATCCATTTAGCAGACTTCTAACTGTAGCAATACGAGCTGTTGTCAAAGCTTGATTCTTTTAACCTTGCAGACTGCTTCTCTCGCAAGAGCGGTCGCTTTTATCTTTCATCACTACCTGACACCGAAGACTGACATTCGGAAGGGTTATACAATGACGTCTTTGATCACACTGTACACTTTTGTCCCGTTTCTAGTTCTTGACTTGTATTTCGACATCCTTGTCGCTGGAATGGCGAGGAGGTTGAGAGTGAGGTAAGAAAGAAGAAAGATTAGAAGTACCAGTTCTCATTTTTTCGTGTATTATTATTAACTCAATATCTGTTCATATCATGTGACCGAACTTTTATACATGATGATTAGATCCAGTTCTAGAAGGGACGAACTATATAACACAGCCCAGCTGGTGGCGTTTCATTGATCACGGGATCGATACAGATTTCGATAGAATATAATACAGGATGCTATATAGTAATATATACACTTTTTTCGCTTTCGAAATGAAAGCACGGCGATTAAATGGCGATCGTAATTAAAGAAGACTGACATAAAATCAAGATTATTGAAAACTGAAAGGATTGTTTTTAATTTACGTTTATTGCATTCAATACCCTTACTAAATGAGGGAGGGAGGATTATTTTAGATGTTAAGATGATGGTGCTTCAATGTTAGGTTACATTGTTTAATCAGTATACATTCTTTTGGGTTTGTTGTTGCTGCTGTATTCTTTTTCTTCAATTTTGTTTTCTTTTTAATCATTATTTTTTATGATTTATTTATTTATTTATTATTATTTCCTTTTTCCACCTTATCATTTATATTATTTTGTTTCTTTGTTTTATAGTCTAAAATCACACAATTTGTGAACAGACTTTAAATAAATTGATTGAATTGAATTGAATTGAATTGGTGGGAGGAAATCCCTAGTGATTGATAAGATTTATTTAAAGAGTTAAACGTGTCGTTACCACTGAGGACCGCACCATCCTTTGGCGTTAGAAACAATCGCCCAAACAACTGCTCTACCGGCCACCCCAAAATGCCAGGGATCCCCGAACATTGATACTGGTCACCTTACACATTTAATCAGCCTGGTGGTTGTTGTTCCAGTGATTAGTGGATGCTGTTAGATGTTGGGTCAAGTTCATGGATTTTATGTCGTCCGCGCTTTTCGCGCAGAGAAAACGTCCCAAAATTTCAACCACTAGGATAGGATCTAGTCATTTGCTTCTGAGAAACATCTAACACAATGGTCACTGACACGCTGGTATCTAGAGACACACACACACACGCAAATACATACAATAATAAAGATTCGGTAGGTCTGGAATTAGTCCCAGCCGTGTTTAGCGGAATACATAGTTTGAATAATTAATTGCTCGATATTATATTCTTGTGTACTGCCAATGTTGACAATTGATCTGAAGCGTTTCTTGACCATGATGTAGTCAATCTGGTTGTGATGCTCCCTGCTGGGACTTTCAAGTCCATCGTGTGGCCTTTTTGTGGAGACCAAGCGTGTTTGCCAATATCAGATTGTTGAATCTGGCAAACTCCAAGAGTCTTAGACTTCTATCATTTGTCTCGTTGTTGCAGTGTGTGTCTCCCCAGTTGTAGGCATCTTGGCCAACCTTGGCATTCCCGTCGCTTTGCACAATTACTATGTCCTTCCTCGGCACTTGGTCAAAGACAGCCTGCAGATGTTCATAGAAATCCTTTAAATCCTCGACTTCGCTGTTGTAATAGAGTGATGTTGGGGCATAGGCCTGGATGATGGTGGTGTTAAAAGGGGCTGCTCTCAGACGGATAGTCATGATTCTACTGGAGACTGGGCGGCAACTCATGACAGTGGCTAGAATGTCTTTGTGGACCAAGAAACCAACGCCGTGTTCGTGCCTGTCATCTTTACCGCTGAAACAAAGCTTGCGGCCTTTGTCGGTCGTTGTTTCATCTAGGCATTTCCAGCGCAGTTCGCTGACACCTAAATTGTTCCATAGATAGTGGGCCAGCTCGTGGGCCAGTTCTTCTAATTTTCCCTCCGCAGTTAGGGTTCTGGCATCCCAGGTTACTGTGACGATATTGTCCCTCGTGCGGATCTTGCTAAGTTGTCCATCAGTAACCCACTTATCACTTCCGTCCTGGTGGCCAACGGAAGGCGCGGTCCTTGGTGACCCGGGCGATGGATTGAGTGGCTCTTTTCACCAAAAAGGAGTGTGAAAACTACCGCACAATCAGCCTCATCAGCCGTCCCAGCAAAGTCCTCCTGAAAATAATACTCAACAGGTTGAAACCCCAAGTTGAACAAATCATAGCTTAAGAACAAGCAGGATTCAGGGCAGGGCGAAGTACCATTGAGAAATACCTACAGCAAGAACATCATTTATATAATGTGTTTGTAGACTTAATGAAAGCGTTTGACCGAGTTGGCATGCAGCTCCGTGGGCAACCATTAGAGTGTACAACATCAGCCCGAACATTATGGAAGTAATCAAAAGACTGAATGACAAAGGTTACCAGATGAGCATTCCACAACAGCGCCATTGGGAACTAGTTCAGAACAACAATCGGCGTGCGTCAAGGATACCTACTCTCTCCAACACTTTTCAACATCTTTCGGGAACGTATCATGTCAGGTGCCCTTGCAGATCACGAAGACACAGTCAGCATAGGAGGTAGAGCAACCTTCAACATCTGTTTTGCGGATGACATTGATGGATTGGCTAGAAAGGAACAAGAACGTAAACAGCTGACACAGAGTCTTGAGACCACCTCCAGAGCATTTGGAATGGAAATAAATGCAGAGAAGCAAAATGATGACCAACAACACCAATGGCATCAGCACGGACATCACAGAAAACGAGGTGGGAGTACAACATTCGAGAATGGACTAGCCTGACACTGAGCGAAGCCATGAGGGTTGCTGAAGACAGAGAAAGATGGAGTACGCCAGTTAAATGATCATCTGTGATGCCCCAAAGACTTTCGAGTTACGGGGTAGGATAAGAATTCTTGTGAAGGATTGTTTATCCGTAATTCCCTGAAACTTTTCTTCTTGTCGTTCTTCAACTTCTTATTTTCCTCTGCTTGCTCTTTTTTCAGTTTTATTTGTTGTTGTTGTTATGTTGTTGATTGTGATGATGATGGCGATGCCTTGATGATGACGATGATGATGACGATGATGATCATGATAATGATGAAGATGATGATGATATTCTTCTTTTTCTTATTTTATTGCTACATATGACGTATACTATATCATTACACTTAAGAATGCGCCTTTTTTAAAGGCCATCAAAGCTTGAAAACGTGCGCATTTAATACAAAGCAATAGAAGATAGCAGTTTTTGCATACAGAAGAGGTTAGGACAGGATAGATGGGACACCCAGGACAGGCAGCAAGCCCATCTGTCACTAGAACTGCCCACGATGGGTCCTCAACGACCCTTAGACCTTTCTTCCGCACGGATGTGCGATCGTGGCAGAGCAAGGGAAGGAAAAAGAAAAACAGTAAGGTGAAGAGATGGGGAGAAATTAGAAAGGTTGGAGGAGGGCGAGAAGGAATAAGAAGAAGAGGAAAGGGACGTGACGACCACGATCACCACAGACGATGATAATGAAGATGCCGACCACGATGATGACGACGATGATGTGATGATGGTGATGACGACGACGACGACGACGATGATGATGATGATGATGATGATGATGATGATGATGATGATGATGATGATGATGATGATGATGATGATGATGATTGTGAAGGAGGATGAGAATGAAGCAAAATGCATCATTCTTCTGCTACTGCTGCTGGTGCTTCTTCTTCTTCTTCTTACTATAAATGTAGAAGGAACAAGTATCAATGTAGATTTAGCAAAGACAAACGCGTTAGACGGAGGAAAAACTTCAATGAAAAAAAGGGGGTTGGCTGGAAAGAAGAGCCGTAACGGTTAGTGTACCAGAGCCAGTAACAACAATGAGAAAGAAGTGTACTAGAAAGAGAAAAATTAAAAGCGAGGGAGACAATACACTATTCCGTCTGATGTCATCAAAGACTTTGGGACTTAGTGCTTTCTTTCTTTCACAGTGCTTTCTTTCTTTCACAGCATCCTGTACTACTGCGATCATCTCCGCTTTAACATTTTCTCCATCGCCCTACTGCAATGATGATTCATTGATGATATTCTTACCTTATTTTCTTACCTTCATGTTTTTATTTGATTTAACTGTCGGCTGTGAGTGTTCATGATGTGCGTGGTGTGTGTGTGTTTGCGTGTGTGTTTGGTTTATGTTTGTATGGTAGGACATGTGCTTATGAAATCGTGTGATAAACTTTTAAATTTCACAGTTTTTAAAACTTTTTTATGTATTTATTTATTTCAATAATATTAGCTGCTTCTAAATCTTGTAATTGCCCTATGTGGATAAATAAAGTTGTATTGAATTGACTTGAATTGAAAGTATCCAACATACTGTGAGAAAATGGAATTCACTTGAAACACACTCAAAAAAGAAAAGCAAAGAACAGGGATAAGACCTTGCCCCGACGCTCCCATGACCTTGGCTTCTATCATATTCTATCTTATTCTATCCCGTAACTCGAAAGTCGTTGGGGCACCACAGATGATCGTTTAACCAGCGTACTCCATCTTTCTCTGTCCTCAGCAACTCTCATGGCTTCGCTCAATGTGAAGCCAGTCCATTCTCGAAGGTTGTCATCCCATCTGCTTTTTTGTCTCCCTCTTCTTCTGCCTCCTTGCACCGTGCCTTACAGGATAGTTTTTGAAAGGCCTGATGCTCTGGTGACGTGGCCATACCATCGGAGTTTCCTTTTCTTCACCACTGTGAGCATGTCATCGTGTTGTCCAATGGCTTGTGTGATGGTCTGTCGGACTTCGTCGTTGGCGATGTGCGGGTGTAGGAAATGCCCAGACGTCTTCTGTAGCACCTCATCTCCATGCTTTGTATTCTTCGTTGTAGATCCGCTGTGGTGGTCCATGTTCCGCAAGCGTACAGGAAGATGAAGATGACAAGAGAGCGCTGCAGCCTTACCTTGGAGTGTAGACTGATGGTCCTGTCTTTCCAAATGGGCTTCAACATTGTCAGGGCAGCAGTTGTTTGTGTCATCATGGAGAAGGCTTCATGCCGGGACCCATTGTTTCATACAATGGCTCCTAAATATTTGAAGCTATGCACTGCGTTGAGGGATTGGCCTTGGACTTTCACGTTGAAGTTGTTGATCATCATTTGATCTTCTCTACACTTATTTCCATCCCATAGGCTCTGGAGGTGGTGTCAAGCCTCTGTACCAGCTGTTATGCTGACTGTGCCTTCGTGATCTGCAAGGACATCTGACATGATGCGCTCTAGGGAGGTTTTGAAGAGTGTTGGAGAAAGTAGGCATCTTTGATGCACGCTGATTGTTGTTCTGAACCAGTTCCCGATGGCGCTGTTGTGGCGGATTGCACTGGTAGCCGTGTCATACAGATTTTTGATGACTTCAATAATGTTAGGGCTGGTGTTGTACACTCTCATGGTTGCCCACAGAGCTGCACACCAGACTCTGTCAAACGCTTTCTTGAAATCTAACCCCGACTGAGGCAGATTGTATAGAGTACATTGTTCCAAATGTTTGCCCTAACTCTTGCTCCCTGTTTCTTTCGGCGTTTTATTTATATATTAATTTAAATGTTGCGATATAGTGCTTTTTCGGCTCAAAGACCGCTCAACGTGCTGGACGATACAGAATCCAACTCAATTCGCCCGAGCCGCTTACAGGGAGTGAGACTTACACCTATTGTATGTGTTTAACGGAAATTGTTGCTGTTTCTTGTTGTGATAAACTCAGAAGCTGTATTCGTTATGTTAGTTGAGTTGAATATATATTAACGTCCCCGGACACATAAGCGTATAGGGGACGAATTGTGCGTTATGTTATTTATTTAATCAATCTTATATAGTGCTTTCCAAGATCAAGAACTGCTCCAGGATCTAACCCAAGCCGCCCGAGGCGCGTACCTGCAACCTTTGGGGGCATAGCCTGACGCCCAGACGACTGAGTACAATCCCGGCGACCGGGGAGGAGGATAAGGGACCAAAGGCGTGTTGGATATATTTGTGTTGTCGGCATTCTCCAGTAGGACATGGGCGTCAAGATCTTTTACAGTCCATGCGATGAAATGCGTGCATGCACTGACTAGACCTCGGTTTATACTCTCATCCGACAAAGTAGGGGAGCAGTGTCTCATGGTTATATAATTTATTTTATTTAGTAGTATTAGTATTAGTATTAGTAGTAGTAGTAGTAGTAGTAGTAGTAGTAGTAGTAGTAGTAGTAGTAGTAGTAGTAATAGTACACCCGATGCTCATCTATTCAGACTCCTTCAAGGAGTCTGACAGAGCCTAGGCCAGGAGAGGTTTAACCAGTCATGGCAGCAACTGGCACACTCTGCTAGATACCTTAAAGGAGTAGTAGTAGTAGTAGTAGCTACTTCCTACACGCTTCAAGCGCTATAGTGACGGAAAAAGCGCAATTTCACTGTAAATATAATAATACAGAATGTTGCTCTACAATATTCCGCTCTTTCCGTCTCAAAAATCCAATTGCCTTGTTGGATTCTTAAATTGCATGAAACCAAGTGAGGACACTATCCGGCGTCAACAAACGGTTTAAAAATATTCTCAAACGGTTCGTAAAAGACAGTTGACCTAGAAACTAATACAGTTTGACCTAATTCGTCCCCTAGAGGAGACGAAACTTACATTTTTCTATTTTCATGAGTTCACTGCAGAGAAATTGCGCTTTTCCCGTGACTATAGAGCTTCAAGCGTATACAAAGCAGTGCTCACTACTACTACTACTACTACTACTACTACTACTACTACTACTACTACTACTACTACTCCTTTAAGGTATCTAGCAGAGTGTGCCAGTTGCTGCCATGACTAGTTAAACCTCTCCTGGCCTAGGCTCTGTCAGACTCCTTGAAGGAGTCTGAATAGATGTGTATCGGGTGGTATACTCCAGGTCGTCAACGGTGTTTGAACCGCTGCTTGTACAGACTGCAATGTTATCGCCTGACATTTGAGTCCACTGCATACACCACTGAGCCAACTGCACAGTAGAAGATAAAGTGACAAGATGAGGGGAATAATGACGAGGAAAAGGTAGTTGAGGAAGCTGTAAAATGAAGGTGGAGTAGGAGGTGAAGCAGTGCGTCAGAGAAGACGAGAAAGAAAGTCTATATATGTTCTAATGTGCGATTTTAGACCACACAAGAACTGAAGGAAGAGAAAACGTAGATGAAGAAAAGAGAAAATTAACAAGGGAGAGAATGGGAGGTAAGAAAAGCAAACGGTAAGATAAGGAATATGAAGCAAGAGAAACTCCATTAACACACTCCCCCCCCCCTACCCAACCCTCCCACCCCCCTTTAAAAAAATAGGGTCGGTAAGTAGGTTTCTTTTTTTTTCTTTTTGTTTTTTTAACTTTTCCACCTTGGCTGCAATATCTTTTATTTGGCTTTTTTCAATTTTTTCTCCCAGACGATCCCCCAAAGATATTTAGGGTTTGGTCAAAAACTTAGGGTCGGTCGGGATACCGTAAACAGACATTTTTTGCGGGAGGGGGGGGGAAGGATAGGGAGGGGAGCCTTAGAAGACAAATAAATCTTAGCGCAGAAAATACAGACGGTGTAGCAAAGATAGATAGAAAAAAAGAGAGTAACAAGTGTACTTATTTATTGTCTTTCTAGCAAAGACATAACGCTCTACTTCCCTTAAGAGAATCTCAAACGTGTGAACGTCCGTATTATGCGATACAACAAGCAAAAAATTATACGTCTAGATTTTATAGTGAAAATAACCATGAGGTCTAATTGTATTCCTTTCCTATCCTATCCTATCCCGTAACTCTGAGGTCGTAGGGGCAACACACATGATCGTTTAACCAGCGCACTCCATCTTTGCCTGTCCTCGGCAACCCTCATGGCCTCGCTCAGCGTCAAACCAGTCCATTCTCGAATGTTGTCCTCCCACCTCTTTTTCGGTCTCCCTCTTCTTCTACCTCCTTGCACCGCGCCTTGCAAGACCTGATGATCTGGTGACGTGGTCATACCATCGAAATTTCCGTATCTTTACCACTGTGAGCAGGTCATCATGTTGTCCAATGGCTTGTGTGATGGTCTGTCGGACTTCGTCGTTGGCGATGTGCTGGGTATAAGAAATGCCCAGACATCTTCTGTAGCACCTCATCACCATGCTTTGTATTCTTCCTTGTAGATCTGCTGTGAGCATCCATGTTTCGCGAGCGCATAGGAAGATGGAGATGACAAGGGAGCGCAGACTGATGGTCCTGTCTTTCCAAATGGGCTTCAACCTTGCCTAGGCCGCAGTCTTATTATATTGCGCAGATTAAAAAAAATTCTTGTTCTCTACCAACAAAAAAGCAATCTCTTTACAAGAATGAATCAATGAGCATTGAAGTTTAAAGTCAACACCCGTCATTGACGACACCGCAGACGGGGATGGCCAAATCTTAACAAGAGAGAACACTCAGCCTGAACTCCTTGCTATGCGATGCAAGAAGTAAATGGAAAACGCCAGCATTTGTATAGCAAAAATTAACCATTGCATTGTGTTGCAAAAATACAGGATGTTTCTTTCTTCTGATTTTAGCAAATACACCCTTTCCTTCTTTGAGAAAAGACCCCGGCATGAAGTAATTATAGGACAAATTAACCAGTGCATTGTGTTGCAAAATTACAGAATGTTTTTTTACTTCTGCTTTTAGCAAATACACCCTCTTTTCTTCTTTGAGAAAAGACCCCGGCATGAAGTAAATATAGGAAAAATTTACCAGTGCATTGTGTTGCAAAAATACAGAATGTTTTGTTTCTTCTGCTTTTATCAAATACACCCTCTTCTTCTTTGAGAAAAGAACCCGGCATGAAGTAAACTCGTTATCATGCGGTGAATGTGGAAGAAAAAGAAATAAAACAAGATTGCAAGCCATTGAAACATATTTCCAGTCACACAAGATATCCGAAAAATCCGCATTTTTACCAGTGCTAATATACTTGGCGGTGTACTGACTCGGCTTTATCCAAACGAAGCAAAAGGAAAACATGGAATGATAGGCAACTGTCTGAACTATCTGCTAGAAAAAAAAATTATTCAAACGTGTTTGGAAAAATGGTAACGCGCAATGACCTTGACCTTTGAGAAAGTACAAACACGAATGATCTAACATGTTTAGCAAAGTAAATATAAAATTCGGTTCAGCTATTTTTTGCGAGATTGCTCAAACTGTGTTTTGAACAAAAACGTGAAATTTGGAGCGACGGACCTACCGACCGACCAACAACTGCTAGAGCTACTGAAGGACGGCCCCTGACCTGAAGAACCTGTATAGTCGCTTCAGCGGTTTTGGAGATTACATTACATTACATGCTTATTGCTTTAGGTACAGCGGACTCTTCCGAGCCAAATCAGGACCAGAGAAGTGAAAGAGGACTCACCCATGATCCGCATAAAAGATCGGCCGAAACAACCCTAGTGGTAACACTCAAGGCAATCAACTAGCCGGTCACTTTACAATAAAGACATCCCACGCAGGGGACGCTGAGGCTATACTCTAATTTATCGAACTCCCGTTAACAAAAAAAACAAAACCGAATACAAACATCATTATACAATATCAACAAAACACATACATATAAAATGCCCACATTGCCAACTAATAACATCATGGGAAGCCCCAGTGACCATTTGGCAGAAAGCATCCAATATTCCCGAGATGATCCAATAGACCTCACCCACAAATGAGAAGTTTTGTCCCGGAAGAGTTTTCAAGAAAAAAGGTAGGCGACTGGTCTAGCGAAGAAAAAGCTAGTATAGTAGATTGATAGAACAGAGTAGGAATGAGAAAGAACAAAGGAGAAAGACAGCGACAGTGAGAATTTAAAGCACTACATTTCCAGAAAGTGGGAATACTATTTATATTGAAACCCCCGGCACCCCAACGGGGGTTGAGATATTGAGCAAAACGTGTTTAGCGACACAAAGAATTTAGTGATCTTGACATTTGCGTTAGAGCAAATACGATGGCACGGGAGGCAGGCTACTAACCTAGGTAATGTTCCTAAGACCTTTGGTCAAAATCCAGTCAGTGGTTCTTGAGATATGACGTCCAAAGTACCGACCGACGGATAGACCGACCAATAGACGGAGAGACCGACTTTCGGCTCGTACTGAATCTCCCGACTACTTCAAAGTATGGAAATACTTAAAAATAGAAGTCTCCCCTCCGGTACTCAAGTAAATAGCCATTTCTTGTTTATGTCCCTATATTACTATCTGATCCTCTTGGCTATACGACAGCCACGCTTCCAGACATACGCCAGCAGCGGCATCCACGGCCATCGCAATAATATATTATCTTCCTTTTTGGGGGATAATAGTCTCTCTTATATGACGATTGTTTTGTTGTTCGTTGCTTTTCTCTATCCTTCTCCCTTCCCCTCCCTCTATATCCTGATACCCCCAGTAATTCTGTTTTTCCTTCCCCTGTTTACTTGCTTTTCTTTCTGTGATGAGGTCATTATTGTCCGTTCTTCCATTCTTTATGTTTCTCTTTCTATGATGAGGTTATGATTGTCCTTTTATTTGTTTGTTTATTTATTTATTGATTTATTTTTATCTCTGTGACGTACTTGTTATTTCTTCATTTCTTCTGTCTTTCTTTCTTTCTATTTTGAGGTCACAACTGTCTCTTTCTTTCTTTCTTTCTTTCTTTCTATCCTGAGGTCATGATTGTCTCTTTCTTTCTATGCTGAGATAATCTTTACCCATCTCTACCTTTCTTTTACCTTTTTTCTTTCTGTGATCTTTATGATTGTCCGTACTTTCTTTCTTGTTTCTCTTTCTTTCTGTCATTGTGACATTTTGTGATGAAGCCATGATTGTCTGCTTTCGTGTCCATAACGCCTATTATATGGCCATGAAACATGGTTTGGGGCATCGACAATTCTATTTGCTAGTCAGCGTACACCAGTACTGTTCTGTATTTGTACTCTAATGCATATATTGACACCACAGGAAATACAGCCTGGGACAAAACTCATGCTAACAACGCGCCGCCTTGGACTGAGACGTACGTTATTGTCTTCGACAATTCACTTAGGACCACTACATATACCAGACCGTATTATATATGTATGCTTTCCCTTCAATAACGACTGGTATTTTGTCAGTGCGCAATTTTCTAGCCAGGACTAAGCGAGTTGCGTCGTGTCTTCTGGATAAGATCACGTCGATGATCCTGTTCCTGATGGGGCCGGGTAGCTCAGTTGGTAAGAGCGTCTTGCTAGTAACCGAAAAGTCGCTGGTTCGAATCCCGGATTGGTCAACGTGTGATCATATTATTTTCCCCTTTACCAACAACTGGCCCGCTGGTGGCAGTATAAATCGGTCCAGTAGTCACCTATATGCGAAAGTGTCGTGTGACTATAATCTACAAACAACAACTGTTCCTGAATTACATACGAAATATGTTGGGTATAAGATCTTTAATTTATTAGTAATCTACGGTCTCAGCATTCTGAATGTTTTTTGTGTAAACAATCCTGCCTAGTTTTTGGTATGTTATCATACTTTTTTGTGCAAATGTTTACGCGCTTAATTAATTTTAATTCGTTCATTCATGTGTATATGTTGATGTAATTACAAAATATTTGAATATAGGAGATCGTATTCGGCGTTACCAATTTTTAGGCCTTCATTTTATATTTTTAGGTCGTTGTTTTCTCTGTATGCAACGAACTCACTTGAGTATAGAACTCTTTGCACCATTATTTGCTGGAAACATAGCAAGGCGGACATGATTCACTGCATGGATGGTCTATACATGCCAATGACCTCCGTTTCGTGACTTGAACTTTATATAACACGCAAACATTTGAAAAACTTTGGAGATAAACAGTGTGATGAGGAAAAAAAACCACACCACTGCATGGACGATGTTTTACTGTTCCCATAGTGACTCGATTTTCATATAGGAATACATTTGAAAATCTCTGGGGTGAAGGGGAATGTTGGAGAAATAAACTTGCATAGTCGATATGATCCCTTAGGCGGCTTAAGTTTCGAAACTGCATACATTCGACAATCTCTGGTGTGAGCAGGAACGCTGGGGGAGACAAAACTGCCCAGCCGCTGTCTTGGATTGAGTTTCATATCTGTGCAAATGTGAACGTCGCTAGAGCGAACGGGAACGTTTGTGGTATGGTGGGACGAAGGAGAATCCATACTCGACGTTTAAATATCTGCAGTGTTGGTAAATTCGAAAAATCTTCAGATCGAACGGATAAGATGACAGGAGATAAAACTTGCATAACCGAGGTCTTGGCTTGAAACCCGAAGCTGTATAATTCCAAAAATGTCTAGAGTGAACGGGAAAGATGAGAGGAGGGAAAGAGGAGGGGGGGGGGGAGAGAATGAATGGCCGATGCCTTTTTTCCCTTTAGTGGCTTGAGTTTCGTATTTGCATAATTTGCGGGTCTCTAGAGCAATGAAGTCATATTTTTGCAGTAAACTGATAAAAAGAGAGAGAAAATCGGCAGATTATAATAAGCTCTACATCACCGCCGTAAATGAAGTCAACAAATCTTGACACTGGAGAGGAATAGCCGAAAGAAGACAGCAAAACACATAGGCAGATGTGTGTGTGTGGTTTATTTTTTTAAAAAAAAATTTTTTTGATTTAATATCTCTATATACATTCTATACTGTACGTCAAAAGCGCGACGGAGTTTTAGACGATAAATTTGCTATGAGAAAAGAAACCTATTTACGCCGATGTTTTGCTTTGCCCGTCTCGAGTTCTGTAATAACAAAAACCTACATCTCCGGCGTTAAGGTGGTTTTAGACAACTGTGCAATGAAGAGGAGAAGACTTCAAACCGCACACGCCAGTGCCTTTCTTTTCGCGACTCGTAAGCTTTAAATAATCTCTATAATTATACATTCTACTTCTCTGGCATAGGTATAATTTCTATAATTTATACATTCTACTTCTCTGGCATAAGTACGTCTTTGACAATCTATGCAAGAGGAAAACAGCCGGTGTCTTGCTTGTCATGACTCGAGTTCTATATCTATATAATTACACATTCTAGTTATCTGGCAAAAGTAGCCTACGTTTCAGGCAATTGAAGATCTATTCAATCAAATCAGCGAGGAAAATGATACTAACTATAACAGACTGAGCTCTTGACTTTCTGGCCTAAGAAAGCTTCAGACAACCTTAACGATGAAGAGAAGACTTCAGTTTCACACGAACAGAGTCCTCAACTCCATATAGCTTATACTGTATAGATCATATTTTCTTTTTTTCTAGCGCGCGTTCGTCTTTAGCAAATCTCGACAGTCAAGAAGAATAAAGGGGAGACGATTGCAATCTACACTGGTCGATGGCTTCCCTTTCACGACCATGTGACCGTTACTACGGCGTTTCAGCTAATGCTATTAATTAATGTCAGCCATCCGGGACTCTCCTTGACCTTAACTTTGATTCGAGTACTTTGATTTGAGTCTTGTATTCTAGATATTAGCTGTTCATATGTGTATATAGCGAATTTTAAAGTATAAGGTTTGTAAGTTTAGTTCACCATGATGACTGTCCTATACTATTTTCACCAAAACAAAAAATGCGAAAGATAACAACCTTTAAACAAAATATCTACTTTTTTCTTTGTAGAGGTTCTTTTTTTTCATTTAGCATATTATTAGTTGTTTCGATTGTTCGGTGAAATAAGACGTGGCAAATACTGTGGACTATATAATAAATCATCGAAGCTCGTTTCTTTTCAGAATTCTGGCACAACCGTAAACAATACAGCGCTGGCACGTACAGAACAATAACAATAATAACAATAATAATAAAAATAGTAATTTTAAAAAAATCATCATCGTCATCATCATCATCATCATCATCATCATCATCATCATCATCATCATCATCATCATCATCATCATCATCATCATCTTTAAAACAGCGCAAGTCCCCGTTAAAACGAGCTCAACGCGCAAAACGAGCTGAAGCCCTAAAAATGTCATATGTTTAGATGGTAATAAGCGGTTAAAAAAAAAAGCAGTGAACATTGTTCTCATAATACTACAGTGGAGCAATTTTTTTTACGCACGAGAAAACAAATCCATCAAAATAATGTTGCCACACAAATTCGTTTTAATTCAACAAGTCACAGACACATTCAGACAGCAAGAAGCACATAGTCAAAGACAAGCCACGATTATCGTTTCATACTCACAGGAGGATGAACCAGAGCAGGTAAATACACCTGCGCTTACCTGAAACATACCGAAAATAAACATAATGGTTAGAAGGATGCTAGTCGTGTGGATTCAGTAATCGAAAACAAATACAACACAAAAACAACAACAACAACAACAACAATAATAATAATAATAATAATAATAATAATAATAATAATAATAATAATAATAATAATAATAATAATAATAATAATACGAGAACTTATCACGCGCACACATCTCACCACAAGGCGACTCATGGACACAGTTATGCAAACACCGAATGTTTCTCACACACATACGACACCCTACATCCACGCACACACACACACACATTTCGATAATTTTATTAAAACCAAAACTGTTAATATTTCACACACACATACACACACCCACACACACGCACGCACACTGCCAGACCTCATGTTTTGAAATGTCACCTCCCACAAAAAAAAGAGGATAATAACATGTGATTTATGAACAAAATTACAACCCTCAAAATACAACAAAGAATAAAAGAGCACGAAAGAAGGCAACAAACAGGAAAGAAGGATACAAAAAGATGACAAGAAGCACACGAACGGAGCAGATAGTTGCATTATAGAAGAAGAAGAAGAAGAAGAAGAAGAAGAAGAAGAAGAAGAAGAAGAAGAAGAAGAAGAAGAAGAAGAAGAAGAAGAAGAAGAATGCTGGAAATTTAAGTTCACCGGGATCTTCAAACCCGTAACTGCACCTTACGAGCAGCGAGCGAAGTTTTACGTCCTATTACATTTGTGTTAAGGACAAATTAAAGAAAGGTCACGTGATCCTATAAAAGGTACACAAAACCAGACCAGGTCTGGGTACTCACCATGTCTGAACGAGAGAGGAAACAACCGGCGAGGCCAGAATGTTATAAGAATTTAAAGGGAATGCTGTCATAGCACGCGGTCCTGGTCGCTTAAAAAAAATATCATTCCCAAACCTTTCTTAAAAAAGGAAAAAGCCCGAGGATTAAGATTTTACTCTTACCCTTTCTGGGTTTACATGTATTTCATTTATCAGTCCACGCACCCATAGGAAGGAGAGGCCAATGGGGAAAAGGTAGAGAGTCACAAAAGTAAACATCTAAAATGGATTCCTCTCCCGGAAAAGACCTGGTTAGAGGCTTTTGTGTTTACAAGCAAGGCAACAGGACAGGACAGGGACAATGGAAATCCATTCATACAAGGGGATTTGAGTAATTATCGTACGAATATTACGTAAGCAGAGGATGCCGGCACCCAGGTGTAGGTACTAGATAGCTCGAGCCTTCGGGACACGCTATGTTGAGGGAAGTCCGCACAAGGGACCCAGGATCCCAAGGGTCAACTAAAGGTGCCCATGTCACTGAGACGTAGGGATACAATCCCTGAAGATGGACCGCATCGGGGAAACCCCGGAAAGGTACTGCACCAGGACCCTTGGGTCAACTGAAGCGCAATGTCGTAGCCCGTAGGTACAGCACCAGGACCCTTGGGTCAACTGAAGCGCAATGTCTTAGACAGTAGGGCGAACGAACAACATCAGGGAGACCCCTGGAAAGGTTGGGCATCCGGGATCATGAGGATCGGGTGAAAGAGCTCAAGCCCCGAAGAGGTAAAGCACCCAGCAATCAGTGATCGAACGTAGTCTCTATACAGTAGGCACCTTAAGACCTTCTTCACGTTTGCTGAAATTTAAACTGTCTGCACTTTGAGGAACTTCGGAAGAAGAGGATACATTTTTGCATCCGTAACCTATATCCCTATACCTGTAAATGTGTAATTAGATGGAGTTGCATACTCCTCTACCTTTTCAAGCAGATGATATTCTAACCAGGACTTTTAACATCTTTCATCTATACGGTTGAAGCCCATTTGAAAAGACAGGACCATCAGTCTAAATTTCAAGATAAGCCTGCTGCGCTCCCTTGTCATCTCCATCTTCCTTTACGCTTGCAAAACATGGACCTTCACAGGTGATCTACAACGAAGAATACAAAGCATGGCGATGAGGTGCTACAGTAGACTTCTGGGCATTTCCTATACCCAGCACATTACTAACGACGATGTCCGACAGACCATCACACAAGCCATTGGACAACACGATGACCTGTTCACAGTGGCGAAAAAACGGAAACTCCGATGGTATGACCACGTCACCAGATCATCAGGTCTTGCAAAGACCATCCTGCAAGGCACAGAGCAAAGAGGCAGAAGAAGAGGGAGACCGAAAAAGAGGTGGGAGGACAACATTCGATAATGGACTGGTTTGACACTGAGCGAAACAACCAGGGTTGCTGAGGACAGGGAAAGATGGAGTATGCTGGTTAAACGATCATCTGTGGTGCCCCTACGACATCAGGGTTACAGGACAGGATAGGATAGGATAGGATAGTATGCGTTTGTGTACACACACATGTACAACCATGCAAATTAATGATTATGCTTACTGGTAATATTACGGTTAGATAAATGTCTAAACGTTGCCTGTCTGTAAGAGTATGCGTCTATGTGCAAAGTCAGACTACGGATTAACCGTGGGGTTTTAAGCTCTTCTACCGTGTCCGATTCCAAAACACCGCTAATCCTCCTAGGTCAGGGGGAAAAAGATATTAGTTTGAAGTCGTGCCAAAGAACACTGGAACACCTTTTTGCGCGCCCGATGGAGGGCCTCAACGCACCCAATCCTTTTAATCGGGAAATGTAAAGCCGTTGTGCCTTCGCCAATATTTTTATTTCATGCTGATACTTCACCATCCCACCACCAAAGCCGTCACCTTGTAATCGTACTCTCTATCCTTTTTAAAGCACTCCTCCACCTCCTCCTCCTCCTTCCCCCCCCCCCTCTCTCTCTCTCTCAGAGGATTTATCTTGTGTCTGACCCCAAACAACCCTTGTCCAATTCAAAGTTTGTTTTAAAAAAGAAAATTCAATGGTTGAACGCTGGTAACCCTTCTAAGGTTTTTGAGAGTGTGGCCCGCACTTTATTGCAACACACACACACACACACACACATACACACACACTGCTCTATGTTATACCAACACACACGGGCATACAGGCACTTACGTATACACGTATGCACGTATACACGCACAAACACACACACACACAATCGCAATCCAAACAAAAAATCTCTAGTGTCTTAAAAATCATGATACACTCGTACGTACACTAATTAAATCACTTATAATAATGTGTAAAGTAAGAGCTGCTTTCTTACCATCTTTCCCACTTACACCGTATTTAACGTTAACGAAGTTATCAAAAGCAATGTCTACCCTTCTCATATCTCTTAAGAGTCCGTATCTCACTGTATGTATTCCTTCCTGGAACATCCAGTGCAGAATCAAAGAAAAAAAAGTATAACGATTATCACAGTATGCTTCTTTCAATCGGTCTGGACATTTTGATGGTTATGTTGGCGTGTATTCTTCTTGATCATCCTACCGTGATAGCATGAAAACACAACTTTATCAACTTCGTTATTAAAACAAACTGATTCCAAACCATAATCTAAACAAATGAGGCGGGCAAAAAAAATTAATTAATTAATTAAATAATTAACATTTGCAATTTGTTTGCAACATTTCAAAATGCATGATTGTTTTAAGTTGAACTTTCCTTCTGTTGTCAAATATAATTTCTACACAAGTTTCCTGGCATAAATAAAATCATGGTTTACAAAACAAATTAATTTTAAAACTCCGAAAATGACGCAGACAATTATATTAAAAAAATCTGTATTAAAAAAAAACATAAACAAACAACGAATACAAACATTACGAGCATATTTCTTTATTTTCCCCGTTCTTCAAGCCCAATATGTCAAGTTCGTCGACCTTTTTCCCCTAAGCGAAAGTGGTGCATTTCTATGAATAGAAATTTCTTTTGTTTAAATATAAATTAGTAACGGCAAAAACAATTAATTTCTTTAAATATTTCACTTCCACGGGGACGTCATTTTAAATGATTAATATTGCTTTCAGAATGTTCCGAGTCCCTAGAGGCAAAAGATGCATATCTCCTGCAGATAACAAAGCATAAAAATTAATAACTTTGGTTAATGTGTAAAATGAACTTTCGAAACGCATCAAACATGTACTTTAGGAAGATCCAGCGAATGCACTCAAAACGGTAGTTGGAGTTGTTGAAAGAAACCAACAGCAAGACGTTACTGCTTATATATTTGGCAGAAAGCGTCCAATATTTCCAAGCTGACCCAACAGACCTCATACACAATTGAGGAGTTTTGGAAGTTTTCAAAAAAAAGGAAGGTGACTGGTCTAGCGAAGAAGAAGATAGTATAGTAGATTGATAGAACAGAATAAGAATGAGAAAGAACAAAGACAGTGACAGTGCAAATTTAAAGCACTACATTTCCAGAAATTGGGGATACTATTTATACAGAAACCCCCAGCACCCACACGGGTAAAATTGAATAGCAGGAGTATTTTTTTTTAAGTTAAAGAATGAATAGCAAGGACAAAGGTAGTTGAATATTACGGTACATTTAAA
The DNA here is from genome assembly GCA_036898135.1 of Oncomelania hupensis. NCBI lineage: Eukaryota > Metazoa > Mollusca > Gastropoda > Littorinimorpha > Pomatiopsidae > Oncomelania > Oncomelania hupensis. Next base: position 50,133,262 of record CM072511.1, on the reverse strand, counting down.
TTAAAGGATGTCTTTAATATGTTTGCTCGGCATTTTAACAATGCTGTACAATAGAATAATAACTTAGTCTAAAATCACGAAATGTACAGACCCTAAATTAAATAAATGAACGAAAGAATAATATAGCGTTAATCAAGTCATACAAAAATGTTTTAAATAAATTATTTATATTTTTTCATGGGTTGAAAAAAAAAAACAGCAAACAAAAGTCAGCAGAGAGGCCTCGCCACAGACAGCTGTAGTATATTATAATATACTTTTAGGGTCAGACCTAGACGGGTGAGTGCCGGTAACAAGAACACACCCAGCATGCACTTGGTCCTTCTCACCCATCCCTGGCTGGCCAGGATAGTGCTAAGTTGTCCGGGCGTCAGACCATGCGCCCAAAGGCTTCGGGTGGGCGTCTCGGGCGGTTTAAGTTAGATCCTGTATCGGCCAGCGCCTAGAATCTGTCAAGTACGGCGTGATAGATGCGCTATAAAAATCCTCAATAATAATAATAATAATAATAATAATAATAATAATAATAATAATAATAATAATAATAATAATAATAATAATAATAATAATAATAATAATAAATATAATAATAATTCCCTGAACAATTGTTTCAGGAAATGTTGAACAATCTTTTCTCACAGAGAGAGAGAGAGAGAGACAGAAACAGAGAGAGAGACTGACAGACAGACAGAGAGACAGACACAGAGACAGACAGACAGACAGACAGACAGACAGACAGAGAGGGAGGTAAGGAGGAGAGGGGGAACGCAGAAACAGTAGATTCTCAGGGTGTAATTGATTCAGATTCACCGTACGATAAACTGACTGCCTTAAGGATGAGAAACACAAGATCAAAAGAGACAACCCTCAACAAGTCAAGTGCAGGCATGTCAGCTTGTTGGCGAACGCTCTACACTTCATGAATCGAATTACAAAAACACGTTACGCCCATAAATGAAACCATTGAACCCAGATAGAAGGGAACAGCGCGCGGCACAATCCGGTCCACCTTGCTGTGAAGGAGTACCTGGTTCTGTTTCGAACCGGGCAGCACAGAAGGAGAGAGAAGATGGCGCCACCCTGATGAAGAAAGGAGTGGAATGACTGACGTTTTTCTCCCGTTACAGACGAAAGGTATGGACAACCTTTACGTTTAAACTTCACGAATAATCATTATCTATGAGAGACAACAATTTTGTACACAACACAAGTAGTTATCCCACCTAAAGACATAGGACTAGAGTTTGTTTATAGCATCTTGGATGTAATCCTTGATAGATGTTTTCCTCCGTTGAACGAGCGAATAATATGAAAGATCTATCCCCCTTCTCTGCCGTAAACGGTTTGCCATTGTGGATGTGTGCCATAGATACAGATGTCCGTTTAACTCTGTTCTCAAATCGTCAATGTATCAGCTAGGCTCGCTGAAAATCCAGTAACTGATTTTCCAAAGCCAAGGTTCATGCTCTAAAATCATAGCAAAATTCCTAAACTTTCAAGACCATATACAAACTTTTCAAGACTAATAAACACGTATTATATTGCTGAAATTTACAACAAATCATTAAAACTGCTCATCGCGGCATCTTTGCAACTGACTTTTGCTTCCCTCGGCAAGGGAAAGAACTAATTTCCGAAGTTTTGAACGGAAATAACTAATTTTCGATGACCGTGAGAAAACAAAAGTACACTGATCCTCTCTCCTCCGACCTAACAAGTAAAATTACTTCAACGCATCTCCATTTTATCATCCGAATTTGTTTGGTCATCTTTGCTCGTTTTGTGTGAATCCGAGGAGCAGAGATCGCCAAAATTAACAAACTTTCACAAGCCACAGACACCTAATGAAGTTTTCAATGACTTTCCAGGGCCTGGAAAATGGAACCCAGTTTCTCCCAAACCTTCAAAAACCTTCAAAGCCCGTACGAACCCTGCAAAGCATTATAAGCAGACGCCTGAATGAAGTTCTCAGGAAAAAACATCTTCATGCGGGAAAAACCAGTAACAACCATTTGGCTAGTTGGCAACGGAAATGAGAAAGAACAAAACGTTTTGAAAAAGAATTCTTTGCCAAAAATATTTATAATATCTAGGGCTGCAGTCTTGGTGGTTGTGTCTAAACAAAACATTATCAATAAAAACTATTTACGAATGAGCGACTTGAGAGAGAGTTACTTTGTTTAGATTCAGGATGGCAGCACAAGTATTTCCGTAAAGTTTCGATCGTAAGGGATGGGAGGACCGATAAGAATCTCTTTTTTTTTCTCGTAGCCAAATTTATGATGGAGCTGTCCAATTGCAATCCCTCAACTGCTTTAACTGACTATCCATGGTTCTCAACTTCCAGGAATATGCCGCCTCCAAGCAGATCGAGTACACAGCGAAACAGGACAAAATATAAACCAAGTTACAAGTCACAGCTACACACAATCCTCAGAAGCATTAACGTTCTGAATCTAGTAGAGGGTGATTGATCTACAATGTTATAGTGAAACAAAAAATAAGAAAAATTAATATCAAGGATAACGTGCTGCTAACACATTTCTGACAAGAGTCGAGTACCTGCTCCTAAAACATGTAGAACTTACAACAATTCAAAGTCTATTCATGGATACTAGCTATCAGACAGCAGATAAGGGATATCAGACGCTTTCTTGTCAAGTGTCATGTTGTATACACAAAGATTTGACTTGGGACGTATTCTGGAGCGAAGTAAAAGAAGAAGAAGAAGAAGAAGAAGACAGACAGACAGACTATTCTGGAACATGTATCAAAGGGAAACCATAACATTATGCAATAGTAAATGTCTTTTTAGCCATAAAAGGCTTTCCCACTTAAAGTGTTGCCAAGTTTGACTCCACTTCAAAACAATTGGCTTGTATAAAAACTTGGTTGCATTTGGAAATAATGAATGAATTACCGCGTGATACATGTACTTTCAAACTGGCCGACAGCGAAGGATAGCTGAGCTTAAACGCTTTGTAAAACAATACCTTTGTGTCCGTGGTGGTACAATAATTGATTAATGGCTAACAAACCTTCAGGTGACCTCGCCAGATAATTGAGACACAGCGGAATAAGTTTAAAATGAATGAGCAATTATAACAGTCGTTTTTTTTCAACCTCCACAATATGTGTCACGTAACAGCTTACACTATAGGAAATGCATTGCGCATCCTCATTATCATTTCGTTGGAAGTAATTTAAAAAGAGCTAATGAGACATATCAATATATAGTGCAAACGTTTATGGCTTTTTAACACACAAAGATACTATCTTAGTCAATCCATTGCAAGCATAGAATATTAGCGCGAACAAGTTCCGAAACTGTTATGAACTCTCTAAATTGTATGTACGGTTAGTAAGGAGCAAAGGTTTAAGCTACGTTGGACACTCAAGTAAGACCGTAATGTAGAATAACACTGATTCGGAGACGAATTAAAATGAGCAATTCTGTGGCATATTAACACACAACCGCGTGCTTACAAAGCCAAAGTAGTTTGTTTTAAAAAAAGAATATTCATTTTTAGACGCTCAGTAACGACCCCGAATGCTCAAAAATGCGCTGTTGAACACAATCCTATCAGGCGTGGAGTGCATTGTGCACAATTTTAGTTGTCATTCCTATATAAATCATTAAAATGACCTTCGGGTAACCAGTGGGGAGAGAGAGGGGGGAAAGAGAGGGAGGGGGAGAGAGAGAAAGGGGGAGGGAATTTTCAAGTTAAGTTTGTCACATAACGCATTGTTTGTTGACTTCTAAGGGAAAAGAGCGAAAGAAATGGAAAGAATGGAACGCTAAATAAATTGGGAAGGCAAAATAAGCAAAGTGTCGATAACTGCTAGCGTTTTCTTTATCCCCAAACATCAACATGCCAATACCTAACAGACAAACATCGGACACTGGAAGAAAACAACTTAACTAGGCATAGCAAAGAGAAAAAGGATGAGGAGGAGGAGGAGGAGGAAGAAGAAGAAGAAGAAGAAAAAGAAGAAGAAGAAGAAGAAGAAGAAGAAGAAGAAGAAGAAGAAGAAGAAGAAGAAGAAGAAGAAGAAGAAGAAGAAGAAGAAGAAGAAGAAGAAGATAGAAACAAGCAAACAAACAAACACAAATGAACAGAGAAAGAAACAAAGATGACGACGAAAAGAAGAAGAAGAAGAAGAAGAAGAAGAAGAAGAAGAAGAAGAAGAAGAAGAAGAAGAAGAAGAAGAAGAAGAAGAAGAAGAAGAAGAAGAAGAAGAAGAAGAAGAAGAGAGAAACACAGGAGGAAAGACGAAGGAACTGACGAAAAGAGACGGCACACAGAAGAAGAAGAAGAAGAAGAAGAAGAAGAAGAAGAAGAAGAAGAAGAAGAAGAAGAAGAAGAAGAAGAAGAAGAAGAAGAAGAAGAAGAAGAAGAAGAAGAAGAAGAAGAAGAAGAAGAAGACATTCCAAGCAGTTTCAAATTCACAGCAAATATGCACTATGTGTTTCATCCAATATTGCAAACAACATTCTTCACCAATTGTGAGTCTTGAACGACGCAGAAGCAAAATATACATTGTATTTCCCTCCTCCTCCTCCCCCCACTCCCCCTCCCCGCATCCACCCCCAACGCTCTTCAATGTAACCACATGAAGATATCCTTTCTCCCTCAATCCGCTCTACGAACACGTCCTCCATCGGCGTCTTGTCCTTAAATAAATAGTTAGTACAAAGACTTTTATTTTCAGTAGTATTGTCAATAAATGACCCATCATTATAAAGGCCATTATATATTTATCTTGTTTCTACCCGTGTTATCTTATATCATTTGTCATCATGGTGTCGTCGTCCTTTTCTTGTCAGACCTAGCTTAGTTAACAGAACAGTGTGCATGTTTCGAGACATTGATCGGCGCCAAAGCTCATCAGGTGATCCCCGGTTAGGTCGTCTACGTTGAAGTCGCGGGCGGCAGCAAAACTGAACAGGTGCAACAACGGCGCACTTTCGACCCGACATGAACATCTCAATAACTTTATTAAGACTTTCTTTTACTGCCGACAATTTTGCCCCGTCGATCTCAGCATGTGGGTTATCTGAGGCTAGCCAGTAAGAGAGTGATGGCGAGAGGAGAAGAAGAAGAAGAAGAAGAAGAAGAAGAAGAAGAAGAAGAAGAAGAAGAAGAAGAAGAAGAAGAAAAGGCGACGCAGAAAGCTCGTCTGGAAAGGGTGAACTCAGAAGAAAGTGAAGAACTCGTCTACTAGAAGAAATGGTCTCTTCCAGAAGAAGAAGAAGAAGAAGAAGAAGAAGAAGAAGAAGAAGAAGAAGAAGAAAGAAAGAAAGAAAGAAAGAAAGAAAGAAAGGAAGAAACAAATAAAAAAACAAACAAACAAACAAACAAACGTAAGCTTATCCTGGGCGTCGCAAAGCTCGATGTCCCCAGCCAACGTATCTGTGGCAATTCGGAGAGTATTAGTTCTTTTACTAAAGAGGTTTGCTTCAGGTAAACTGCACAGGTATCAACGGCGGTATCGGAGAAAATGAGATTATCACTGTCAACTACGAAACGAAAAGGTCACTATTTTATGGGCGAAGAACCAAGATGGCTAATGAATATAATGGTAAATCGTTCCTTGTGTCGGATGGAGAAAGGAAAACAAGAACCACAAATTAATAGAAAACGAATAATGCTTTCTCATAAACTTTCTATCAAGGGGTGGGGGGGGGGAGAGAGAGTGAGCAAGTGAGCGAGCGAAAAAAAGAGAGAGACAGACAGTGAGGCATAGACAGACAGACAGCGAGACAGAGAGAGCGAGCAAAAGAGAGAAACAGAGACAGAAAGCGAGACATACAGAGAGGGCGAGCGAGCGAAACAGAGAGAGAGAGACAGAGACAAACAGCGAGACAGACAGAGGAAGAAACAGAGAATGACATACAGAGACAGAAATATTAGGTACTGCTCTTTTCTCTGGGCTAGTTTATTTATGTTCTCTCGCTCGCTGTGCATGCTCCCATCGGCAAACAGGTCAAATAGTCCCAGTCGTACCTTCTTCAATCTCCCAAAATAATCAGATCACGCGAAATAATATCGAGATACAAAATAATGAAAACAAAGAAATGAAAGAAAGGGCACATAATATAAAAAAAATCACTTATATAAAAATGTCATAAAAGCATAAATTACCGTGATATTGCCTTTCTCAACGTAATTGGGCCACGAGCAAAATCTTCATCTAGATGCTCCCGAACGCAACTAACGGATCTGAGTGCACATTAAAGTCAACACACAGATGAAATATTATTAAAACAGAGTTTGCCGAAGCTACTGCAAGAGTTGTGTTACTAATTTGCCAATAAATTCAGAGGGAAAAGGGGCATTGACTGGTCCTTGTAAATCAAACAGTCAAAATTTCAAACACTCAAACACAGAACTATCTTGACTTTTACACAAAAATATGCTTGGAAAACCAGAAAACTGAAGAAAGACAGAAAAAAAAGAAAGAAAGTCAGACCAAAAGAAAAAAACGGAATAAAGGAAATAAAGAATTACTGTGTTTGTGTGCGTGTGTGTGGGTGTGTGTGTGTGTGTGTGTGTGTGTTTGTGTGTGTGTGAGTAGAGTATATGTGTCTTAAATTTCCCTGCCTCTGTCCACGCGTTCACAAACAACAAAAATTCCCTAGCAAGTTCTTGCTTGTGGGCTATCTCGGGCACAATTAATCCAATTCAAATAGAGATAGACAGACAGACAGACAAATACACACACATAACCATGCATACAAAATCCAACCCTTTGCCATTCGTGCATAAATCTACATTCTACTGAATAGGAATAAAGTTATCTCGCTTCGTGCAGACAGGAGAAATAAACACATTTGTAAGTTAAATTGGAGATTAGGTGCTACAGAAGACTTCTGAGCATTTCCTAAACTCACCACATCACCTATGACGAAGTCCGACAGACCATTACACAAGCCTTTGGACAACATGGTGACATGCTCACAGTGGTGAAAAAACGGAAACTCCGAAGGTATGGCCACATCACCAGAGCATCAGGCCTTGCAAAGACTATCCTGCAAGGCACGGTGCCAGGTGACAGAATAAGAGTGAGACAGAAAAAGAGGTGAGAGGTCAACATTCGAGAATAAACTGGCTTGACATTGAGCGGAGCCATGAGGGTAACGTTGCTGTGAACAGAGAAAGATGAAATGTGCTGGTTAAACGATCATTCTGTGGTGTCCCAACGACCTTCGAGTTACGGGATAGGATAGGATAGGATAGGAAGTTAATTCAGCCAAATTCGCTATAGTTGCTTAGTTATCTAAAAGCTAAATATGGATTTACAACTAATGCGACCAATACAAGGCAAGGGAAATCATTCGTATATTCACCCAGTGCGTCCTCAGGTCACTGTTACTGATAGAAAAATTTGGAGAGTCTCTCTCTCTCTCTCTCTCTCTCTCTCTCTCTCTCTCTCTCTCTCTCTCTCTCTCTCTCTCTCTCTCTCTCTCTCTCTCTCTCTCTCTCTCTCTCTCTCTCTTTCCATTTTCAGATTAGTACAGTATTTTTGTTTGGCGTACGTATACTGATGACCATCTTTGCGTCAATAATAATAATAATAATAATAATAATAATAATAATAATAATAATAATAATAATAATAATAATAATAATAATAATAATAATAATAATAATAAGGGTATTTAAATAGCGCTTTTTCCTAACAAATAAACTGGTTCAAAGCGCAGTCCGTAGTGCTGTTAATTCAAAGTATATCCGAATCGGACATTGAGAGCATTTCAAAGGAATGATGAACGATGAACAACGATGAATGACTCATGGAATACAGAGAAAAACTGTTTAATGGAAATATAACGCCATATTTGTACAGAAATTGGAATGATGAACATTGAAGTGTAAATGTTTACACCCGCTGCTGCGGAAACTGGAACACGCACTAAATATAGAGTGTTTTTTGTTTGGTTTGTTGTTGTTGTTGTTTTTGTTGTTTTCTGTGTTTTTTAACCGTTGACACTCACAGAAGTGTTTAAAAACTGTAAGTCAGCCGTTAGCAGTGTTGTTACCATGTCAATGGATTCTGCACCCACTACTTCCATTATAAATATAATTTGTTTCTGGCATAGTCATGCACCGGTAAAGAGGGGAGACGCAAACCCGTGGATGTAAATTTAAGGAGAGAGCGAGGGCTGCCTCCGTTTATTTAGATCTCGGTGATCTTCAGGTCGGCGTACGATAAGGCATGTCTTGTTAACAGCAATATTGCTGATTAATTGATACTTTATTGCCACGATAAACAAAAAGGTTATCTTTACTATACAGCACAAGTTAGCTTTTGGAAAGAAAAACAAATACGATTATCTGTGCCACAGGAGCTCGCTTTTGTTAAGGATGGCAAACAAATACATTTAAAACAAAATCTACAAGCAAGTGGTTATCTATGCAAAACAGATTTAGATTTTGTATAAAGAATGAAGCAAATTCCTTAAGGGTTTTACGTTTGCGACGCGCACGATGGTACGTGTGAGACGCGCACGATAGATCCGATCGTTTTATTTTGCAAAGCATTCAATAACAGAGTGTATTTACCTTTGATTTGATTTTGCGTTGTTGTTAGAAGAAGCTTGTTATATTGTTGATAATTTTCGTTGGTCGATATTATTGGAGAATCTTCTAGGGTTGCTTGTTTACCATCGATCGAAGAATCTAGACACAGTAGATCCAATAGAAGCTGAGAGATTCTTTTATGATAAAGAAAGTTGTATGACGTAAGACAGTGATGACGAAGTTTATTTTTATTTTGATTGGTTGTAATGCGTCACGCTGGAACGTTCTAACGTTATCTTGAGTATAGAGAAAAACTATATAATTGATGCACAGTGTAGAGAATTGTAAAGAGAGAAAGTGGAAAAAGCGAATGTATGCAGTTGTTGATGTACGCTGAATAAACTTGAAAAACTTCAAACGACGACTCCTGCCTTGTTGCTGAGTGAACAGGTTGCGTAGATAAACGAATCCGAGTTACACTTGTCAGGATTCAAGCATTGGGGCTGAATCAACTACTGATAAAATCCAACAACCACTGTAACAAAGGGTTTCTTTAAAGTTAAATAAAGCACTTTTTAAAGGGGATATTAACAGTTAAAGGCGTGGTTTTATTTACTGTGTAAAGACAGGAAGATTTATTTCACTTTTGACATGCTTTTATTAAAACAAAAATAAAAATTACAATTGTTTGATTGCCATTAAAAGGTACAGCAAGCATCGTTCAACAAACATAATCCATATGGTGCTATTGGAAGTAATAAAGCTAATGAAACACACATATCTAAAACTGAAAGGGAATACTGGGCGTACATAAAATGTAACATCAAAACCGTATCTATATTTTAGGCTTACCAAAAACGTTACCCTTAAAATTATACCATTTTTGAAAGTAAGAATCGTTGATTTGTTATGATAAATATTATTTAACCTAATTGTCGTCTTATAATTTCGATGAAAGAGCCATGCATACGTAAATACAAACAAATTGTGTGCTCAGTTGTCTGGGCGTCAGACGGTGCCGCCCAAAAGATGCAAATGGGAGCGTCGGGCGGCTCGAGTTAGATCATGTATCAACAGTCCTTTGTGCAGCTCTCGGACTGGAAAAGCGCTATATATTAACGATTTTAAAAAAATGCCAAACCCAAGTCAAATTTTTCATGGTCAGGTATATGAGAAATACTAGTAGAAACCTTACTCAACAGTTAAAGGGTCATAATAGCTTCTGAAGATCAAGTTTAAAACTCGAGAACTGAACGACTCAAACTCTAATTTCATTCTGAACGGCATCCCTCATTGCCTGGATTGTTAGAGACACAACCAGAGTTTGGACTTAAAAATGCTTGGTCACTTCTTTCTTGACAGAAAATAGCAATGAATATCTCTGACATTTCTCAGAAACCCCTGATATTCTGCGCAAGCCGAAGAAGCACTTCACAAGTACAAGTTTGTGAAGGTCTTTGAGCGTTGTGTACGACCAAAGTGGTTCAACTTACCTACGCCGTTAACAAGTTGACGTCTGCTTCAACCCAAGCACTCTTCATTCGTCATACTTCAAGACCTAACGAAATAGTGAACTACATACAGTGAAATTTGTTTGCTGGCTGCGACCATGCTTCACAGAAAATCATAGAGACCATACCTGCAAACTTTCAGTCGCAGGAGAGGTTTTAAGGACCCTTTTCTCAAAGTCAGCTGTGTTAACTCTCTCTCTCTCTCTCTCTCTCTCTCTCTCTCTCTCTCTCTCTCTCTCTCTCTCTCTCACTCTCGCTGGTTTAACTTTACCGGTTATCAAGAGATATGTTCGAGGGGCCGGGTAGCTCAGTTGGTAGAGCGTCTTACTAGTAACCGAAAGGTACCTGGTTCGAATCCCGGATTGGCCAATGTGTGACCATATTATTTTCCCCTTACCATCAACTGGTTCGCTGGTGTCAGAATAATGTGACCAGTAGTCGCCTATACGCTTCGGTGTCGTGTGACTATAATCTACAGTTACAAGAGATATGTACCTGTTCGCAGCTACCGACACTCGAGAGAAAAAAAATTCTTATTTGTTTTAATTCTTCAATTAAAATAATTATAACAATAATGAAATGCATTCAATGACCAAGGATTTTTTTTGTTTTTGTTTACATAATATACAACATAGCGAAAATCAAACAAACTACAAACACACACTTAAAGCACTTCGGTCAACAAAACACATGCATATAAATGGTACGCAACTTTCCTCAGATTCCGTATGCAACTTTCCTCAGGTTCTGTCAGCGTCACAGCTAGTGTAGGGTACATGGCACTCGCCCAATGTCAATATAACAAGCTGAAAGTTCTAAACAAAAATAGGTAAATATTGATTCCATTTCTGATCAAATAATCCACCTCTCCCATTAACGACAGCAACATATTCATCAAGCTTGTGCCTGAATCTGAAGAAGGCCAACTCGAGATATAAATTAGTTCACGAACACAGTTGATTCAATTTATCTATAAAACAGTGTCGCGCCTGAAAGAATTCTTTAGCGGGGAAGCTTGTGACCAAAAGTTTTTGCAACATTACCCCCAACGATAAAACGATTGTGCTGTAAAATTCACTCCTTTTTATACTATTTTCATGTGAAATATTGTGGCTGCAACATAATGGAATTTTACATCAGTTATTGCCTCTCAAACGAATATTACCAAGGACTATGTCAGCAAACAACACTCAATAGAATAAAGGAAGGACTAGGAGCAATACAATTTGTTAAGGCCCAAAACGACTGTTTACGGTATCCCTATCCTATCCTATCCCGTAACTCGGAGGTCGTAGGGGCACCACAGATGATCGTTTAACCAGCGTACTTCCGGTATCCCGATCGACCTTAATTTTTTTGACTCGACCTTAAACTTTTTGTTTTGGGTTCCTCTGGAAAAAAAAAGAAAAAGGACAAAAACATCGCGCCCAAGTTGGAAAAGGTATAAAGAAAAAAGGAAAAAAAAGAAAGAAGCCTACCTACTGACCCTATTTTTTCTCTATGTTACAGTAAACATACTTTTGTTTGGTCTAATATGAAATTAGCGAGGTATCTCACATACAGTAACATCGATTCACATCCATGGTCTAGTCGCTGCGACAATATTTCACTACCGCCCGTATACTATGCTACCTCTGAACAATCCCTATAGACCTATATAGGGTACATATGTCTACTATAGCTTATATTTTGCTATATAAATGGTGGAACGCCGTATCCGCAGACAGAGCTATCTAAGTAAAACACTGTTGAAAGTGATCGATGTATTGCGGTCGATATGGCGACGTTAGTGGCAATTTACCATTGGGTATAATGATCCTAGGCAATTATTTACTGAAACGTGGACAAATTGTAATGGTATGTTTGCAGTAGCTTGATTGCTCCTCAATATCACTTTAGGCGTGACGATCCACGGTATTTACTCACCCAATATGAAACCTGCACGCAAATAGTCGAGCAAAATGCCATATCAACTTTGATGATGAATATAGTTTCACAACCATTTGTGCAGCACTTTAGTTGGATATAATAATATGATACGGTATAAAACGTGTGCATCGGTGCATGATTCACGCAAGGAAACAAAAATTAAATATACAATACATGAGGCCAATTACCTTTCTACGGTGTCATCGTTCTCCTTTGATAAGGATTACCTTTCTACGGTGTCATCGTTCTCCTTTGATAAGGAGCATGTTTAGATGAAACTGGCTGTTTGCGTTCTTAAGGACATCTCTCATCATCTCAGAGAGAGAGAGAGAGAGAGAGAGAGAGAGAGAGGGAGGGGAGAGAGAGTGTGTGTGTGTTTGTGTGTGTGTGTGTGTGTTTTATTTGTCTCGTGTTATACATGTAACTTGGGGATTAGAAGAAATGGGAGATATAATTCCTGGTGAAGCCGAAATAAAGCGTATAACTTTGCAGGTGTGACACGGATAAGCTAAACTAGAGATCGATAGATCGCTAATGAAAACAAAACTATAATAGGCTTAGAAATGGTAGAGTGGGGCGGAGAGGGGGCGAGAGAATAGAACATAAAACCTCAGTACAAAACAACATTGTTTCTGGCAGTCGATTTTGTCTGGAATCGGAAGTTTACCTAACTTGGCTCAACGATGTGAGCCGAACGCGACAAAACAGTATCCTGTTTCAAACTAAACACTTGCACGGTACAACCGGAATCTTAATCCGCTTGGTACCCTGGATCTGGCACCCTAACGATCCAACAATCAAACAATACCCCAAGGAGCAGTACACATAGCTAGATTACGGAAGGGGTTTTGTACTAGGTTTCATAAAAGAAATGAAAGCGCGACAAGCTAACATAGAGATAATCGCGTCAGAAAGGCTTTCTTTATAAAACATGGTACACGATGTTTAATAACTTCTATATCTCGTCCGGCATAGTATGGCGCCCACACCACCGAGAACAACCCTGGGCGACCGGGGATGGGGAGAAGTGACCTAGTGCATGCTGGGTGTATTTTGTGTAGCCGGCACTCACCCATCTAGGACATGTGCGTCAAGATCTTTAAAGTCCATGCGATGGAAAGCGTGCGTGTAGACTAGACCTCGGTTTATACTCTTATCCGAAGGAGTAGGGGCGCAGTGTCTGAGGTTAATTTGTATTTATTTATTTATTTCTTTATTATTATTATTATTATTATTATTATTATTATTATTATTATTATTATTATTATTATTATTATTATTATTATTATTATTATTCTATTTATATTTATTATTATTATTATTATTATTATTATTATTATTATTATTATTATTATTATTATTATTATTATTTTACTCCATGCCGTCAACGGGGTTTGAACCACTGTCTGTCCAGGCGGCGATGTTATTGCCTGACATTGTAGTACACTGCTTACACCACTGAACCAAAATATCCCCACCATTCCCTTCTACACACACGCACACACCCACACACACGCACACACCTACACACACCCCCACCCACACGCACACACACACACACACACACACACACTGCTCAATTCAGGTATCACAACCTGCGGCCATACCCCTCTAAAAAGCCTCTACTTCCTTATATTTGATGTGGGTTGTACGCATACAAGTAAACCCTAACTACGCAGTCTCTATCCAGAAGGAACAAACACTGAACAGCAAAGAGACTGTGGATGCTCTCTGTGATGAGTGCCTTGTCCGCTGGTGACTGAAGGGCACACAGCATGCAGGAAGAACAGCGGTGCCAGAGCAAGAATGCACACAGTAGATAAAGATACCGGTCTCGGTGGCTATCAGTGAACAGAATCTACGCAATACAATACAGATCTAAATCTCTGTGGTTATGTGCTTCAGCTTGCAGCGCCTACATCTTAATAGGTTTAGGGGAGAAGAAGGAGGACGAGGGGAGGGTGGGCAGAGGGGGGGGGAGGGGATGGGTGAGTGAGGACAGGCGTTAAAATTTCTTCCAAGACTTTGATCTGTTCTTATTATGGTTGTATAACCGGCTCCTGCTCGACATTTTAGTTTCATGGGTTTGGAGTTGGTTGAGAAAGGAAGAGGTGAAAGTGATGGAGGTTTGGGTTATGAGGAAGAGGGGGGGGGGGGTGCAGACGAAGGGATGAGGAGGAGAGGTTAAGTAAGGAGGAAGGGGAGAGAACATTCTTGAATGGAGCATGGTTTCTGATTTTCAAAGATATTCAACAACATTACGGGGTCTTAGTACGGTATATGGTATTTCGGACTTAAAGTCTGGAAATGATGAAAAGTTCCTTTAAAGATCGAGATCTGTAATGTAATACTCTGCTATGGAACTCCCTTTCTAAAATATTTATTTGCTTTTTTTTCGTTTTTTCTTCTTAACCCTTTTTAGCTAAATAATCCTATACATAGATGCATATTTTCTACATAATAATTTATAATTATAATAATAATTTACAAACAATGTAATCTTTCTCTAAATAATATAGTTGTGGTTGCAGCACTAAATCTGAGAGCTATCTATAGATCTCGTTTCAGATGCTGTCGAGATAGTCTTGTGTTGGCAGAGGAGGTGAGTTTTCAGTGCCTCGCAGCCCCCGCCACCACTGAAGATGTTCCTACAGTTGAAATAGCTGTCTGCTCAGTATGACTAACAAATACTATTGGGACATAATTTCACAACCGTAGCGCACACTAGTAAGAGAGCGACACTCTCAACGTTACGGGTTTTGAAAGCGGGTGTGCTGCAGCTGCAGAAATTCTTCAAGTCAACTTTACCCTACAATTGCTCTGCCTAAAACCCTATTAATGGTCGGGATCTCTCGGGTGACATTTTAGAAATTGGTTCTTCTCTTTTCATACTTTATTTTAAGTTATAAATCTTTGTTGGAAACACACACACACACACACACACACACACACACACGCACCTAAACATACACAAAACCAACTTTTTACAGCCTAATGGTGAAGTTTCTTCAATTCAAGTCAACGATCGTTTGGGAGTATTTTTGAGTAGTTGCAGGCTTCGTTATTCTGCGTCGATGCATTTGTAAGCGAGAAAATCCCATTATAAAGTTATAAAGACAGGGAGAAAAGTTCAGCATAGATCTCTTCAAATCTGTCAGGCTCCTAATATGTCATAGGATAGAGAATATAGGAGAATAGGAGCAGCCACCTGTACGAGAAAGATGGGGTACGCTGGTTAAACGATCATCTGGTGATATCCCAACGACCTTAGAGTTACGGGATAGGATAGGATCTGATAGGATAGGATAAAATAGAATAGGACTTGTCCCGTGAAGAGCTGTCGATAGATCGAGCGAGCTTCTGTATTATATTTATCGAGGCTGTAGTCTGTAAATGAGGGTAAAATGTTCTCTTTTTTTAGTTCCCGAGCTGTAAAGCTCGGAAACTACTGGTTTGGCTTGTGACGTCCGGCGTCCATCCGTCAGCGTCCGTCCGTCCGGCGTCCTGAGGTGACATTTGCGCACTTTTCTCTGAAACTAAAGGACGGGTTTCTTTGAAACTTGTTATTTAGTTAGGAAATAGTGAACCCTACTCAACAACCATGTTGCCTGTTGTGTGACGTGATCATGGTGATGTCATAATTGTGTGTGGTTCTTTTTTCTTCTTATCCTATTTTCTCCCAAACGACACGAGGGATTTGGCTCAAGTTTGGTATATTCCTAGACTTTACCTATGCCTTCAACTTAAAACCAAAATTATGTCAATCTGGTGATGTAATCATGATGAGGTAATATTGTTATTTTCATTTAGTTATTTATTTTGTGCACTTTTCTCTGAAACTAATGGACGGATTTTTGTTTTTACACAACAGACGAGGAGAGGGTGGACAATAAAGTTTTACAGAATACAACAAATAAAGAAAAACAAATAACATTGTTATTCCCTCAGGCCTTATTTATATATTGGGGGTAGATGTATAGTCTATATCCAGTCGCCCCAAGATTGTGTCTAGCTGTTTGGGCGTCAGGGGATGCGCTCAAATGGTTGCAAGTGCGCGCCTTGGGCGGTTTGGCTTAGATCCTGTATCGGCCAGCGCCTGGAGTAGCTCTTGAGCTGGAAAAGCGCTATATAAGAACGATTCTATTTTTTTTAAAGCAACATCTCTCTCCCTCCCTCTCTCTCTCTCTCTCTCTCTCTCTCTCTCTCTCATTAACACAATATACAAACTAAACTCTCATAATCTTGAATAGCAGAGGACATGCTAATAATAACATAATAATAAACAATATTGGTATTAATAAGATCCCACCGGAGGCGGAGACCCTGGTCCTGAAACGAATCAGTCTTTCGATGCCTTCTACCTGGGCAAGCAATATCAATATTGGCGCTGAGAATTTTTTTTTTCATAACCATCTTCCGAAATTAACAGTTCACCTCGACCATTGTTGACCTGAGAGGCTTGCGCTAGCCACACAACTCCCCGATCCCGAATGCAGAAACTTGAATAAGGTCGAAAAGCATTAAGGTAAAAGTTGTCACGTCAAATGACTGAGGTGTTACCCATGTACTTCTTCTCAGTATAAGCTTCGTCTCTTCGTCCTAGCTATTTACTATTTTTCCGTTTTAAATGGAATCGGGTAGACCTATACTCATTCAAAGTTGAACCAAAGCTCGAAAACATTACAAGTATTCTCTAGGTCTGAGTTAATGTAACTCCGTTATTACTTTGATTGATGCAAAATATTGGGCCTTTAGCTCAACGATTAAAATATTGACGATTTAAGCATACCGTTCCATTTTCACTCTTGTTCTTTCCCGACTAGACATCTTGAGAATGATTGATTGATGATTGAAATCTAACAAGTTCAACAAAAACAATTTTAGGGTTGAACTTTGGATGCATCGAAGCCCTGCTTTGATATATGAAGAGAGAGAGAGAGAGAGAGAGAGAGAGAGAGAGAGAGAGAGAGAGAGAGAGAGAGAAAGAGAGAGAGAGAGAGAGAGAGAGAGAGAGAGAGAGAGAGAGAGAGTATAAAGAGAGAGACAGAGAGAGAGAGAAGAGAGAGTCTGCATGTGGGTTATTACTTCATAGCAATGTTTCCAAGCCGCCAAGGTCATAATTTGCTGCATAAAGTGCACCGTTTGACACCCCTGACAATTAATCCCTCTTGGACGACCTACATGTATGCACGCGTATGTGAGCCTGTCACCTGAAAGAATGGCCGCGTTCTTTAACGTGCCGCAGCAGCGTAAGACACTTTAAAAAAGAGTCAATGCACAAAGTTGACGCCGGTGTATTTAAAATCTACCCTCCCCATCGAGGTTCGAACCGTGGTCACACAAGGCTGGAGCCGATGAACCACTTTACTGAGTTAGCCCCACCGGGATCGGGGTCCAATTACTGCATTACGCCCTCCACAGGGGGCTTTCCAATCTATCCCGCTCCAGGTTTATCCGGTATAGCATCCTGATAACGAAAAGCCCACAGTGGAATATTGTTGCAGCTATAATAATGTGAGTAGAACCGATGACACATTGTGTGCGCTGTGCGTGGGGCGATAACAGTCCAGCCTTAATAAGTTTGGGTTGGTTATTGTTAGTGTTATTGTTAATAATATATCGCGCTTCTTCGGGACCTTGTGGTGCAACGCGCACACTCACACTGTCTTTTTTCATAATAGATTAAATACGACAAAATTTATAAAATCTACACACACAAAATACTGGTGCTATTTAGAGTTTTCGGCGATAATATATGACTTTATTGCTTTCTTAAACCCATATGACTCGCAGGAGGACTTCGGGTAAAGCGTAAGAATGTATCACACAAGCAAGGCTGAAGCAGTGCTGGGTCATGCAATTTATACTTTCTCGGCGAGTTTGTAAGTTCGTATCAGCTTCCCTTGATTAAAAAAGAAAAAAAAAAGATATAAAAAAAAAGAAACGGTTAATATCTTGAGCTTTTATAACAATAGTGAGACTTGTTTTCTAAGCTTGGGAGCGCAAGTTGACTCAGTGGTGCACGCAGTGTACTCGAATGTCTGGCGATAACATTGCAGCCTGTACATGTACCAGTGATCGTCCTAGGGATTTGCAAAACCGGTACGATGTCACAGAAAACAAACCCACTCGAACGCAAACCGGTAGGCCAGTCAGGGAAACCGGTATGACACATAGCAAAGCTTAATAAAGCGTCACTATTTTTGCCACCGAAAATCTGCCGACGAATGCAGTGATTAATTTATTGCTCACCGTAAAGCCTACTAACTATAACTGAAACGATGTTTGCCAAAAATAAAAGTAAATAACAAGCCTTTCTTACCTATTTCCCTCGCGTTTTGCTTTTCGAGTTTGCGCGAGTTTAATTTATCCGTATTTACGATAGCCTTGCGCCCGCCAATGTTATATCATTCTGTATTAATTACCTCAAAGAATATGGCAAGGCTACTAAATGCATTCGCAGGCCTCTCGTCTACACTCCATAGACACAGCTGCCTGGCTCTCTCTCTCTCTCTCTCTCTCTCTCTCTCTCTCCTCTTCATTTCTCTTGTTGTTTTTTTCTCTTTTCCTTTATTTTTGAAACCAGGCAAACAAAACAAGAACCGGTAGGCTCTACCGGCTACTGATTTTTCAACCGGTATTTTTATTCCCAAACCGGTAAAATACCGGTAATTTCCGGTTAAATCCATCCCTGTGTACAGGGAGCAGTTCAAAGCCTGTCGACGGCCTGGAGTGAAAAATAAAATAAAATAAAATAAAATAAATAAATACAAGTTATTCTGAGACATTGCGCCCCTGCTCCTTCGGATGAGAGTATAAACCGAGGTCTAGTCTGTGCAAGCGCACATTCCATCGCATGGACTTTGAAGATCCGGACAATCATGGCCTAGGCGGGCGAGCGCCAGCTATACAAATACACCCAGCGCGCACTAGGTCCCTTCTCCCCATCTCCGGTCGCCCAGGATTGGGCTATCAGACTATGCGTCCAAAGGTTGCAAGCGGCTTGAGTCCGATCCCGTATGACCTGGACAAGCGCTATATAAAAACAATAAAATAAATAAAATAAATAAAATAAATAAATAAATGTTGACAAAAACTATGGCGGAAAAATGCAAAACTGGGTGACGGAAAATAATATTTATATTTGTTTGTTTCTTTGCGATGTTGTATCAGCTACATTTGATACTTAAGTTAAACCTTCTTTCTTACCTTAAAGCGTTGATATTTCTAAATGCTATATCACAATGCTAAAACTGTGTTGAAACACTATCTGAACAAACAGACACGGCTATTTTGTCAAAGCGTGAATTGGTGAACAAACAGACACCTGCTGATATATGTTTCAGTGCGATTTTTTAATTGAAATTTCTAGCGGTTGCATGACCTCAGAGGACAGGGTTCTTTTTACAAACAGGCAAACCTTTTGAAAGTTTTTTGGTTCAGGTCCTAGTGAAGCATACGCGCAACCGTTCTTTGTAAACAATCAAACATCCTGACGGAAGGCATCATAAAGGCAAACATAATTTAATCACAGGAAAATGTAGTCCGTTAAGTCGAGAAGATTAAAACTAACAAGGTGGAAGAGGGAGGGCTTTGGCTTTGCAAAAGCTTACAGCTACAAACAGCTAAGTCTTTACAGCGCTCTGTGATAGGGTGTTTTGCTGGTGGATTTGGGAAGATGCAGGTGCAAGGATCTTGGTTGTCGGCATGACAGAGAGTAGAAAAGAGAATTCCCCTGGAGTTACACGATAAATTCACCTCGCCTCAACACCATGCCGCGCTAATCGCTAGCAGAAAACATGGAGAGCTGCCTAAAGCCTGTGGCACAAAACAGCGCCGCCTGCAAACTAAGCGTAACGTACGATAAATTACATCTAGCGTTTCCTCCTCGCTACGCCTTATCTCCTCTTGATTTGTATTTTCTGGCACAGTGCTCTGGGTGGGAGGATTTAAGCCCACTTCAAAAGCTGATCTCTATAATCCGGGGACCCGAAGGATTAAAATTTGCCCCTGTGACTATAAACCTCACCCATACGGGAATATTCGCGTTAAACCTCATATCTCAGTCTGTGGTTTTCTCAGCGGTGTAGCAGCTAACGACTGCTCAAACCAGAAAGCCATTCAGTCATCATGCTGAATACAATGCCTCGGAGTCGTAAGTTACGGAAGCTCACAACACAGAAAAGAGAACTGTTATCACGCCTATATAATCTGTAACCCTTTTTCCTCCCTCTGACAACCCCTTGACAGACAGGGATACATGTAGATTCCTGCTACAAGACGGATAATGTACAGTTTTAACTAAACAAACAGAAGTAAGACTAGGAGTCTACGAGTAAGTATGAAGATTGCATGCAATTGGTGGAATGCATTGAAGATTTTAACCAATCTGATAATCGAATGTGAATAACCTATGCAGCAGATATAAGCTTATATTTATGTTGAACTGTACATTTGTAACTGGTATTAGTGGTTAGCACTGAACTGTATGGAATTTCCATGAGATAAGCTATATTTGACACCAGTGAAACATACTATTACGCCCGTCTGAAGACAGAACTAGAAATGGACACCAGACATTATTAAAACCCAACTGGCTTTCTTCCTCCGCTGTCACTGGGATAAGTAAATTAAAGGCTTTGTGTCAAAATTGCTAAAACCCCATCTTTTTGATAGGAAGATGATCTGGAATCGTGTCGGAGAAGGAGGTTCTATTTTTGAGGGGTTGGTGGATGAAAGTGGAGTGAGGAAGTGGAGTGGGTGGGGTGAAAGTTCAGGCGAAAGAGCCTATAGAAACTTTCACCCGTTTGAAACATTTCTGATGTGTTTCTCCGTCTCGCCGGTTGGTAAATTCAAAGTCAGTCCTACAACACTCATAGTCATCAACAGCCTATCATATTCTATCCTATCCAGTAACTCGAAGGTCGTTGGGGCACCACAGATGATCATTTAACCAGCGTACTCCATCTTTCTCTGTCCTCATCGGGGTAAACCAGTTCCTTTCCGAATGTTGTCCTCACACCTCTGTCTCCCTCTTCTTCTGCCTCCTTGCACCGTGCCTTGCCGGAGGGTCTTTGCAAGGCCTGATGCTCCGGTGCCCATACCATCGGAGTTTCCGTTTCTGCACCACTGTGAGCATGTCATCATGTTGTCCAATGGCTTACGTGATGGTCTGTCGGACTTCGTCATTGATGATGTGCTGGGTATAGGAAATGGCCAGAAGTCTTCTGTAGCACCTCATCTCCATGCTTTGTATTCTTCTGCTGTAAGGGTCCATGTTTCGCAAGCGTATAGGAAGATGGAGATGACAAAGGAGCGTAGTAGTCTTACCTTGGAATGTACACTGATGGTCCTGTCTTTTCAAATACCTTGTCAGGGCAGCAGTGGTTTGTGCGATCCTGGAGAGAATCTCCTGTCGGGACCCATTCTCTGATAACTATGGTTCCTAAATATTTGAAGCTATGCACTGTGTTGAGGGATGAGCTTTGGACTTTGATGTCTGTGTTCATGCCATTGGTGTTGTTGGTCATCATTTTGGTCTTCTGTGTACTTCTTTCCATTCCATAGGCTCTGGAGGTGGTGCCAAGCCTCTGTAACACCTGTTCAAGTTTTTGTTCATCTCCAGCCAATCCATCAATGTCATCCGCAAAACGGAGGTTGGAGATTGCTCTACCCCCTATGCTGACTGTGCCTTTATGATCAGTAAGGGCATCTGACATGATGCGCTCTAGGAAGATGTTGAAGTGTGTTGGAGAGAGTAGGCATTCATCAACATGTATAGAGGCTAATGCGCGACCCTTTTGGCCGGGAGATGAAAATCCTGCCAAAGTTAAACCCTACTGTGGCTGTGGGATGTGAACAAGGAACATCACTGTACCTAAGTCGCTCAATGATACCACCTTGGATGGGAAGGGTACGTACATGGAAGCAACTCACACAAAAGAATTATACAATTACTGGCAAACTCGGCTGGCTCTGTTTAGAACCAAGGAAGTCGTGTAATGAGGGCAAAGAACGTCTAGCTGCGCACGTTCTTTGGTGAGGGAAAAGGAGGGGCATCGGGCACAGGCCCTCATAAAGCTAGCCCTGAGAAACACGCGGGCCTTAACGTCTCTCTCCTTAACGACTGACAAGTTGAAAGGCTACGAGAACGCCTTTACCTACATTTAATGTGGTTTATTCCTGGCTGATTCCGGTCGACAAAAGGCGATTTACGATCTTTCATGCTTTCGTTTCTTTCCAACTGATAACAAGAAAGGTTGAAAGATGAAACGACGTGTTTTGGCCCATAGCTTAGTCCTGTGTCATCATGGCAATGGTTTGCACCAACACAGAAAGAAAAAATGTGCCGTTAACTGCTTAAAAGCTGACAAGCTTTTCTTAAATAGACGGGAACCGTAGATGTGTGTGCTTGTGCGTGCATGTGTGTGCCTCTGTGTGTGTGTGTAGGGAGAGAGAGAGATGGAGAGGGAGAGGATGGATTTAGGTGCACAATATTCCAGGCGTATTATTTCAAGCAGGTTTAGTGTGCTGCAAAATTGCGAAGTCTAGCTCAAAAGAACTAATTATTCTTGTTTACATTTTGCTCTTTTAAGTGCAAGTTTAGTTGCAGCAGCTAAATGTTATTTGTTTCTTCTGATGGCGGTTTTTAAAACACAGTTGGCCCTCCCCCATTCATACCTCTACCACTCCCCATTCGCACAGCGTGCATACACTTAATTGCTTTCAAAAATTGGAGCGTTCATGATGTAATTACGCAGTTTTCCCAAAATGCGTGAAACTATAGCAATACCAAATACAGCGATCAGAGCGCGATAGCCAATAGTGAAACAAAATTATCATAATGGCGGGAGGCAAACTTCTATTTTACGACATTTGTGCTTGACAAGAACTGTTGTCTCACGGGAGGTCCTTGCGGTGAAGATGTGTTTTCTTTCCCCAGGTTTATTTCTCTGGTGCGTATTCTTTCCTCTTCCCTGGCGACTCGACTGCACTTAGGGAAGCAGCAGCCAAAAGCATATTGTTTAAAGCGCGTTGCAATGTTTTGTCCATAGTTCAACTCCCCAAGGAATAAGTCATATTGAGGAAAAGTTCTCTTGTCAGGGAAAATGTAAAACGAAGAAAAAACTATATTTTATTTGATGTGATTATTTTATTTTCCGTTGAAGAAGCGTAGGCGTAAATCAAATACGACAGAATAAATCATCACCAGTCAAGCGCAATGACAGAAGGGGAAAACGATCTGTTTTCCCATTCAGACATATGTTCGGAAGAAGAAGAAGAGCTTCCGATTTCTGCTAGAGCACCCTGAGTAGCCCCGTGTCATTTTTTTGCGCAATACATTAGGGAGACCGCTTCTTGATTCAGGAAAATGTTTCTGCAGATGAGTTGAGGGAAAGGGACTGATTTCTACAGGAAATCGGGGCTATACTATGATTCGGGAAGTGTAAAAGCAGAAGTCAGCAGAAAGGGCAAGAATACGATAACAAGCCGCGGTGTGCGTGGGCCCTCTTTGCTATTTTAACGGGAGGGCTTTCAAGGGCGGCTCACTCCGCCAGCGACTGACAAGCAAAGAGATGTCGTCCGAGTTAAATCCCCTGGCCAACAATGGCGCCCCGGTGCGAAAATCAAAATTGAATTTCTGGTGGAGCATGCACGATTTCATAGGGAAGGCGGACAAAGACTTAGAGGGGACAACTCAATTTTCCACCGTGAAAGGAGCCGTAGCTGAGCAAACCAAGCTCATCCTGACACAGCCTTGCTCAGACCGTGAAGAACACGGAGTAGGTATCTGTACAACACATGCAATGTCTCTACACACAAAAAAAGCTTCTTAAGATTAAATTTTACTTTTGGTCTTTCCCTTCATTCACCAAACCGTTTATGGATGCATACTCAGGTAATCATAAAGCACGAATGAGTAATGTACATTGAACAAGAGTACTTTTTCGTGGTAGAAAATAAGCACAAGTTGTAATTAATCTTCAAGTACTCTATGAGAGTTGAACATCAACTGTCGTACCAAGTAATGACCAAAATACTGCCCAAAAGATGCAAACAAATGAAGAGAATATTTAGCACTGCTATTATTATACTAGAAGCACCTTAAACTCATTAATTTATAAAAAAAAAAAAGATATAAATATCTAAGTGTTTCCGATGTTCGGTTATGTCAATTTGATCTACAGATTAATTAAACGAGGCTACGGATTTCTGGGAGAAAGAAAGGTTCACATAACTTTTAAACGAAAACAATCACTGTAAAAATTGTGTGGGACGTTGCGGATCTATGTAATGTTTATATTTTGATATTTGAATTATTTCATAATGCATCACTTCTTATTTCAGGTATAGATCTCCTCAATTCATACAAGCGCCCTGTTTGTAACTGGGAAGAATTAGGACGAAATGTAATGGGGGCAGGGATGGGGCAGGAGGGTGGAGGGAAGAGGAGAAAGAAAAGCGATCAGGAAAAAGGAAGGCGGATGAGGCGATGGCTTTGCGGCTGCAGTGTCTCAGAATGGTCTCCAGACAACTTCAATTTAGCCCAAAGAGTGGCAGGCCTTTTTAGCTCTCATTCTCTCTTGGTGGAGAAAGAGCGACACGTGTTGAAGCTGCAGTTCAAATCCCTTGGTCTAAAAGAAACCAAAACATTCTCACGATTGCTCACAAGCTTTTAAAAAAAAAAAAGTTCATTGCCATTTTGAGTCGTTTTGTTGTTTGGCCACTTTCCTCTTGTATTTTTAACTGTAGTGAATTTCTCTTTCTAGCTGTGTTGAAGTTGTTGTTGTTTTTTCTATGTGATGCGACCTTTCTTTTGTTACTGTTTTGTATTTTTGTTCTTACTTTTTGTGGATTTGTTTTTCTTACTGTTCTATGTTTTTCGTTCCTTAATGTTTTGTGTTTTTCTTGTTCTACTGTTTTGTGTATTTCTGCTCTTACGATTCTCTTTGCCTTTCACGTCTGTTTCTCTCCCCTATTCCACCCAGCAGCTTTTAATTTCAGGAAATTGCATTTGGGCTTTACCAATGACATCAAGCAAATGGAACAACAAGAAAGTGACAGTTAAATCTCCACGTAATCTCCTCCTTTTCTCCTTGTTGAACGAAAGAACGTCAAAACGATAGGAAAAAAGGCGGCAGGTGACGAATGACACGTCTTTTCCACACGTTTCTGACAAAAATGAGTATGGAAACGACACTGTTAACACTGGCTCATGTTCCTTTCAATAGAAAATGATATAATGGTATAAACAGGGAAACAGCTTGACAGCTAGGTCATAGGCTGAATTTTGAATCGCACTCAATTTCATCTTTCGCATCCATACACTTATTAATAAATTGAATTTCATACATGAATTTGAATGTGAATACTTCGTTTTAAATGTTCACAAACCGCGTACTATTAAATATCACGAGTTTGAAAACTTCATTTTAAATTTTAACAAAATCACATACACTTGAATTTGATGCGAAAATCTGATTTGCTTGGTTTTGAACATTCGTACATACCACATACCACTGAATAAGTTAACGCACGAATCTGAGTGCCTAGTTTTGAACTCTCATAAGGCATACACTGTTGAACTTAATTTTGGGTCTAAATATTTAATTGTGGCATGCCCACGTCTGTAAAAAAAAAACTTGTAAGTTCAATTATGTTGTCCCTTGCCATCTATTGCATTTTCCACAAAGGAAATATTAGCCTTGGTGTTCTTGTCTACCCACCACCAAAAGACAAACGTTAGTTAGTTAGTCATCGTCTATAGCTCCAGCCGACTGCAAATAAGGACTAAACAAGGTTGAAAGAGGGCTCACTCCTGATCCGTATAAAAGATCTGTTGAAACAACCCTAATGGTAACACTGAACGCACTCCACCAGCCGGTCCATTTACAAGGCCTCCCATGCAGGGGATGCTGAGTAAAAACATCACATCATATAACCATATAGTAAATAAGCATAAACCAATTTCTAAAGATTTTTTTATAAACATGAATTTTCACTTTTTGTACTCTTCGATAAAAGACATTTTAATCTACCAGTCTTCTGACTCCCACTATTACTCCTCACATCTATCGAAATGTCAACTAGTGATAAGTGATCTATTTAGTGATAAGTGATCTATTTGATGATTACATTAAACAGATTCTTACGTAAAAATGTTAAAACTTGTCTGGCGGTTTGGCATTAATGGATGAGCATCCTAAAAGATACTTAAGGAGACGGTTCTAACAACAACAAAAAGGATTGGACTGGCCATTTTTTCCTCAGTTTTGGGGTCTGAAAACAGTCTGAATCGTTTCAACCTTTTATCGAGCAAGGAGATGTAATCTCGTTTTCAAATATAAAGTACGGTTTTAATGTCCTACTTGATAAGCATAATGTACTTTTGGGAGAATGGATTCAGCGGTGACAAACCACCAAGTATAGATGAAAGGCCAGACATTCCAGTAAGAGTTTTAGGGTAGCTGTAAAAGCTTTAGGGTAGTTGTAAAAGCTTTAGGGTAACTGCAACAAGCATGAAAGCCATGTAGACTCTAAAAACGTCTGCACTGTCCAAACAATGGTATACCGGATGGTACTGATTGTGTGAAGAAGATAACAAAGATCGATAGTTCTATACACTTGAACACACCAGTTTTTCAGGCTATGTAAAGCTACATCCTTAACTCTATTACTCAAAGACCAACACATATCGCCCTCTCCTCGCAAGCAAACCATCCACAAACCTGCTCACAAATAATTACGGCCTGTTTTCTTTGCAACGACGTCCGATCCACTCTCTGATACTCGGCTTTGTACACACATGATGTCAAGGTGATTGGAACGGAAATGCTGAAGAGTTCCGCTTTTTCACTGCGACCAGACCGCGGCGCATTGGATTGTGGGAGCCAACTGGGTCAGACATTGCTGGCCATTTGCATGACAAACGTGGCGCGGCTAAACATACCATTGCCACTAGCTGTCACTCTGCTCTTCACATCTTCAGCCAATAATTCTTTTTGGGTACACAACTGGAAAAAAAACCCACATAGGTACATAGTGCCAAAGTTCAACTCTCTCTTGTGGTAATAAAACTAGGCATTTTTCCTGTTCTAACAATGGACTTCTTGTTTTGTAAAATTGCACCTACTTTACCATATACTTTGTTTTGTTTTGTTTAGGGCTACGTTACTAAATTTACTGTCGTGTTATCTCTTTAACTTTGTTTTATACAGTGTATGTCTAAAGTACCTTGCTATAACATTTACAGATCTCAAATTATATCCCTTGGCCAGCAACAAAATTCCAGCATTGGTCAAAGACTTCGATGACCAAAGGACGGACCAATCCATTCTTCAATAAAATAATATTCAAAACACTACTGAAAATGTTAACTCGCGATGAGTTTAATATTTTAAACTATGCATGATGAGTCGTTGGAACTTCAAACCACTCATCAGTTGAAGCAGGGAGTGCTCCAGTGGAGAACTTCTCCGTTACAAAATAAACATAACTCTGAATTAGGAAACGGGGTTAGTCTAGCTGAAGAATGGTATAACGGAACAAAAAAGAAGAAAGCGGTGGCATTACGAAATTTTACCCGAGATTAATATGAGATCTCGTCAAACAAAAAGGTTTATAATTATTATCCGTAATAGTATAGAGGACTTTACAGCTTACTAAACACTAGACATAGAGAACCTTCCCCTGTCAGATAAATTCCTTTATATAATAATTATACTGACATTAGAAGAGTTGATAGATACAGCCATTGCTCACTCTTAATCTTTGTCATAAACTTCCCGTGCGTGTTATATAATAATTAGCTTTATTCTCAGAAGATTCCTACAAACTTGATATTAGTTTTAAAACAGTTTTTAACGTTCCAATTTTACGTATACAGGCATTCATCAAAAGGCCTTTCTTATACAGTTACACAAGTTGAGACGAAGATACACTAGAAACACTGAAGACGTAAAATAAACAACAGTTGGAAAACAACACCAAAATAGGTTTTGCTAATTTTATAGTTCTCTTCTTTCTCACTCAAAGTAATAGAATAATAATTTAAAAAGAATTCAAGAAAACTATAAGTCCTAAAGTAATAAAATAATAAATAGCTGAACTATAATATAATCTTATTTTTTTCTGAAGCAATCCCGTTTCCGGTCTGACATAAAATTGCATTTATCAATTTATGAAAATATTTTATGTATTTACTCAATTAGTTTCAATATTATATTTCCAACAAGCAAATCATAAAATATAAATATTCAAATTACCGTGTCTGTCAGAAACAGAATTCAGAATCACCACAGTGAAAAACAGAAGTAGCATACACAGTAACACAATATTTCCAAGCAACACAAAATAAGCACTCACATTTTTTCAGTCTATCTTTCATTCCACTAATACATCATAACCTAGTCCTATTTCACCCAATCACAGACACTCTCAGATGCATACGAGAACAGCAATCTGTTGTTGTTGTTGTTGTTTGTAGATTATAGTCGCACGACACTTTCGCATATAGGTGACTACTGGACCGATTTATACTGACACCAGCGGGCCAGTTGTTGGTACAGGGGAAAATAATATGATCACACGTTGACCAATCCGGGATTCGAACCAGCGACCTTTCGGTTACTAGCAAGACGCTCTTACCAACTGAGCTACCCGGCCCCACTCCTCCGTTCTGTTTGTATGTAGATTATAGTCACACGACACTTTCGCATATAGGTGACTACTGGACCGATTTATACTGACACCAGCGGGCCAGTTGTTGGTAAAGGGGAAAATAATATGATCACACGTTGACCAATCCGGGATTCGAACCAGCGACCTTTCGGTTACTAGCAAGACGCTCTTACCAACTGAGCTACCCGGCCCCTCCCTC
The DNA here is from genome assembly GCA_036898135.1 of Oncomelania hupensis. Lineage (NCBI taxonomy): Eukaryota > Metazoa > Mollusca > Gastropoda > Littorinimorpha > Pomatiopsidae > Oncomelania > Oncomelania hupensis. Next base: position 50,104,418 of record CM072511.1, on the reverse strand, counting down.
CGTTCTGTTGTTTTGTAGATTATAGTCACACGACACTTTCGCATATAGGTGACTACTGGACCGATTTATACTGACACCAGCGGGCCAGTTGTTGGTAAAGGGGAAAATAATATGATCACACGTTGACCAATCCGGGGTTCGAACCAGCGACCTTTCGGTTACTAGCAAGACGCTCTTACCAACTGAGCTACCCGGCCCCTCCCTCCGTTCTGTTGTTTTGTAGATTATAGTCACACGACACTTTCGCATATAGGTGACTACTGGACCGATTTATACTGACACCAGCGGGCCAGTTGTTGGTAAAGGGGAAAATAATATGATCACACGTTGACCAATCCGGGATTCGAACCAGCGACCTTTCGGTTACTAGCAAGACGCTCTTACCAACTGAGCTACCCGGCCCCACTCTCCGTTCTGTTCTCCAAACAGTCTTTATATAGCCGAGGTTGATCATCAAAATATTAATGAACTAGGAAATATAGTACCAACGCAAAGCGAATACATACGCCGCGTGCCTATGTCAACAGCCGTCGCTCGCGTACTATATCTATACAAATGTGATGTATACACAAATTGTAAATATTTGCCAATTCACTTCGTGACAATCTTGTAACTTATTCCGATCGTTCTGTCAACAGTCCCCCGCCGTAGCCCGGTAGTAGGCTTCGCCTGGCACGTTGATGCACCATGCTTGAATCCCTTTGTGGGCAAGAGAAAAGTGTCCATTTTCATTGTCAATCTTAGCACCATGATTACTCTGGTGGTTCTGTGTTGATTTAGGTGCCTTATCCCCACCCCCCACCCCCTTCTCTCTCTCTCTCTCTCTCTCTCTCTCTCTCTCTCTCTCTCTCTCTCTTCCCCGAGATCGTCAGCCATATTGCCAATGGTGGTGGTAGACGTTAAAACTTCATCGTTCGTTTCATTCATTTCTGTTGACAGCTTTCTCATCAGATCTATGATGCTCTCCGTGTAATGCGCTATCTATATACGTCTTAGTTTCTGTAGAGTCATACTAAAAAAAAGACCTCGAATAAGCAGTCCGATGGAGGGCTCCTTGCCACAGGTCTTGAATAGTCTTCTTCTGTAAGTCATATTCAAAAGATCTCAAATACGCAGTCTGTCATGTAGCCTCTATTCCAAATTACTACAAATGAATGTACAGAACTAAAAGGCTTATATATTAATTCGGGTCGAATTGCACTGTCTCGACGACAGATAAGATGATGTGGTTATTCCAGATACCAGTCTGCTATGAAAAGTTAATTTCATTTACCAATTTACTGAATGCAATCGATCGACAAACTTTACCAACTTTTCCCCTCTTGCACACTTTTACAACAGAACTTGAGGGAGGGACGACATTCTCTCGGCTATTCAGTCTAACCAACCCGTTAATTCATAATACTACACTCTAATTCGTCATCCATACACAACAGCATCCTCAGAGAAAACAACCTTTCGACTCTGATATCTACATTATTTTATCAATAATAACACGTAATTCATAACATTCAGTTTTCTAAAACTTTGTAATCAAAGGTTTTTGATAACCGCTAAAATTATACCTGTTGTTATTTTCGCTAATCATTATCAACATCATCATACCTATATTAGACACGTTCAAATATTTTTTGTGTAATAGTAAAGGTCGTGCGTGTTCGTTTCTGTATTTACTCTTCTTCTTTTTCTCCTCCTTCTTCATCTTCTTCTTCTTCAACTGGGTCCAAATAGACTACATTGGGGAAAAGCGAGATTACTTCTTCTTCCTCCTAATACTACTACTCTTTTTTTCTTCTTTCACTGGCTCACAATAGGCTACATTTAATACTGGGGAAGGGGGGGGGGACGAGACAAACGATATTGAAGTCTTCGAGCACTGTGAGAAAAAGTGTAAGCATGCAGCCAGCCAGAGTATCGAAGCCTGATACTGTTTCAGACAAAGGCTTGAACAGGCTCTTGTACAGAGTGGATAAACAGCAAGAGAGTTTGCTCGACTTGCACTGGCTCCTTGTACACCAAGTACTCCAGCAGAAAGAACAGGGCCAGCAGTCCTAAGGTTTTAAAGGCAATTGGAGAACGGTACAGGTAAAATGAACTTGAGAGCTTTAAGGCAATTTGGGCTTGATTACCAGTAATCGGTGATAACCACTCGAGAGATTTGAGCGTATCTGGAGCATAATTAGCATTGTCGTGTACTCGTGTATCACGCAGTAGAAGCCTGGAATTTTAATCCCTCTTAAACGTAATGGGCATGGCTACATGTCAGAGGTCTCATGGGTCACACAGATCACCCACCGACTTCGATCTTGCCTCAGCCAAACTTGCCAGTCATGGTGAGCTAAAAATTGTAATATTAACACTACTGCCTTGGCCGATTTAAGAACCTTACTTCGATTAAAATAGAGCGCTACTTTATCTGTCTCTCACTCGCCAATCCCATCTCTCCTGTGAAACTATAAATACTTTGATCATAACATTTGTATTATCCCATGGAATTTTACTGCAGATTAAAAGGCAAAGTTATTCACATTATCATACAAAACGTATCAAGTTGACTATGATTGCATTGTTTAACGTCAGTCATAATGTGTTTTTGTTGTTGTTGTTGTTGTTTTTAATGAGGAATACCAAACTAAAAGTAAACATAAATAAAATAACACAAATATTATATTACTAAACAATATAAATAATGAAAGTTTCGCCTTTTTGGTTTTTTTTAACAAATAACGGCACGCTGTTTTAGCCAAACAAAAGCATCGAGCTTTTTAGTATGAAGCTCAACGTGCTTGAACACTTAAGCCAAGAGCCCTAGGGCTGTTTTAAAATCTGCCATTGTTTTTGGCACTGCGGCCAGGCCAGCCGAGGACACGAGCCATGCTGAAAGTATGGACAGCCTTAAAGACCTGAGTGGCATTCAAACGAGTTTCTGAAAGCTCAAGTGGACAGACTCCTCGAAGACGCACACTGCATTGAATAAAGCGAGAGTGGAGTGGACAGTACCTTCCACAATGCAAGATACAATACAGGCACGGCGAAGAGAAGTTTCAACGCTTCAGCTCATATCTGATACTGTTACCGAAGGTGATTCTCTAAGTATACCGAGCTTCCTTACACAGCTAACCTGTCTCAGAAAGGAAGGAATAGATTGTTCTTTAACAGCGTTATTCACAACCGCATATAGCTGCTCCCAGTGCAAGATCTAACTCGAGCCATCCAAGGCGCCAATTTCCGCCTAGTATATATGCCTTTCTGGTAGAATGTCCGGGTTCTTTAACCTGCCACTGGGGAGATATAACAGCGTCTATACTATTAGAGTCATTACAGAAAGGTCGACTCCTGTGAGGAAAATATTTATGTCAGCGCTTCATACTGTAAGCGTTCTGCCACTGACCCGCTCTGTTAATCCTACACAAAACTTCCTTCCACAGCCAAACTAGATATTTTTGCCCAAATACAGTGATGCTGACCATGCGGATGATAGCCATTCTCAACGTGCATGGAAGCGTCTGCAACAAATCCTGAGTAACAAAGCTCAACGTAAGCCGTCTCTACGAAGTTAATTCTTGCCCGTTCGTCGACATCCTTTGTGACCTGGCTGTCTGCTTGGCCGCCATAAGCAATAGGGTTAGTGGATAATGCCCAGAGCAAGCGGGCACCGATCTCCTCGGCTCTGATCTCGAGTATCCACTGCTGAATTAATGTTCGCGGATTCTATACAGTGCTTAGAGGCAGCGCTGCAGAACAAGGGCAAGAAGGCTACTGGAGAAAGTTTTCTAAAAAAAACAACAAAAAAAACAAAAAAAAAACTCACACACACGACGAAGATTGTACGGAATGAAGCCAACATGCCAGTATCGCAGGGAAATAATTAGAGAAGAAGAAGAAGTGGAGGAAAAGGTAGAAGAAGAAGAAGAAGAAGAAGTATAGATAAGATAAGATAAGATAAGATAAGATAAGATAAGATAAGATAAGATAAGATAAGATAAGATAAGATAAGATAAGATAAGATAAGATAAGATATTTATTCACCAAGTAAAAACGTTACAAGGATATTGGTGTGGCATATCTGATACTCTGAAGAATGAGGAGGAGGAGAGCATGTACAGAAAAACAGAACAAGAGGAACAATATTAGTGAATGCTCGTGAAAAAAGAACTACGTAATACGGAAAAAGAAGTGGACAGAATACAGAATGTATTAAGCCGATGTAGGTAGACAGTCACATACATATACACACTTCAAACAACATCTGTTAAGACATACATTAAACGATCTTGCATACACCGTTGCAACACTAAGCGCAATCACAATGGATATGTCAAGTATGAAAAATTGACATGTGTATATACTATATCGCACACAAGCTTTAATCACGAAATCTAATGCACACACACAAACACACACACAGACCCACGTACACAGAGAGAGAGAGAGAGAGAGAGAGAGAGAGAGAGAGAGAGAGAGAGTTAAATCAATGCATATTTAAGAAACACTGTTATATTAAAATATAGCATGGAAAATATAAGAAACAATCATGCATTTGAATAAAAATGGCGTTGACTTTATAAACATCTCCCCCCCCCATCCCCCCTTCTCTCTCTCTCTCTCTCTCTCTCTCTCTCGTACACACACGCAATGCATAAGCACATATACTCAAGCCCATACACGCGCACACTCAAGTATACAGAATACCGAACACACCTCACACTGTTAAGACTGGGCAATATCAATACATTTTATATTTATAAACATACATTTAACATTAACATTATACTAGTGGGGTTATAAGTGGGGGAAATGCACATGATTAAAAGAAAGAACGTCAGTTGTACACTGCACAAAGGGTATGCAGGATAAGAACAAGGCTAGAAGAACTGCATGTAATTCTGAAGTGTTTGGGAGACAAAGTTCGAAAGACTATACAAAAAGAAGATACAACAGCAAGAAGAAGAACTGACTGAAAGAAGAAGAACAAATGTCAAAGAAAAGAAGACAAAATGCAAATGATAGAAAAGAATAGATGAGAGACAACAGCAAGAAGAATCGTTTTGTACTGGATAAGGCTTTGTGGAACATAGGTCTATAGGAGCAGTAGACAAATCCAAACAGAGATAGCAAAGTAAAGAAAGAATAAGAAAAAGAACAAGTGGGTGAAAAAGCTCGATTTCTGAAGTCTGCTAAGTCATCGTGTCTGTTTTAAATCCTCTTGGCTGGCGAGGAAAGGCTTACAGGTTCGATTTATTTGGCGCTGAGCACTCGGAGAACATCTACCAATGTCAAGACTAGTCAAAGTTTTGTTTGCTTCGTTTCTTTTGGGAACAATCTTTGTACAAAAAACTTTCATTTTCACAACCTCCCATCCGCACCAACACCACATTCTCACTTTAAAAAAAGATGCTTATGGCGATTTAAACATTACATTACATTACATGATTATTGCTTTAGGTCCAGCGGACTCTTCCGAGCCAAATCAGGACCGGACAACCCCTGATCCGCATAAAAGATCTGCTGAAACAACCCTAGTGGTAAAACTGAAAGCTCTCCACCATCCAGTCACTCAACAATAAAGATATCCCACGCAGGGGACGCTGAGGCTGTACTCTAATTTATCGAACCCCCGTTTACAAAAACAAAATAGAATACAAACATCATTATAAATCATCAACAAAACACATACATATAAAATGCCTACATTGCTAAATAGTAACATCATAGGAAGCCCAAGTGACCACCTGGCAGAAAGCATCCAATATTCCCAAGCTGATCCAACAGACCTCATACACAACTAAGGATTATTGTCCCCGAAGAGTTTTCAAGAAAAAAGGTAGATGACTGGTCTAGCGAAGAAGAAGATAGTATAGCAGATTGATAGAACCATGAGCAGGAATGAGAAAGAGCAAATAAGAAAGACAGCGACAGTGGGAATTTAAAGCACTAAATTTCCAGAAAGTGGGGATACTATTTATACTGAAACCCCCGGCGCCCCAACGGGGGTGGCGATTTAAACAGCAGCGAAAGATGCAAACGACGCCTGTACTTCAAAGCAAAAGTTCTTTTAACTGTTAGACTATAGTTCAATATTGCACATTGCAAAATTTCAAAAACCACAACAACAAACATATATACAACTAAAATTAGAAATAGGTTGAGTTTGGGGCACGCCACAGGTTGCGAATACGCCTTCACCTGGGAGTCGGCCCAGAATTTCCGGATAAAAAGGGACAATAAAGTGTCAAAAATCAAAAACATTCTTCTTGTCGCGATACAAGCGCTTATGTTCCATGCGACTGTGGTACTCTGCCTTCCATCATTGACAATACGTCATTGACAATACGTCATGGACAATGGGTCATTGCACGAGTTTACGGGAAATAATTACATTCTAGAATGGTCTGAAAATCTGAAATGGTTGGATTTACTTGGTGCAAGCCATTTCCGGTCTCAACAAAATCTGCCGTGATTCAAAGGAATTGTCCATCGCTCTCTGAAGTAATTTATGTTCATGGCGACTTTAGCAAAGGCTGAAAAACGATGGAAACATAAAAATGACTATCTGTAAAATTTTTAAAAGGGCACAAAGGTTACTCATCCTGCCTCTGTGCCCTCATCGAATGTCAGGCCTACTTCCTCCCTTTGGTGTTTTAAGTAGGTGACTCGTCCTTCATGCAAGGAGTGATAGGGTAGATAGGGGTGGGTGATGCGTGTGCGAGCGTCCTTTCTCCCACTAAACTAAACTAAGAACACAACTAGTGAAATAAGTTGTAAAAATACAATATAACATTTATTTAATAAGACATGTAATCAAAACCCAATTAAGAAACAAAAGAATGAAACCAAAGAAAAAAGAAAAGAACAAAATTTAAGCATAAAATAGTTCAAAACCATACACAATCAACACATTGGCATAATCATGAATCAAAATAAAATCACTCTCTCACCTGGTCGTTTCTAATTTGAACACACACACACACAAAATATTATATACACCATGATAATTAATTAACAATACAAAATCCCCCCTGATGCCCCAGTTCAGTTACATATATACGTATCCACACTAGGTGCCCGGCCGTTGATGATAAGGTCCAGCTGTGCACTTCTCTTTTGTTTCCCTAATTAAAGTTCACACCCACACAGTTCAAAGTTCACACACACACAGTTCAACAATCCAATATGGATGTAGGCGTTGTCCCGGTAGAATTTTCGCACAATCTTACCTAAAGTCACTGGATGATAAGTCTTTATTTGTCCCTGTGTCCAAAACTGCGAATTTCTTTCTAAAACTAATGTGGTGCCATTCTTTCTTACTATAACTACCGATGAACGTCTTTGCTCTTTCTAATACTGACGATCCACTTTCCAGACGGCCCCTCAATTCCGTTGATTTCTCCCCTCTCTTCCTTCTCTGCTTCTCTCCGCCGACCCCAGATGACTTCTCTGGCAGGCACTGCACCCTCACCTCGTAACCCCCACTTCCACGGATGACCCGAGGAATGACCACTACAGCCAAACGCCGTAGAGACGACTACTGCTAGTCGGGTATCACCAACACGTCCCGTTGACGACGCGTCCAACAATGATGATAATAATAACAATAAGAAGAATAAGTCCAACCGACTTATGATAAGAGATTTCTCTTTGACGACATCACATGGATCACGCCCGATGACGCTCCATAAATGAGTGACAGCTACCTAGCTATCGATAACTCATTAACCTCCCGGGTGTCTTCACTTTGACCACAATCCGGTTACCAGTTCTAATGTCTCCTCTTGGCTTCTGTTCCTTGCTCTCCTCCAACAATCCGCTTGCCGCCCAAGTTCAACAACGAATGCCTAGTTCTAGCACTGTACTGCATTTGTGCAACCAATTTGAGCCCAATGATTGGTTGGTAGACTCGGCACAAACATGCCCTTGGCCTCTGCACGTGCTAAGTTGTATAATCTATTAGCCAATTCTTCGACCTACACTCTACAATAACATCTTGTTATTGTACCGTTTAGTTCAAAACAACGCTGCCCTTTTTGTACTTTCACAGCTTGGCTTGACCATTGCACTGTCCGACTGTAAGAAATGGTACCCCTTCCGCCTCTCCCACAGTTTAGCCATGACATCGAAGTGGATTGATGACATGTCTTGCTGGCCACCTGTCACATATCCCAACATCTTCAACTATCTCGTTTTATCGGAGGGCGTTGACGGTGAACAGTTGGAGAATTATAAAGGACTAGAATCTTATAGTGTGAATTGAAAGATGCACGATTAGATCACACAATTGGGTCCATGCACTTTAATTTCAGGACTGATCGCACGAAGCAACCGTGGGCACGTTAAAATTAGTTCCATATTGCGGAAGTTGGTTTTCGCTGCGGTTCGCTCATAGGCCTCGATCTTTGCTTGTTTTGTTCATAACAACTGCTTGTGCAGTTGAAATGGTGGCTCACACGTACATTCTTTCCTCGTGAGAGGTCTGTGATCAAAACATTCTCGTCCTAATGCTTCTTGTAGCTTTTTTTCTACTGTTGCTGCAGCCTTTAATAGCACAATGAGCACCAGAGCCGTTTGTGTAGCTTCCTTGTACAGTAGACATGTTCTATATAACCGGAAGTTTGTTGCACTCGTCTTCAATTAAAGTCAAAGTGGCGGACTCTATTCATAACCATTTGGGAATGAATATAATCATCAAAAGGCAATGACGTAATTATTGTAGTGTTCGACATTTTTTTTTTAATGTGTGTACATTCTTTGGAAATAGTTGTCATGACTAATATTGTAGGTTTTTTACCATAGATAATTTGTGTACCATCCATTCGATTGGCTGAATGTGAAGGCGATACGTTAGAAAAAAAATCATTCAAGCAACCATCTTTGAGGGCAAACGACGTTTGGTGCTTGTTTTGGACTACAGAGGCCGTAGATTCGGTTCAATTACCTCGTCTTAACCTTACAGCACGTGTCGTAAACACAACTAAAGACTCCTGAGCTGGTAAGTTAATATTCGATTGGTGAATCTGATCAATGGGTAGTCTTGTACTTGTATCCATTGAGCCTAGGAAATAATTCATCGTCCTTCATCAAGGTAATTAGTTATGCATCCTTAAATATATAATATGAGATTTATATAATACGATAGCTGTTAGGTTAACATTTTTGCTCAGCTCATAAAGAATGTTGTTAAATTCTTGATCTTTGGAACAATGTGGATGAGCAGCGAAGAAGAAACATTGTGTTTTGGAATAAGATACAATAACCCGTGAATATGCAGGGTTCTTGTCATAACACGTCTACACCGTTTCGTCACAGGTCATTCAATAGGATGCGGAATGTGTACTTAGACCCAGTTATTTGTCTGTGAAAGGATTTGTTCGGTTCGTTTTCTTCTGCTCTTCTCATCCACCTCCATCTTCTACTTATTATTCTTCCATCGACAATGGTTTTGCCACACCTTTGACTTCCATCCACCCATCCGAATTCATTCATCTTCTTCTTCGTGGTCAAGCGAAAAAACGTCGATATGGTTCGGAATGCCAGGGGCAACGTGGCATCGCTGCATATCCTCCTCCTCCTCCTCCTCCTCCTCCTCCTCATCATCATCATCATCATCATCATCATCATCATCATCATCATCATCATCATCATCATCACCAACGTCGATAACTTCATATTATCATCATTTTCAAGACCAAGAATTCCTATCCTATCCTATCCTATCCTATTTCATAACTCGGAGGTCGTAGGGGGCACCACAGATGATCGTTTAACCAGCGTACTCCATCTTTCCTTGTCCTCAGCAACCCTGATTGTTTCGCTCAGTGTCAAACCAGTCCATTCTCGAATGTTGTCCTCCCACATCTTTTCGGTTTCCCTCTTCTTCTACCTCCTTGCACTGTGCCTTGCAGGATGGTCTTTGCAAGACCAATAATTACTATTTAAAAAAAAACAGAATCCAAGTCAACATCAGCTCAGCGTCAGCATATATTTATTTTCTTTTATAAGAACCTTGCCATCACAGGTTCATTGTATCATAACATATGAAATAAATATATTCTACCATCAACCAGTGGTATTCTTTTTTAGTTGTAAGAAAGTACATAATTTCTGTTAGTCTTTATTCTCTATACATTGTTTTTTCTCTGTTACTGATTTCTGGACACCATAAGAAGGTAACAATTTATTTTCTCTATTTGTTTCTTTTAAAATTATCCATTCGAAATTTTCTAACATTATAAATAAGTAAAATAAAAACGCGACGCCGGGTAAATGGATATCCGACCCATGTTCGAATAACAGACAAAAAAAAAAAGCCACATACAACGCAAGGAAAAGGCATAAGAACCGTATGCAAGTATGTTTAATTATATTAGTAACTAATTTCTGCCACATAGCGAAGAGATACGGCAACAGTTCCAGCGTGAGCCTTTATAGATGGGGCTTTTTTTTTTAATCGTCTTTATCCGGACGAATGATTCCCATCAAGGAAAACGGGTATAGCGCTTTGTTCCTTAAGAAGACATTCTGGGGCAAATCAAAACATAGTCCTACAAATCCCTGTTCATGGCGGATGCAGCAAGCCGCTGACATAATCCATATACACATCTTACTACAAACTCTTTCTCTGGCGCTCCGGAGCATCCTCGTCTCGGATTCGTTTGCAGATTAAGTTGGGGTCATTTTTGCAGGGACAAACTCCTTCCGATGAGAGAATAAACTGAGTTCTAATCTGTGAACGCACGTATTCCATTTCACGGACTATAACTATATCTATCTATCTATCTATCTATCTATCTATCTATCTATCTATCTATCTATCTATCTATCTATCTATCTATCTATCTATCTATCTATCTATCTATCTATCTATCTATCTATCTATCTATCTATCTATCTATCTATCTATTTATCTATCTATCTATTTATATTTCATATTTATTTATAAGAGGTATACTATTGTTATTTGACATTAGGGGAAACTCGAAATGACTGTTCTCCTACCTGGAACACTGTAACAATAGATCAGTAGGCAGCTTCCTATGACAAGTAGTATTTGTGCCAATATTTACATCACAATCCCACCCGTGAAAGCTAAACAAGATACATCTGTTTCAATGAATCTGCGATCTAGTAAATTAAAATAAATCTTTACTGGGGAAATTGCTATCTATATAGTTTAGGATTCGTGAAACGGATGAGAGTACAAACAGAGGTCTTGTCTGTGTACATATGCATTCAGCCGACTTTAAAGATCCTGACGCTCATGTCGTAGACTGGTGAGCGCCAGTTACACCAACAAACCCAGCAAGCACTATGATGATGATGTTGACTTGTAAGGCGCTGAACATTTTAATTCCACGTCACATGCAAAGTCATGCTCAGTGCGCACAAATAGTGTCTCAGCCAACCCCACTCCTGTCGTCCTGTTTTGTGCTCAGTTGTCGGGGGCGTTAGACGATGCGCCTACAGCAGCCAGTTGGCGCCTTTAGGGGGCTTGAGTGAGATCTATCAGCCAGCGCCTTGAGCAGCTCTAGGGCTAGAATAGCCCTAGTTAAGAACAATATATAAAATAAAACAAACGGCGTAACCACGTTCTCCGCCCAAACAGGTTCAGGATTACGCAACTTACAACATGAGCGCATCTTCATCTTGTTCTTCAGTTATTGCTGGTGACAGCATCTTTCGAGAGCTGCAATCGACAGATTTATTTTGTTTCAAAACCCCTGCTGGAAACTTTCAGCAATGACAAAAAGCTGTAAAAGAACACTTTACCATCACAAGTGCAGAGAAATTGTCAAGATGAACGGGGCGACATACATTTTCATCCCTCGTTCCAGGATCTTAAATCGTTCAAAGCGTGTCAAGAATGACGTTAAAGAATGCCATTGTCTGGCAAGATACGCGCGCAAAGTAAACCCAACTCAAATCGAGCACAGATAAAGCTGGTACGCAACAATTGGAAAAGACCGCTAAGCTGCAACATGTGAGCTCTTAAAGAACAGGTGCGATGAAGTCATATGAGTAATTAGAATGAAAAAGCACACCCATTAAAGGTGCTTATGTCACAAAGACATACTTGCCCCCTTAAAAAAAATAAACAGGGGATTATAAAATAAAGAAGAAAAAAAACAAAAAACAGCCGTGTTGGTGGTTGGTTGTTGATGAATGGGGGAATTAACTTAAACCTCACCTCTCACCTTCCCCCCCTCTCCCCCACATCACGCACCGCCCCCAAAAAAATGTAGCAGAAAATTTGTCAGGAATCGATGTTAAGAGGTTCTAAAACAGAACTCAGTAACTAAACGTTTCATCGCCAATAACGAGGCATCCGTCAATGCCTACCTGTGGGTGGAAGGAAGCCACAATTCAACCTGAAATACTAGGCTCTGACAGTTACACCGGTAAACTGTCGTCTGAGAACTTCACATAGCACGTTCAACATGGTCCTTGTAGTTTTAACAATGCTTTGCAGACAAACAAGCGGGCGTCGTAAAATTATCGAAAAAGATTGCCATCAGTCAAAGAGAAACAGGGCTGCCAACACAAAACGTCAACTACCGGTTCCCCAAAAACAACACAATTGACTTTCCAATCAACATACCTACTCAGCACGAAGGTAAACAAACAACCGGAAGAAGTCGACGACGGGGTGGCTCCGAGCACAGAGACAAGCGTAGCCACCTAAAAGACGAGCGAAACTACAATGGAAACACCACAGCAAAACGCGCGTAAAAGTATCAATATATTGGATTATATAACATATAACTTTGCCGACAGAAACAAATTGGCGGGGCTGCTAATACTGTAAGTTGCGATCATGATAGTCAGATGGTAAAAAGTGGGATTGCTTTATATCTCATATTTTAGAAGTACTGTACAAAAACCTTTTTGTAGATGACATTGATGGATTGGTTGGAGATGAAAAAGAACTTGAAAAGCTGGTAAAGAGACACCGCCTCCAGAGCCTATGGAATGGGAATAAGGGCATGCAGAGAAGGCCAAAATGATGACCAACAACACCAATGGCTCCAACACAGACATACATGTAAAGTCCAAGGCCAATCCCTCAACATAGTGCATAGCTTCAAATATTTAGGAGCCATTATATCAGACAAAGGGTCCCGACAGGAAGACCTGTCCAGGATTGAACAAAGAACTGCTGCCCTGACAAGGTTGAAGCCCATTTGGAAAGACAGGATCATCAGTCTACACTCGAAGGTAAGGCTGCTGCGCTCCCTTGTAATCTCCATCGTCCTATACACTTGCATTACATGAACCATCACAGCAGACCTACAACGAAGAATACAAAGCATGGAGATGAGGTGCTACAGATGACTTCTGGGCATTTCCTATACGCAGCACATCACCAACGACGAAGTCCGACAGACCATCACACAAGCCATTCGACAACACGATGACATGCTCACAGTGGTGATAAAAACGAAATTCCGATGGTATGGCCATGTCACCAAAGCATCAGGTCTTGCAAAGACCATCCTGCAAGGCACAGTGCAAGGAGGCAGAAGAAGAGGGAGACAGAAAAAGAGGTGGGAGGACAACATTCGAGCCATGGGAGTTGATGAGGACGGAGAAAGATGGAGTACGCTGGTTAAATGACCGTCTGTGGTGCTTCAATGACTTTCGAGTTACGGGATAGCATAGGATAGGATAGTACAAAAACCTCTGAGCAAAACGGGACAAGATGTACATGCACTTAATTACTTAGACCTCGGAACCAAGTTTTCATTATCTCTATAAGGCATTTATAATGACTTCCCCATTGAAAGAACATTTAACCCTCATCGGATAGCAGTTTCCTGTCGGACTATTGAGGAACAGTTGCAGATGTCTTTTTTGTGGTTCTCGCAGCTGAAGGTGCCGAAACAGCATGAAGGGTTTTGCACAATAAACTATCGTCTGTGGTGCCCCAACTACCTTTGAGTTACGGGATAGGAAATGATAGGATAGGATATCTTTAAACTGGATTTTATTGGGTTTAGATTGGTTAATACGTTGACTCATATTGCTTGCTGCACATATGGGCGTCAAAAACGAGCTGTGAATCATTTATCATCCGTGTTTTCTATGTCTTATGTACCCATTTGTCAGCTAACACGATTGAAACATATTATTAGATGCTGTTGACTGTTAAGAGTGATACCGCTATCAATCATCAGGCAACCTTGTTTTTTTTTTTTATCTTTCTTGTTTTCTTGAACAAGACCGAGGACAGTGAACAGTCATGAGAAAGCCACTATCAATCTTCAGAGAATCTTCTTTTTTTTTCCTTGTCTTCTTGAACACGACCGAGAACATTGGAAAGTCTTGAGAAGAAACACGTAAAGAAAAAAAACCAACGCAGAAACAACAATGACAAAATACAACACTGTTGTGTGGATTTCTGCATTTTCTTGTTTCTTGTTAACTTCATGGTGTCTACAACTGACCTTTTTTGTGTTGCTTAAAGTGTGTGTGTGTGTGTGTGTGTTGTGTGTGCGTGCGTGCGTGTGTGTGAGAGAGAGTATCTGTGTGTGTGTGTTGAACAACAACAGCCAGGTGCATACACGGCGTTTGTGTCCATCCTGCTGTATGGATGTGAGGCGTGGACTATCCTTCAACAAGGGGCGGTGGACGGCCCGTTGTAGACCAGTAAAGGACGCCTAAGCTGGTCTGACCACGTCAAAGAATGGACCGACATGACCATGCCAGACCTCCTGTCAACAGCTACCACCAGAACGCTAAGGAGGAGCATATCTGATTGTTCTGCCCTCTTGCCTCCCAACCCAACGCCCGATGATCAGCAAGGTCTGGGGACTGTTCGAGGTGAGGTGCGTGCTAGCGTGTTTACAGGGAGGGGTGCTATCGCGTGATATTAATCAGGATAGAACAAGTTTTCGCAATGAGGAGGCAGTACAGACAGACAACAATGTAAAACTGATTCAAGATGGCAGGCTAACATTAACATTATATCAACAATTAGGCATATGCGGCTGCAGATGATGTAAAGAGCATAACAGGCGTGTAAGCAGAGAGGAAGAAAACTTCACAAGTTCAAAGGTTTTTAGACTTTGCAGTGGTTATGTATTAATTTATTTATAACATTTAATGACGGCAGTTACGTTCGATCAAGAATAGTGTGAACGTTTATTTCATGCAATGCTCCAACCGAGTATATATTTACCCTTGATCAAGAAAAAAACCTTGAATATTTATTTAATGCAATGTTGCAATTTAGTAAATATTCATAGTGTTCGTACGATCTTTACCTATCTTCAAAGGAGATTTCTTATACGTCCGTCCTTAGTTAGCAACCTGCATGTAACCTCGTGAGTTGGCACAGTCATGACAAAATGTGTTGTTGCAGTACATTTAATACGCATCTATGCACGTGTTGCTAATCATCATGCTGATGATAGTCTTTTTTTCTGTGTGTATATAGTACGATTGTGGTTTTAGTACTAGTTGGCAGACCACGGAAAAACAATATCGGGAATACCACACGCCAGCAGAAAGCGTAAGAATATAATAAGCATCAGGGTTTACGGAGTATGTTTTTGAGTTTACGGAGTATGGTTAGGAGTTTACGGAGTATGTTTATGAGTTTACGGAGTATGTTTATGAGTTTATGGAGTATGTTTATGAGTTTACGGAGTATGTTTATAAGTTTACGGAGTATGTTCATAGGTTTACTGAGTAAGGCATTACAAAAAGCCTTTTAGTAGTAATAGTAGTAGAAATAATAGTAGCAGCAGCAGTAGCAGAAGCAGTAATAAAAGTATCATTATATAAGCATGCATGCAAATTATCAGGCTTTAATTGTAGGCGCTTTGTAAGAATCAAGGTTATCCGTACTCATGAATTCAAAATTGTTTTCATATAGCGCACTTCCCTGTTAGAAAGACTACTTGCTAAAGGTTTATCACACAAAATACCAGCAGGCGCCCTGGTGCGCCAAAAAACAACAGAATCGAAACCCTATAAATCACCTGCAAAGTTATACAACCAGGCCTGAAACCACTGCCAGAGGTCTCTATGTACAGACATCAGAAGCCTCAAGTTCCATGCTGAGTGTAAGAACAAAGGAATATGCTTGATATCTCATATGAGGTGTAGACCTACCTGTCTACGAATCTAGCTGTATCAGACATTGGAAGTCTCGAATACTCAATGGTAGGAAAAGCAGTATGGTAAAGTTACATACAGCGTAGCTGAAACTTGACAAAGCCTTGGTTTAAAGAGACCCACTTCGATCACTTCCCGTTGACAGATCCTTTTAACATTCACAGTGAGGATGGACCCACTGAAAAATAAGCTTACAACAACAAGAAACTCTTTAGAAAATATGGTTATTTCTTAAATCAATAAAATAAATTCGGGGGTGGGAGGGGGGTGCCTATCAATAGCGACCGCTAGCCACCACTCTTGAGCTGAAAATAGCAATATAAGAGGCAAAACCCATTTAAAAAAAACACGTTGTTCGGTCATGTTTTTCGTTTTACGTTAATACAACAGACCCCACCCTACCGTTAACACCCCAAAACTCACTCTTGAAGCAGCGGGGTTCATTCAGAAATAGGGTCAAAAGGTCACACGGCTACGGTATCGGAGTACTGTTAAACAAGGGAAATCACTCCCTGTCAGAACAGAAATGGAACGTTCAAACCTTAGCGGTTAGTTTTGAGCAACGAAAGCACACGTCATCACTGTTTAATGCAATAACAATGTGAATTTTAGGGTAAACCTGTTTTGGGGACCCTTTAAGCAAAAGAAATCCTATGAAAACACATATGACAAGCGATCAAGGTTTGACAAGATAGGCAAGAAGAGAGCTCGTATAAGCCGGTCCTGTTTAAAACTTTCTCCCTTTACGTATAAGTATGAGGTCTCGTTTATTTATGCATCCTTCCAGTTCGAGTGCTGCTCAAGGCTTATCATTCCTGCATTAAATGTAAGACGCTCATATTATCTAGGAAAGGGGTTTTCTATATTTACCAGTGAGCTTTATGCTATTGTAATGGCTCTCAACTACATTATGACTTTATGAGCTCTTTGGTTTACTGATTTGTGTCGATTCAAAAGCGGTTTTGTATGCTTTAAAACAAAGTAATTCCGAAGTAAGAAATGAATTCATATATGAAAATAAACATATGATCCATTGTATATTCCTTAGAAGTACAGTTGTTGATTTCTGTTGGGTTCCAGCACATTGTGGAATTCATTGGAACGAAGTGTGTGACAAGTTAGCCAAAGAGGGAGCACTAAGATCATTAGATTCTATTTATGTCAACAATTTGAGTATGTGCTGTCCTAAAATGTATTCCTTATTAGAAAAAATATAGTATGTCAAGATACTAGCATTAAAAACTGTTCACGACAGTTGTCAAAATTAATATACAAGTTAAGAATGAACTCATGGAATACTAAATATTCAGCAGATATTCAGTGTATGTGGTGCAAAAATATATTAGTTTACCATATTTTATTTGAATGTCCAGTTTTAAATGCATTGCATAAAAACCAAGGACATCATTTGACTGAATATGGACATTCTTTAGATGATGTATTACATCATTCACAGATAACAGCAGTTGTGAAAATTATTGCAATGACTCCTATTGGTAGACTTTTCTAGTTTGGTGTTCAGTTCAGTTCAGTGGGTAGATTACCGTCCCCGGACACAGATGCGTATAGGGGACTTTAGTTTGGTGTTAAATCCCTCTTCCCCTTTCATTCCATTTTGTTATAAGGTTTCTTAATTGTGATTTGATTGATATTGTCGTTGTTATTAATTAATGTCTAATATCACCTGAATGCGTGAATAGACAATAAATGAAATATTGATTGATTGATTGAGCTGCTCAAGGCGCTGGTCAATACAGCATCTAACTGAAGCCGCCTGAGGCGCGCACTTGCAGCCTTTGGACGCATAGTCTGGCGCCTCGTTTGATATAGCGTCGTACAGGACGAAGTAGGCCATGAGCCGTGTGTAACAATGCCCGCTATGCTTGCTGACTGATGGGTGACGTCGTGGAAGCACGGTGCAGATTTGGCCTCGGGTTGCACGTGCCTCAGTGGAAAAAGAGACAGCTTTACAGTCTTTTTCTCTGTTGTCTCGCCATTCGCTCCCCGCCAGCCAGAGTGGCAACTCGTGTACTGCTCAGGCCATAATCATTCTAATCACCTCAGGTGAAAGCGAATCAAGGGTGGGGCTGGGAGTTTGAGAATCCCCGGTTTGGGTTCTCTGTGGATACAAACCGAAGGCGTGTTAATAAAACAGAGCAGATACCACAAGGCTTATTGCAGGTCTAATGTTACCGAGGAGGAAGCTTGTAGAACGGCTGAGATGGAAGAGGGGGGTGGGGTGGAGGGAGAAGGGGTAAGGGAGTTGGGAGGTGAGGGGCGGGGAAGAAAGAACGTAAAAAATAAAATATGGGATAACAAAACAACCACAACAACAACAACAAGAAAAAACGTAACCGAAAGAGACAAAAGCAGGAAATGAAAGAAAACGAAATGGGTACAGAGCGAAGCGAAAAAAATAGATAAGATAATACAAAGATGATATAATATAACAAATGAAAAGGACATGAAAGCAAGAAAGATAGGGAGACCATGTTGTAACTGATGTTCCAGAGCATCAGATAAGCTAAGATAAGATAACATATGAAAAGGAAATGAAAGAAAGAAAGGCGGCCATAGGGAGACCCTTATGGCTGATGTTACAAAGCATTTCTGTTCTCAATCCTGCTGACCTGCATCTGTTCTCTTCTTCTAAACAAAGCAATAAACAAATGGGCTCAACCAGAGGGAAGGAAAACAAATACTGTTCCATTATCTATCCGCATCCTTGTGCTCATTTGCTAATGTCAAATCTTGCAACATTGCTAAAGGCGAGAAGAAGAGCAATCAAGAAAAATGTAACATGAACAATGTGGTGTCAAATGTTGAGCCCTGTCGAATTAATCATCTTAAATTTTAAGAAGAATTGTTGTTGTTGTTGTTCCAGTTTTTTCTCTCTCACAAATTCGCTCTAAAATATCGAAACCTGATTCCTGTGGTGAGGAATGTTGAGCAAAAAAAAAAAAAAAGATGTCTATCTGAGGAAAAGGATGTAATAAGATCTTTGTTGTTGTTGTTGTTGTTGTGATTGTTTTCTAATGTAAAATCATACTTTAACCTATCAGATAATAAGAGTAATAAGATATTCAATACGGCGATGCTGCATTGCATAACATCTTATTTATTTATTTATTTATTTATTTATTTAATATTTTATCGTTCTTATATAGCGCCTTTCCAGTTCAAGAGCTGGGTGTGCCGGGGGTTTCAGTATAAATAGTATCTCCACTTTCTGGAAAGTTAGTGCTTTAAGTTCCCACTGTCGCTGTCTTTCTCCTGTTTTCTTTCTTATTCCTACTCTGTTCTATCAATCTACTATACTATCTTCGTCTTCGCTAGACCAGTCAACATATCTGTTTTCTTGAAACCTCTTCCGGGACAAAACTCCTCATTTGTGTGTGAGGTCTGTTGGATCAGCTTGGGAATATTGAACGCTTTTTGCCAAATGGTCACTGGGGATTCCTATGATGTTATTATTAGGCAACAATTTTATATGTTTGTGTTTTGCTGATATTAAATTTTTATAATGATGTTTGTATTCTATTTTGTGTTTATAAACGAGGGGTTGATAAATTAGAGTATAGCCTCAGCGTCCCCTGCGTGGGGGGATGCCTTTATTGTAAAGTGACCGGCTGATGGAGTGCCTTCAGTTTTACCACTAGGGTTGTTTGGGCAGATCTTTTATGCGGATCAGGGGTGAGTACTCTTTCAGCCAAGTTGTGATCTTGATTGTATGGCCCTGATTGGGCTCGTTGCAGTCCGCTGGACCCTGTAAGCAATGAATAACTAACAAATTAAGGCGCTGGCGGATGCAGAATATAACTTAAGCCACCCGAGGAACCCATTTGACTCATTAGGTGTAATGTGATAAACTATCGGAGGTACTAAACAAACGGCGTTTTAGGCTACATTACGCAATTACTTTAAGCGCTCGAGGAAGAATTTATTTAATCAGTTTATAGTCCCCTCTCTTCCCGGTAAGGATTTTCAGAGAGGAGACTTTTGTAGCTTATTGAGGAAGAAGTACGAGAAGGAGACTCTTACAAGAAGGATCGTACAGCGTAGCCGACACCGACGAGGTCTACTCTCTCTACTGCTGACTAGAGGGAGGAGGGAGACCTCAGTCTTACAGCTACGCTTGTATAGCATGCACATTTGCTTTGCAGATTGGAAGAAAGCTTGCAGAAAACGACTTTCATGCATAATAGCTCGGAAGTTTACCGAGGAGGAAGCGCAGGTTAGTTGTGTACTAATATTTCAGTCAGATGAAGGGAAAGCTTAATAAGACCCATAGGGTCTGAGGCGGGGTCGGCTAGGGACAATATCGTTTTCATGAGACCGATGGCTTTGAGGCTGATGAGCTGCAGGTGTCGTTTTCTGCAGATTTGTGGGGCAAGACCCAATTTTCCAGGTGTGCAATCCTTTGATGTCCAAGGAGAACTATGTCGTTGGTATCTTTTCTAACAGTAACTGCAGAAGAAGTAAATCCACCACAAAAGGTACAATCTAAATACCTATGGTACCCTAACCTGGATGTATTACCCTTAAATCTACTACAAAAGATATAAACTAAGCTACCGTTACTACCGTAACTCGCTATATGCTAACCTCATTTAACTGTGCCGGTGTGCGTGCGTTTACGCAGGGGAAATATGAGGTGAATATAATTTCCTTCGTATAATGGATTAATTGTGGTATAAAATTATTCTACTTTAAAAAGAACACGCTTTTATTGATGTTAAAAGTATTACAAATTTAAACAGAATAATAATGTTAACTGCATCTTTCTTCTTATGCGAAAACGTTTAAATTAAGACGAAGGGTGGAATTAGGGCGACCTCATAAATCAGCGTGTTCACACAATTTTCGTCTTTAAAAAACCCCGCTAATGACGATATACTAGATCTGCTTTATGCAATATTTCATTCTTGCATTCATGCTTATTCTTCTAAATGGGCCTATTTACGAGTGCTTAGAGTGGTGGAGTCGTAAACAGATATGCTGCCTGAAAGTTAATCTTGGAGAACATCATCATCACACCCAAGGTGTACACTCATATTCTCATAAAACTGCTTGTCTGAAGGACGCCGACTACAATATTCGATTGTGTTAAACTTGTTGCATGCATACTCACACATACACAAACACAAACACACACACACACACACGTTCTAACATCCCCAATTCCAAAAGGTACCAAATAGATGTGTTACAATGAAATGCTACAATATACATGCTGTTATATATCGTCTACATGCTTGGAGAATTCATGATCTATAGTTCTATACCCTCTTCGCCTGCAGTCGGTCAATAGTCTATTTTGATACGTCGCCGAGAGCAGTCCCAAAGGTGGAATCGAGCTTGACTTTCAGCCGACCTTAGTGGAAAACATTAGCACACGGAGCATGGCCAAACTCCCCAATCGCTTCGCCAATCAGGGTAGAAACCACTGTCGCCGCCGCTCCATCAAAGCCAGTTTTTTTTCCCCGAGGCCACCACAGCCTATCAATCACCTTACAGTCAACACGGGGCCCGCCTGTGACAAAATGCTGTCCAAATTGAGATAAAGCGCTATCCGTTTACTTAGACCTTGATAGAAGAGGCAGACAAATTGCTCAGTGCATAGAATTTGCACAGATGAACGGAACCTACGTCGACATCAAGCACTATGCAAAGAGACTATGATGCGCCAACGGTCACCTGTGTGAAATTGGTTATCTTGCATATTCGCGGCCTCTTCGCAATATTTAGAATTACTGTAAGAATATTAATTTATGGTCCACTCTGTTGAATGCCGATGAGTCTTCTAAACGGTCCGCTGTGATCACTTGCCAGTTCTGTCTTAAACTATTCTATCCTATCCTAACCCGTAACTCGAAGGTCGTTGGGGCACCACAGACGATTGTTTAACAAGCGTACTCCATCTTTCTCTGTCCTCAGCAACCCTGATGGCTTAGCTCAGTGTCAAGCCAGTCCATTCTCGAATGTTGTCCTCCCACCTCTTTTTCTGTCTCTCTTATTCTGCCTCCTTGCACCGTGCCTTGCAGGATGGTCTTTCCAAGGCCTGAGGCTCTGGAGACGTGGCCATATCATATGGGTTTCCGTTTCTTCACCACTGTGAGCATGTCATCGTGTTATTCAATGGCTTGTGTGATGGTCTGTCGGATTTCGTTGTTGGTGATGTGCTGGGGTATAGGAAAGTCCTAGAAGTCTTCGGTAGCACCTCATCTCCATGGCTTTGTTTTCTTCGTTGTAGATCTGCTGTGACGGTCCATGTTTCGCAAGCGTACAGGAAAAAAGAGATACCAAGAGAGCGCAGCAGCCTTACTTTGGAGTGTAGTCTGATAGACTTGTCTTTCCAAACGGTTTCAACCTTGTCAGGGCAGCAGTTGTTTGTGCGATCCTGGAGAGGACTTCCTGTCGCGACCAATTGTTTGATACACTGCAACAATGAGGCAAATGACAGAGGTCTGAGATTGTTGGAGTTTGCCAGTTACAACAATCTGATACTGGTGTAACCGAGCAGAAGTATTTGACTCCCGTCTCTCGGCCACCAACCTTGAGAACACGGCCCAACCCGAGCTGTTATTTTCATTTATCCCTCAAAAGAGGGAGAAAAACATATATTTGCCCTGCAAGGCGGTGAAGCGTGGTTGGTAGTAAACCGGGTTGCGGCTACTAGTGCCACGACACTTCGCTGCAAAGTCGCTGCCAGCGACTTGCATAAAATGCCTGCCGATAATGTAGTCCTGCTCACCACCAAAAAGCAGAAAGCGAATGGTCAGCCGGGAAAAACAAAATTTTAATGTCATGTCGCCTTGTCCTGCATAACCCAATGGCATCTCCAAAGGATTCTGCATAGCAGGAGCCACCCAAGGCTAGTCTAAGCAAGAAATTCAAGGTAGACAACTTCTTTCCCGAGCCTCAACCAGTCGCCTCATTTTCCGCTACAGATCCCACAGCTCAAATCGAACCATGTCCTCATGGTTTTCCCGTTCGCAACAGGTATGAGTGGAACCGACACTGACTACGCCCCGTCAGTCCACATTCACTGACTTAACAGTGAAAAAAAACTGCATTCAGCAATTGCCACGGTCCCGCATCATCCTGTTCCCGGTCGTTTGCACCACTTGTAACCGAGCGAAAGTATTTGACTCCCGTCTCTCGACCACCAACCTTGAGAACACGGCCCAACCCGAACTGTTATTTTCATTTATCCCTCAAAAGAGGGACGTTAAAATATTTGCCCTTCAAGGCGGTGAAGCGTGGTTGGCAGTAAACCGGCTAATCCGAGCCGTTATTTTCATTTTATCCCTCAAAGGAGGGACATAAAAATATTTGCCCTTTTAGCCGGTGAAGCGTGGTTTGGTAGTACCGGGTTGCCGACTACTAGTGCCACGACACTTCGCTGCAAAGTCGCTGCCACGGACTTGCATAAAATGCCTGCCGACAATGTAGTCCCGCTCCCCACCAAAAGCAGAAAGCGAATGGTCAGCCGGGAAAACCAAATGTCGTGTCGCCTTCTCCTGCTTAACCCAATGGCATCTCCAAAGGATTCTGCACAGCAGGAGCCACCCAAGGCTAGTCTAAGCAAGAAATTCAAGGTAGACAACTTCTCTCCCAAGCCTCAAGCAGTCGGCTCCCTTTCCGCTACACTGTCAAACCGGTTCGGTCTCCACACAAAATCCAGACGATGGACATGGCACAGTCCCAATGCGGAGCATCACAACCAGATTGACTATATCATGGCTAAGAAACGCTTCAGAACAAGCATCAACATTGGCAGGACACGCACGTTTCCAGGAGCAGACATCGGAAGTGACCACAATCTCGTGATGATTCTTTCCGGCTCCACTTGAAAAGAGTAAACACAGCAAAAAGTGCACCAGACTGAAGTTCGAACTGGACAAACTGTAAGACCCGGAGGTGGCAGAAATACTCAAAGCCACAATTGGAGGGAAATTTGCACCACTGATCATTTTGGGAGCTGGTGAAGTAGATGTCAACACCATGATCACCACCTTCATATCCGCTGTGACAGTGGCCGCCACTGAGATCCTTGGCAAGCACCGCCCAAAGAAGAAACCGTGGATCACACTTGAACTTTTGGACCTGTGTGACAAATGAAGAGAGATGAAAAAGAAAAAGAGCACCTCACAAGGAGATGATGCATACCAAAAAAATCAACAAAGACATCCGTAAAGGCATGGGTACAGCAAAGGAGAACAGACTGGATAGGAGATAATGCAAGGAAACAGAGAAAGGTCTGAACAAGAACAACAGTAAGAAGGCCTACCAAAAATGAAGCTGCTGACACGTGTTAAACAGCCCAAGATCTCCACGATCCAAAGCAAGTCTGGCATATGCCTTACAGGAAAACAAGAAGTCTTGGATAGATGGACAGAATACTGCTCTGACCTTTACAACTACACACCAAACGACCCATCAGCTCTAGAATGTCTCCAGAACAGAGAAGACGAAATCCTCCCAATTATCCCAAAAGAAGTTGAGGCAGCAGGGCAGCGGGAGTGGACAACATGCCCGCGGAATTGCTTCAAGCAGGAGAAACAATGATTAACGCCCTCACCCTCATCTGGAACAAGATCTGGCAGAGTGGGGAGTGGCCCACAGTATGGACCCAGTCGCTTTTCACCACTCTTCCCAAAAAGAGTAACCTACAAGGAGTGTGAAAACTACCGCACCATCAGCCTAATCAGCCATCTCAGCAAGATCCTCCTGAAAATAATACTCAACAGTTTGAAACCCCAAGCTTAACAAATCATAGCTGAAGAACAAGCAGGATTCAGGGCTGGGCGAAGTACCACTGAACAGATTTTTTTAATCTCAGAATAATCTGCGAGAAATACCTACAGCACCAACAACGTGTGTTTGTAGGCTTCAAGAAAGCGTTTGACCGAGTCTGCCATGCAGCTCTGTGGGCAACCATGAGAGTGTGCAACATCAGCCCTAACATTATTCAAGTCATACAAAACCTGTATAAGTGGCTACCAGTGCAGTCCTCCACAATGGCGCCATTTGGAACTGGTTCAGAATAACAATGGGCGTTAGTCAAGGAGGCCTTCTCTTTCCAACACTCTTCAACATCTTCCTGGAGCGCATCAAGTCAGATGCCCTTATACCCAGCACATCACCAACGACGAAGTCCGACAGACCATCACGCAAGCCATTGGACAACACGATGACATGATCACAGTGGTAATAAAAAAACCGAAAACTCCGATGGTGTGGCCTCAGGCCTTGCAAAGACCATCCTACAAGGTACGGTGCAAGGAGGCAAAATAAGAGAGCGACAGAAAAAGAGGAGGGAGGACAACATTCGGGGATGGACTGACTTGACAGTGAGCGAAGCCATCAGGGTTGCAAAGGACAGAGAAAGATGGAGTACGCTGGTTAAACGATCATCTGTGGTGCCTCAACGACTTTCGAGTTACGGGATAGGATAGGATACGATAGGATCTCCATGAATACACGCTCACACACACACACCGAGGAACACACATAAACACAAACGTAAGTAGGAAGAAAAAAAAAAGAAATGTATTTAAAGAAGATTAATTATTATCGGTATCTATCTGTCCGTTTATCATAGTCAGTAATCGTTTAAAAGAACTATAACTTAAATGTAGTATGCCTTCTCCAAAGTGTATCACTGGGTGGGCCTAACGTTTTGATTGATTGTTGCTTTAGGTCCAGCGGACTCTTCCGAGCCAAATCAGGACCGGACAACCCCCGATCCGCATAAAAGATCTGATGAAACAACCCTAGTGGGAAAATTGAATGCCCTCCACCGGCCAGTCACTTTACAATAAAGACATCCCACGCAGGGGACGGCTGAGGCTTTACCCCAACTACTCGAACCCCCGGTTACAAAACCAAAATAGAGTACAAACATTATTATACATTATCAACAAAACATATACATATAAAATGCCTATATTGCTAAATAATAACATCATAGGAAGCCCTAGTGACCACCCGGCAGAAAGCGTCCAACACTCCCAAGCTGATCCAACAGACCTCATACACAAACAAGGAGTCTTGTCCAGGAAGAGTTTTCAAGAAAAAAGGTAGGCCACTGATCCAGCGAAGAAGAAGATAGTTTAGCAGAGTGAGAGGACAGAGCAGGAATGGGAAAGAGTAAATGAGGAAGACAGCGACAGTGGGAATTTAAAGCACTAAATTTCCATAAAGTGGGGATACTATTTATACTGAAACCCCCGGCACTCCAACGGGGGTACTGTTGCCGCAGTGAATCGGTCTTGCCTACAAAGGAAAGACAGGTTTTCAACTGGGGCGTTCACTTTTCCCTTTATAGGTTAGAACAATCTACAGTGGCAAGATTGCTCATGACCCCAAGGGGTGGGTGGGCCTAACGAAGGTTGGCAGAAACCTATAGAGATCGAGACAAAGGTACCTGGGGGTGTGCCGGTGTGGTTAGAAAGGTAACAGAGGACGAGAAAAGAGGACCGGTGTAGATGTCGCCATGCTCTGCGGCACAGATAGAACGGTCATCTGCGAATTAACATCAGTTACCTGATACGGCCAAACACTAACAAGTGATGTATATCGATCCCTTTAATAACGGCCATCTTTGTTATTGCATCATTTCCCAAGCCAGAGGCAGATTGTTGTTGTTCAACAATGCAGTTAATGGTGGTCAATACTGCTCAACTTGATTGGACGGCTTGTTCTCTTCTTTAGTAAATGATGGCAGCACACACAGAGAAATCGGTCCCAAGACAGGTGGTGCTGGGCTACTACATGCATATTTCCACTTTCTGATAGGTGACAAAAACAATGGAAATTATAGTATTACTGAATATCCATTATGGTATTACTGAAAATAAGTGTGACGTAGTTGCGCAAGTTCCATGTGGACATGAGGTTTCTGTGCTATAAGTACACAAAAACAATGCTTAGAGAACGTAAACGGGCTTACAAACATGTAAAGCGTCCTCGCTTAATTCTTGTTGTTGTTGTTGATGATGAGGATGAGGATGGCGATGATGATGATGACGGCGACGACGCAAACGAGTATTATGATGATGATGGTTGTATGGTTTTGGGATTGATTGTAGCCAGAACACTCCGGGAGGACAGGCGACAATCACGCATGTCATAGTCCTTACTGCAGAATTCAGTGCTGTAACTCCCATGATGGCCCCATTGTAGAATGCCAATTAAGGTAATTATTAATTATCAGGCTCGGAGTGGTGACAAGAGAGTAATTGGAGTGACTGTACCGATAACTAAGAATAATATAAAGGCATTCCTGCAAATACTGTTGAAGTGCAATAAACGTACCATCATTATTACATAACTGTCTTCATTAACATGGGGCCTAGCAGCACAGTTGGTTGTAGGTGCCGGTTTTCTAGGCCGGCGGAGGTATGGGGGTTCGAATCCTGCAGTGTGTTACACTCATTCGATATTGGTGTTCTATCAGTAGTTGATTCAGCCCCGATGCTTGAAATCCTGATAGGTGTAACTCAGATTCGTTTATCCACGCAACCCGTCCAATCATCAACAAGTCAGGAGTCGTCGTATGAAGTTTTCCACTTTTATTCAGCACACATCAACAACTGCATACAATCGCTCAATCGCTTTTCCACTCTCAACTTTTTACTTTCCAACTCACTATCAACTACTCTTTTTGAAACAGTGCGGCCTTTATATAGTCTCTTCATACTCCAGAACAATTTAGAACACGGCAGAATGACGCACTACAACCAATAAATTAAAACTTCATCATCACTGACTTACGTCATACAACATTCTTTCTGTCCAAGAATGTTCTCAAATATCCCGAAACTTCGATCGATAGTAAACAAGCAGATCTAGAGAATTCTCCAATAATATCGACTAACGAAAATTATCAACGCTATACAAAGCTTCTTCTAACAACAATGCAAACTCAAATCAAAGGTAAATACACTCTATTATTGCATGCTTTGCAAAATAAAACGAACAGATCTATCGCGCGCGCTTCACACATAATTGCGCATTTCACACGCACCATCATGCGCGTTTCAACGTAACACAGTGAACGAACTTATGTGACTTAAAAGTACGAGACCTTTGAGGTCAACGAGGGGTTTCTCCGGGTACTTCGGTTTCCTCTCTCCCTTCAATAATGGAAGTTGATGCAGTCAATCGATAAGCTTAATATTAAAATACAATTCGATTTCCTTTCTGCCTACTAATAGCGATCTCGTTGCCTTTACATCACACGTTAGCGTTATAAATGGGTGTTTTGGTGTGCGTTTGTCAGAGTGTGTGTAACATGTGAACATGCATGTTGATGCTGATGGCTGCGTTTTGAACCTGAGTAATAATTTAAGGAAAGGCGCGTGCATTGCATATTATCACCTTTACACTATTACCGTGTACCGCTGCGTATTACTGTGCTAATGTGTATACAATTAAGAAAACCTCGTTTGTACACAAGTGCTGGTTATAATTAAGACCTAGTTGGCTAGTGGGTGTCACGATAACTGCAGTTATTTATCAAAGTGTGGACATACCATCACTGTGAGAGTTGGCAAGTCGACAGACTTCCGGTAGCCCAGGTTTGTGCTCAGTTGTCCGGGGTGTTGGCGATGCGCCTAAAACAGCATGTTGGCACCTCGGGCGCCTTGAGTTAGGTCCTGTATTGGACAGCGCCTTGAGCAGCTCTTGAGCTATTAAGTAAATTGCTATATAAATAAAATAAGCTTCTACGAGGCATAAAAAATGTCATTTTCTGGGTATTGTAAAGAGCTAAGTCTTTTTTTTTAAAAACTTCTTTGTTAAACAAGTCAGTATTCCCACAAACGCAATGCAACGAATTGTCCTTACAGTCATTATAGTGCACATACTAGGTTAAAAAATCCTGCTCAAAATGCTGGCCGATAAGAGGATTTAACACAATACGCTTGCGAAAAATGGACCCTCACAGCAGATCTACTACTGGAGATGAGGTGCTACAGAAGGCTTCTGGGCATTTCCTATACCCAGCACATCACCAACGACGAAGTCCGACAGACCATCACAAAAGCCATTGGACAACACGATGACATGCTCACAGTGGTGAAGAAACGGAAACTCCGATGATATGGCCACGTCACCAGATCATCAGGCCTTGCATAGGCCATCATGCGAGGCACAGTGCAAGGAGGCAGAAGAATAGGGAGACAGAAAAAGAGGTGGGAGGACAACATTCGAGAATGACTCTGAGCGAAGCCACGAGGGTTGCTGATGACAGAGAAAGATGAAGTACGCTGGTTAAACGATCATCTGTGGTGCCACAACGAACTTCGAGTAATGGGATAGGATAGAATATGATAGGCCCAAGGTGGCAACTTACAGTTTTACGCGCACTGACAAACACTGCAGTCCCAGACAGTCAAGCTATCCAAAGAGTCAGATCGTAAGTTCTAGAAACGTTTGGCATGGCATTGCCCATAAAGCATCAGCAGAAGAAGAAGAAGTGTTAAGAGTGGCCCAATTAGAGAGCAGTCCTGTTGTAGTAGGAGAAATGCAATGAGTTTAAAAGTTCTCTCATCTAGAACGTTCATCATGCCAGCGCCGAGAGCCAACACACCAAGGTCATTAGTCACCTCGACAGCCAATTTGGCAGGCAGAAACACTCACCAGGTCCTAGTAATGAAAGAGAAATGGAAAACAAACAACAAAAAAGCTTTTTCAAGAGAACCAAACTTTTAGTAAAGTACTAATAATAAAAGCAAAAAACAAACATAAAAAAGTAAGAATTATAGTAAAAGAAGAAAACAATACCCACCAAAACGAGAGAAAGAAGATAGTTTACTACACACACACACACACACACACACACACACACACACACACAAAGAGATATAATTTTCAACTAAAAGGAGACACATTACGGTAAAAAGCGGTGCGGTTGACTAAATGGCACGGCGTAGCCTGGGTCGAGTGTTGGGTAAAGTGGGTTGTAAAATGTGTTGAAAGACTTCTTCTCTTCACGACGGTCTTAACGAAGAGGGACCCGCTCGAAAAAGGATTGAGCTTGTTAAAGAATGGGAAGAGAGGCCCCCTGGCACCTTGGGGGTATTCCGAGGACTAGCGTGTCGCTAAGTGGCACTGATTATGCATGGCATGTGAAACAACAGGTTGAGAGTTACAAGTAGCTCAAGGTACTGTGCAGCCAATGAGTTCCTCCCCCCACCCCTCACCCCCATCCCACGCCGTCTCTCTCTCAAGACTCTTGACTGTTTCTATTATTGTTTTCTTAAAGGCAGAGTCAATCAAAAGGGTGAAAACCATGTGTCACAAACGGCAGTTTTGTTCCTATTTCTACGTAAGCTTACTTCAGAGACAGCATTCACTAGTTAATCCATTACTAGCTACTGCCACGAACAGCACGTTGGATTCTGTGTCCATCTAAAGGGATTTAACTTTGTTTTACCTTGAGAAAGAGTTTCAAATAAACTCGTAAGCTTGCTTTCATCTGGCGACTCGTTGTTGTTGTTGTTGTTTGTAGATTATAGTCACACGACACTTTCGCATATAGGTGACTACTGGACCGATTTATAC
Source organism: Oncomelania hupensis (assembly GCA_036898135.1). NCBI lineage: Eukaryota > Metazoa > Mollusca > Gastropoda > Littorinimorpha > Pomatiopsidae > Oncomelania > Oncomelania hupensis. The sequence goes on along the minus strand of CM072511.1, from coordinate 50,073,731 downwards.
TGACACCAGCGGGCCAGTTGCTGGTAAACGGGAAAATAATATGATCACACGTTGACCAATCCGGGATTCGAACCAGCGACCTTTCGGTTACTAGCAAGACGCTCTTACCAACTGAGCTACCCGGCCCCATGACTCGTTGTGTAGTGGGCTTTTTCTTCTATGTCCACTTATTTTAGAAACAGTTTTCACTTGGTTTATATATAACTTTTTCTAGCTCTTTGATACCCAGTCTTTCCAAGAAGCGAACACTTCTTTCTACTGATCTCACCTGGATCTTGCTCCACCTCCTAGTGGTGCACTGTGGCGGGCGAGCCACTTAAGCCAATAATGGATACTAAAGCGAATAGGATTTGTGTGCGCGGACAACAAACCAAATAGTTGTGTGCAGACCCGGGGTGTTCTCTATTTCTCTGCACTGTAGAAAGCTAATAGCGTACTAACTATCATTATAATTTATGTGAAAGCTACAATTTTCCTTTCAAAACTATGTATCCAGCCTATATCATTGTGACAAGCAGTACAATTTGGTACAACAAACAATCTAAGACGGAATTATGTGTCGACATCAACAGTTATAGCAGTATTTATACTATATGTGTAATTTCTATATTATATGGAATTATTAAACGGCACCGTAATAAAGATATTAGCTCGATAATGTAGTGTGTTGTGTATTGTTGTATAGTATTGTATTGTATCAACCGCAAAGTAAAAGCAAACAGCACGAATGTAGGAAGCACTGAGAAGATTGGAAAGACGTAGAGCAAGAAACACCACAGATGCTGCAGGCTTTGCCCTGTTTGGCAAATTGCTCGACATTCTGACACGCTGCTATCATAAGAACTTAGCAGCGACAAGCGACTGGCACCGGGAATTTTGTTTCCAGTCAGCTTATAGATAACACGCGCGCAATTGCGTTTGTTTACGTCCACGGCCCATATATCATCTTAACGATCAACTATAAGTAACATATTCCTTGTGTGTCTGCTAATAAGTAACATATGAATTGTATGTTAATTACTGACAGTGTGTGTCTCAAAGAAATGTGTACATAAAACGTGATTATTACAGCAGTTATTACTGATTACACTATAAGATACTTGCTGATATTGATATACATAAAAAATCTTTTAGTATCACACAAGTGAATAGACGTTAAATAAAGTAAGCAAAGAAATACATAAATAAATAAACCGTTATTTCTTAGTTTTGTCGTAATGTACTTTTCCCGACGAACCAGTTTCTTTGTTGTTTTGTCCCATCAAAATAACGACTGAAACCCGTTGATAATTTCAAGTAATACGTTTGTTACAAAGCCGTTCTTCACAAGCCAACACTGCCAAATATTTTGAGTTGATATAATTTTTTTCCACACTTTATTTTCCCTTTTTATCGGAACAATCTGGGCCTCCTCCTCTGTGAAAGGCGTAGTCGTAGTATATTATATCTAAAGGTATTGGAGTATCCTTTTGTTGGATTCCTTCTCATACCTACATTTATTGGAATTATAGTTGATAAATTGGCTAAACGAGGAGCAATGAAATTAGGTGATGCTATTACATTATAATAATACAAAGCCTCCGGTATTTGAATTAATATCTTTATTAGAAAAGAATATATATTCTAATTTACCTAGCGATGGAAAGAATGAAACATTTTCTTGTCCAAGACATTTGTGTAGAATAATTAATAAAGTAAGAGTAAATTCATGGAACACCAAGTTTTCAAAAGATGTCGTTTGTACTTGTTTACAACCAATATCTGTTAAACATCTTTTATTATGAATGTCCTATTTTGGTTATGTTATATAAAGAAAAGAATATCGATGTAAATAGTCAAGAATCAATTGACATTTTGTTGCATAGTCCAGCAATGATAGATATTGCCCGAATAATTCACAAGTCTGCAGTTGGCAAACTTCTGTAGTAATGTTAGATATTTTGTATGATTATAGTTCAACTTTAAATTGTTATATTATATGTTTTTGTGTACATGCGTGAGAATGGTTGTATGGTCTAAAATCACATATGTGAAAAGACGTTAAAATAAATTATTGAATTGAATTGAATTGAATTGCGTAGTCGCAGCCTGTGGCGCGCCCAAACCCATCCTACTCAATATTAATTGTATTTTGAAATTTTGTTGGGGAAGGAAACCGTAGTAGCTTACCCGAAGAAAACCCCCGAGCCTTTGCCCGAGCAGAAAGTAAATAATATTCGGAGAAATATAAGGCCGAGGAGCAGGATCGATCCCATATATCTGTCAGGCGCCACTGGTTACTAACCTGTGGACAAGTTAAGTTAGTCCCGCCTTAGACCACGCGGCCAGAAAGCTATTAAGAAAGAAACAGTATGTAGGGCTACTCCTTGCTACGAGCGTGGTAAATTTTTTGTTTGTTGTTGCTGTTGTTGTTCTTGTGTTCATAGATCTATGCTACAACGCTGCAGACATATATTATCTATGATACGTTACACCAAAGAAGCATAGTATTGCGGAGTGCTCGTTTATGCTTTCACGTTACTGACATAGCCCACATCATGTAAGTAAGGTTGCCTCTTGGAATGCACTGAAGGGTAAACTCTTCCAGTTCAACGTCTTTACTGTGTCATCAACTTACGCAGCTGCTCTGGCCCAGCCACCAGTAAAAAGCTAAGAGAACGCAACAGTAAACACAACAAGCAAGCTAAAAAGAAGAAACAAGTATTGAAATTTTAAAAATAAAAAATAAATTAAAAAAAGGTCGGAGTACCTCATGGAATGTGTGTTAGTAGAAATGGTCTCTATAGATCAGGTGATCCGTACATTGTAACATGACGTAGTATTCGGTGTTTCACACTGTTCTCAGGTACCACGGAAAGATAGGTTAGGAATGTAAGAAAACATAGCCCTAAGGGAGTGGGCCAAAGCTTATGTGCACTTTAGGCCTATCTTGAGTAGGGACAGAAAAGCGAATGTGCATAGCAAGCTGGCAGGAAGTGACGCAACACTGACAGATATGTCTCCCGATTACTCATGATGCATGAGACACGAGACTCTCTGTGATGATGATGATGATGATGATGATGATGATGATGATGATGATGATGATGATGATGATGATGATGATGATGATGATGATGATGATGATGATGATGATGATGATGATGATAGGAAAGAAGTGAAGGTGCTGGTGCGTGCAGACGAAGAAGGTGAAAAGGGATGGGGAGGGGACATTATCAAATCTTCCATCGGTACCATTGAGACTCTCGCGAGAAAAAACAGACAGTGGAACAGAGATGCACATAATGTGGCGACACTCTCATAAAGATGCAGTTAACCTCCCCATGGTCCCTGCAGCCCAAAAATCGTTCAGCTGCCGTGAGTCTGCAACAATGCAGCAGATACCATCTAGACTGGTTTAGATCGTACAATAGTGACATACGGTAAAACAAGGCGGTGCCTGAGAACTGTAGTTAAGAAAAAAAAAAGAACAGGAAGTAAATCAAATTGTTTATTTCATCGTTCTTATTTATAGCGCATATCCAGTCAGGAGCTGCTCAGGGCGCTCGCTGGACGATACAGGATCTAACTCAAGCCGCCATAGGCGCACACATGACGCCTTAATTAGGTAATTCACTTCATCTGACGCCCAGACAACGGTTTATACACTCATCCAAAGGAAAAAGGAAACGACTTAAATTAAACAGCAAACAACTGAAATTAAACATTTGGTTTTCCACATAAATGTTATATGTGCTATCTCTCTCTCTTTCTCTCTTTCTCACACACACATACTTTCTCTCTCACACATACATACACATACACGCACACAAACACGTTTGTCGTTCCCGAAGACAAAACAAAAACGTTACAGCTTTAGCGCCGATATATAAGTAGCCGAGCGCAGTATTTGACTCCAGCCTTTTGGCCACGCCCTTGAGGACATGACCCAACCTGAACTGTTATTTTTACTATCCCTCCTATAAGAGGGACATAAAAAAATAGTTGACTTGCAAGGCGGGGAAACGTGTTGATAGTAAACCCGATTGCCAGCTATACTAGTGCCACGACATTCTCTGAAGGTCACTGCCACAAACCTGCATAAAATGCCCGCCAAAATGCCCACCAAAAGCAGAAGACGACTGGTCAGGTGGGGAGAACATATTTCCTGTCGATTTGTCCTGCATAATCCAAGGTCAACACTAAAGGATTCTGAGGCCGCCCTTTGATGGGTTAGTCTGGCCTTCGGTGGCTTCTGCTGTGCAGAATCCTTTGGTGTGGATCTTGAATAATGCAGAACAAGGCGCCACGACATATGTTCTCCCCGCCAGCTTCTGCTTCGTCTTCTGCTTTTGGTGGTGATAGGGCTACATTGTCGGCGGGAATTTTATGCAGGTTTGTGGCGGTGACCTGCAAAGAGTGTCGTGGCACTAGTAGCCGACAATCAGGTTTACTATCAACACGTTTCCCCGCCTTGCAAGGAACTATTTTTTGTGACCCTCTTACGCAGGATAGGGAAATAATATTTCATGTTGGGCCGTGTTCTCAATGGCGTGGCCGAAAGGGGAGGGAGGGGGGAGTCAAATACTCTATCTATCTATCTATCTATCTATCTATCTATCTATCTATCTATCTATCTATCTATCTATCTATCTATCTATCTATCTATCTATCTATCTATCTATCTATCTATCTATCTATCTATCTATCTATCTATCTATCTATCTATCTATCTATCTATCTATCTATCTATCTATCTATCTATCTATCTATCTATCTATCTATCTATCTATCTATCTATCTATCTATCTATCTATCTATCTATCTATCTATCTATCTATCTATCTATCTATCTATCTATATATCTATCTATCTATCTATCTATCTATCTATCTATCTATACACATTATGTGCATCTCTGTTCTATTGTCTGTTTTTTCTCGCAATGGTACCGATTGTATATGTCCCTACATCCGGAGGAAAAGCAACGACCATGGATCATTGTACGTTTTATCTCGGCTCAGCATCTCAACGTTTAAGGTATGCGTTTCTGGTGTATATATAATATATACTGGGAAGAAAAGCTGTTAGGGCTGAAGGTTGAAATGAAAGGTTGCGTTTTTATTAACAATTGAGTGTTGAAGGTCTGTAGCTTTTGGATGGAATGAAATCGGGTGATCCTCTTCAACGTTTTTAAAACAGGCTGCGTTAATAAATACCTTCAAAGGACACACGCGCCCTGCTGCCGGTGAATATAAATAAGCGAACGCTCCATATTCACGCAACCAGTTTCAACAACATTGAAGAGGATCACCCGACTTCATTCCATCCGAAAGATCTTCAACACTCACTTGTTAATAATACACGCATTTCAACCTTCGGCCCTAACAGCTTTTCTTCCCAGTTCCTCAAAACAAATATAGTGTTTACGAAAGCGGAGGTCGATGCTCATATATAGTCCACAGACAAAATATTCATCAAGTCTGGGAGTGAGACATCCGTATCATACCGTGGCCGTGGGGAATAGTATTTACCATGATGAAGTGCCTGCAACTGTATATTTTCTGCTGGTAATGGTATATGTCTCTACATCCGGAGGAAAAGCAACGACAATAGATCATGGTACGTTTTATCTCGGCTCAGCATCTCAACGTTTAAGGTAGGTGTTTCTGGTAAGCGATGTCAAAGCTGTATATCTCTGCTAATAGGAGATTTTGGTGGCGTACAAAAAAACTGATAAGGGATGTTGCCTTCTTGAACTCGACACAGCATCGCGGTTTCCGTAACGCAAGGAGCTCGTTACGTAAGCTTATGTGTGTGGGTTTGTGTGTGTGTGTGCTAGAGGTCCCGACCGTAGGAAAAAATTTTGATAACGAGCGAATAATTTTATCAAACTGGAGGCTAAGGTGACAGCAGTAATGCTAAGGAAAGCATCAATCAGTTGGGCAACATGACAGTTATTGCGGGGGGCCACAGTGGCCTAAAGCATAAAGCCGGGAATTTAGCGTCTTGCGTGAGATTGCGCAGCTGACCCGTAATCGTGATCCTCTCGCTTTAAGGTGTTAGGGCGTCCTGTTTTTACACCTCAACATAATAGTAAACAATGTTCTCAAATTTCCACCACAAAAATGTTATTAGAAGTCGACCTCATTCTTGTTAGAACGATACATTATTTTAGAAAAAAAATCGTACCATTGATTTCATTCTCTTAACTGCATGTTTGTTGATCAAATCCTGCGTGGTTGGATATCAATTGTAAGCTCATGGTCATCTTTGTATCTCCGCGCCTTCTATCAAGCGCATGTGATTATAAGAGGGAAAATAGCGATTTGATGAAACACGTATATTTTGCTAATGAAAGTAATAGAGTACTTAAGCAATAATTCAGTTTTAATTAACATCCTTCCTCTTCTGATTCTTCTTCTTCTGCTATTACTACTACTACTACTACTACTACTACTACTACTACCTACTACTACTACTACTACTACTACTACTAACTACTACTACTACTCAAATTTGAACTCCAAGGTTATTGCATTGATGAAATCCCCTATAGAAATACAACATCATATTGAACAATTTTTACTTCGACAAATTATAATTGACACACATTTTGAAGAGCAGAGTAAAGTCTCAAGAGCTATTTCCTCAATGGCAAATCGAATATGGCTCAATGCAATAAGACTGTGCCTGTGACAGACATTTGTCTTTGGAACACATGTTGTTTGCATGCTCTACTATTGCCCCTATTTTACCGCTGGAGATGAACGACAAAACTTCCTTAAAAGAACTTAATTATCCTTTGTGCATTACCTTAGCGAAAATACTCTTTGATTCACCTGTTGCAAGATTAATATAATCGTTTAATTTTTTTTGGTCTTATCATCTTGATGAATTAAGACAATAAAAATCAACAACAACAACAACAACAACAACTACAACTACAACAACTACTACTACTACTACTACTACTACTACTACTACTACTACTACTACTACTATTTTCTTTGACACACCGACGTTTCTCGGTGGCAGAGCGTTCGCCTGGCACACAGGTTCGAATCCCGGTGGTGGGCAAGATAAAAGTGGTCAGTTATGTCCATCTTTGTAATATGATTGCTCTGGTGGATCAGTGTTGGTTTAAACATAACTTTTATTCCAAAAAGCGAATTTAACATTACAAGGAGTACATAAGGGTACACAAAACCAAAGTAGTTCAGTGCTGATTTACGTCCTTACTACTCTTCCATGGGATGGTTCCCCCCCTCCTCAACTCCCCTCCCCCTCCCCTCCGTTAGTCATATCGCTAATGGTGGGTGCAGATGTTAAACTTCAATTTCCATTCATTCATTCGTTCTTCTTCTTCTTCTTCTTCTTCTTCTTCTTCTTCTTCTTCTTCTTCTTCTTCTTCTTCTTCACGGAAATCCAGTCTAGTCAAGACAAATCAATACTGAACCTATTCAACTTCAAGCCAACGCACAAATGCTCAACAAAATGGGTAGGCAGAGGCGTTAAAAGGCTACGCGATTAAATAAGGACGATAAGGAATTACGAGGGAGGGGGGAAAAAAACCTATATGCCGTATCAGGTAGCAACGACAACACCGACTAGCTAACTGTTTTAACGCGTTCCTTAGTGACGTTTCCACCTGTCCAACTTATCAAAGGCGTAGGTGGATGGATGCATGCGATACCTACAGTTAAAATAATCCGGTGTCAACCCGGCTTTATGGTCCAGTGAAAATGTACATCGGCAAAACAAGCTGCCTGACACTACCCCCACCCTCCCTTCACATTCGAGCTTCTCTCCTCCCACCCCTGTTCCCTCCTGCCTCTTGCCCCCACCTCACCCCCCCAAAAAAAAAATGGTTGAAAAACAAACAAGAAGAAGTCGGAAATAAAACGAAGAAGAAGTTAGTAAATCCGTTGGCAATTAAGCAAAGCAAAGCACGGCAAGGTTTATTGCAGTAAAACCCCACAGGGCACATGGATACATTAAAAATAAAATCATGGTAAAACAAATTAATGTTTTTTTAATTCACACATCACTAGCTACACGCACATAAACACACACTTACCCTATATACGCGCGCGATCACACACACACACACGTACACAGAACACCAAGTTACTAAGAATGTAGGAATCGGAAAAATTTGTTTGTTTTTTTACGAAAAGAACGCAAATTTCTTCTAAAAATGTAAAAATCTAACGCAAAATTGGCTCTTTCCGTCTCAAAAGTTGACCTAGTTCGTCCCCTATAAGCGACTAAATAGGTCGAGCTTTCTTCAAAATTTTTCCAAAAATTGACTGGATTTTCTCTGTCCCGGATAGAGCACTCCCTTGTATTTAAAACACTCTCATGCACTACAACTACACTCCCATGCACTAAAAGAACACTCCTGTGCACTTAGAAAAAAGTGGGTTGCCGGAAAAAATGGATGGCTAATACACACACCCATTCTCCGCATAAAAAGCAAGGTCAGTCACCCATTTCAAGGCTTATGTGTACGCACCATAAAGTACAAGCTATATGTAAAAAGATTTACCAAAAAAAAAATTAAATACGTCATTTCACTTGCGTAGACATTTTCAGTTTTACAGAAGAAGAAGAAATAAGAGCATGGTGGCGCAAACCACACAATTAATTATGCGTCCAATCAAATGCATGTAAAAAAATAGTTTATATAGAAGACATTTCTGTTTTTAAATATCTTCATAATTTTAACAAATGATTTCTTATGGGAAGATAACTACAATTTAAATTTGGGTGCACTGGGATGCCTTCAAAACTAAGGTTACATTAATCCGGGGTTTGACCCGATTTACGAGAAGAAAACAAACTTGCAATGATCTAATGGAATTATCCGCTCTTGAAATGAATGTGTTTCAAATGCTTTTTTTTAAATGCTGAATAACAATCATTGAAAGAAAGTTTGGATTTGAATTTGTATTTTGTAATGACATTGTCCTAAACATATTATTTAAACATTATTTCTGCATTGCCGGAATTATCATTTCAATGGCTTGGAACATTAAATTTAAAAAAAATTTAGCTGTATTATTATTAATAAATGACATCAATAAAGGGTCAAATACTTCCCATAAGGCCAAAGTCTCGGTCAAATCTGTATATTTGTTTGGTTACTTCCTCTCTAATACTGTAAACGACATCAATCAGAGAGTCGATTACTGTATTTCCAATGAATACAGAGACTGTGTGAAGTTGTCTTTTGTTGTGTTGTCTTCATTTACTCTGAACTGTAAACGACCCCCAGCATCTCGCGCTTTACGTCGTCAACAAAGTGATAAACAATCTTGAGAGACGATTCTATACGGATGCTTACCCCAAAAAATACCTGAAGATTTAGAACATAATCCTGAGGTGCAGACGTGTCTGTCCTTACCACAACCACTTGTGTGTGCTTGCTATCTTTCAGGCTGATTAATCGACATTAAAGCCTCGAGCAGATTAAAATCTCCTCATTCTGGAGGTGGAGTTTGTCGAGTAAGGTCGTATTGCTTTGCTCTGAGGACTACGATTGTCTCGCTCTGCATCTGCATCCTAGAGGTGTGGCTGCCGTCGTTTTTGAGGATCGCTCACTGCTGTCGCGCAGCTGTTGCTGGACTTGCAGTTGTACTGTTGTGCTGCTGCATTGTCCGGACTTCACCATACTACTTCTTCAACTTCTACTCTGTACCTTTTGGTTAACCAATACCATGTCTACTCTGTCGTAAGCTAATAGCTTACACTACACTCTGTTTCAAACCCGACCTCTGTCTCCATACCTGGTTACCATTCCTAGTCTACTCTGTCGTAAGCTAATAGCTCACACTACATTTCGTTCCCTACAGTTACTTCACCTCGGGTTACCCAATACCCGGTCTACTCTGTCATAATCTAAAAGGTTATACTACACCCCTACATTCTACTTCTGCGACCCACCTGCAGTGAGCTATCACCCCAATTTTTTTTTTTTTTTTTTTTTTTTTTCTTTCTCCTCCGGCACTGAGCTCCCCTCTTGACCAGTGTGGCTTTTACAGCAAATTTTTCTATCCTCTGTATCTCGCTGTCTTCTCACTCCTATTATCATCCACTATCTTCCTTTAATTTCATATTCATTATTGGTAACGTTTAAACAGAAGTTTTAGTTAGGGTGTCGTTCTTAATCCTTTTTCATGACTCTGTCGGAGTCATCCTCAGAGGAGGAATCGGGTGTGCCTGGCGCATCCGGAACCTCCCTGGGAGGAATTTATTCTGTTAAGTCCTTTGTGAAAGGAATTAATGATGGGGTCCTGGACCCTAGTCAAAAAAGTAAACCGAAAAACAAAAAAGGTAAAAAGAAATCGAGGAGAAGGCTCTCCGCTAGAGATGCTTGCTCCTCTGTGTCAACCCATGTGGGATCCCCACAGGATGGGGTTGAGCCCTCGCCAGACGCCAATCAGGCGCCTGTTACCCCTCGGGGGTCGAAGCGTGTACGCTCGCCAGATGGCGATAGTAGTGAAAGCGGTGAGGGAGGGTCCCCTCCGGGAAGACCCTCACCGTCGGTGCTCTCCAGTGATATGGATGAATCTAACCCGACGCCAGCCTCTGAGGTGACGTCGGTGTGGAACATGGATGATGCACCCGGGCCGGAGCCCTTGGGCCGGGGCTCGAACCAGGCGGCGGTATCGCAGTCAACTGCGCCTCCGCCACAACAGACGGCACCAAAAATGAGTTATGCCGACAAAACACGCATGGGGCCTGCCCCAGCTGCAAAGGCTAGACCTTTTAGAATGCCCACTTCGAGGGGCAGGGCAGACATTGTCGACTATCCGGTGGGCATAAGAGATACGGGTACGGGGCCGGCTACCTTCTCAGGGTTAGGTCCCATTCGACAGGCACGTACAATTCAGGATTTCTTTGGGGAGGTAAAGGATATCCGTAAAACGCCATCTGGCGATTGGTTGATTGTTTGTATATCAGCCGAACAACAGGGAAGAATCTTCAGGTCCAAATCGGTGGCCAACATACCTATCATAACTTTCATCCCTCAAGCAACCACGGTGGGGGTCATCAGGGGGCTCCCTGGAGAGGCCGATGATGCAACATTCTTGAAAAGTATTAAGGAAGAACTTAATGGGCAAAACATGCCGGTGGCCTCTGTACTCAGGCTCCCTTTTGCGGGGGGGAAACCCTCGGCGGCTGTGAAAGTCATATTCAACCTTAAAGAACTCCCAAGGGAAGTGCGACTTGGTCGAACCTGGTTCGAGGTCGATCCCTATGTGGCACCAGTGCTTAGATGCACTAAATGTCAACTCTTCGGGCACATCAGATCTATGTGCAAACGAAAATCTGATAGGTGTTCTAGATGTGGTAAGGACCACAAGCTAGCAGATTGCACAAGCAACACCCTGTGCTGCATAAATTGCAACGGCGCCCACTCCGCCGCATGGGGGGGTTGCCCGGAAGCTGATGTGCGTCGTAGAGCCAACAAGCTAAGGGGGGCTACCTGTATGCCCTTTGCCGCTGCTGTGTCAGAGGCGAGGTCAAACATTTCAGAGTTATCTCCTCCGGGACGTCCTCGTCCCCCGAGATCATACCCCGGAAATCAAGGTCTTCCCCATTCCTTCGGGCCGGGGCTCAGTGGGGCCCCGGGCAGAACCTTAACTCACGCCCAACCGCAGGCGAGCGGGCAGGCGGCCATGAGGGGTCCAGGTCGGGCCGCGAGCGAGGTGCCACCCGCGGCTGCGGCGCGGCAATCCAGTTCAGCCGGTGAGACTGGCGCGTCGCCGGGGGAGCCGGGAGGCCTCTCGGGAACGGTCGCGCCGGAGACCGAAGGTCAGAAGACCGCTAAACAAGTAGAATCGCGTGGGCCGGTTGTCCGGAATTTACCCGGGGCGGGACGAGAGCACGAACAGAGCAGACCCAAGGCGGCAACTAAAGAAAATTCTGGTACCGGGGGACTAAGTTCCCTGGCAAACGATTATGCGGCACTTGAAGCTTCACTGGAAGATAGTCTCCGGGATCTCCCGGCTGAGAGTGCGCCGCTAAAAACTATGGTCAAAATGCTAATGACTATGTTTAAACTGTTATATAATGTTTTACAAACTAAAGGACTATAGAAACTGTATACCGATGTCTTTGTTCCTTGTCGTGGTCGCGGGTATTATGTCGGCCATCACCACCACTAATCTCTACGTCCTGCAATTAAATTGCAGGACTTCCACCGTACTTAAGGACTCCATCCCCCTTCTATCAAATCATCTTTCTAAAGCGCACATTCTGTGCCTGCAATCGCTCACGTGTAAAAAGAATAACTTACCCGTAATTCCTGGATTCCACTTTCCGCCCACCTACACGACAGGTGAACATGACAAAGTATATGTTGCCACATATGTTAAAGTTGGGTTAGCTGCCGAAGACCTGGGGACAGTGGACGAGGGAGATGGAGGTGGGTTCACCTCGGTTATTAGGCTAGCTTTGGGGGAGCGCGCAGCGATGCGCACCCTCCATATATTAAATTATTATAATCCCACCGGTTGTACTGACTTTTCCTGGCTGGTACCCGTTGTAGAGGAGGGTTCCTGGATCATAGTAGGGGACTTCAATAAACGGGATAACCTCTGGGATTCGAACTATCCCTCCACCAACATAGAACTTACAGAACTTCTTACGGAGGCGGGCCTGGTTGTGTTAAATGATGGGGCCCCTACACACATACCCGACAGAGCAAACTGTAGCATGACGGCAATCGACATCAGCTTGGCTACAACTGATGTAGCCTCGGTGACTGACTGGGCGGTGGCGGGAGAGCCTGTGTTCTCCGATCACCTCCCCATCATCATTCAAATCCAACTTGAACCCATTTGCTGTCAAACGGACCACAAACCTAACCTAGATAAAGTTAATTGGGAAATTTATCAGGACACCCTATTAGACTTCCGTCCACCCAGTACCACCTCTGTAGATGAGCTGGAGTGCGCACTGCGAGTCTGTATGACTGGCACCGTTGCTGCCCTGGCTCCTCCCCGGGGACGTCGTGTCGGGGATTCGAAACCTTGGTGGTCAGCTAAATGTAAAGAGGCCACGCAACTAAAGAAACAGGCGTATGTCGCCTTTAAACATAATAACACACCAGAAAACCACACTATAATGAAAAGCACCAAACAAGCTGCCAAAAAGATAATCGCCGCTGCCAAGCGCGACTATTGGCTCAACAAATACTCTAGTAAACAGAACATAACACAGCTATGGACCGACGTGCGCAAAATGCGACGTCGTTACAATCCTATGAATTTTGCCCTGGTGGATGATGCCGGTGCTCACAGCACGGATGAGGACAAAGCGACTGCCTTCCTGGGACACTTCGTGTCGGCAGGGGATGGTAGCCAGTTGCCACCGGGTGAACTAAATCGCAGACTAAATGCGGAAGCCAAGAGCGCACCGGCTACCGAGGGGACGCCACTCATACCCATAACACCCCGTGAACTAGCCAAGGCCCTTATCAGTTGCAGCAATAACAAGGGAGCGGGTCCAGACGGCGTTCACTATCTGATGGTGAAGCGGGCCCCTCCCGCCTTTAAGTCTCATGTCTTGGACCTGTTTAACTTATGCTATTCGACCGGGACTGTCCCGGAGGCATGGCGTAGTGCAACCATCATTCCCATCCCGAAAGGAAATAAATCCAAAAAGTTTATTCAAAATTACAGACCGATATCCTTAACATCACATTTGTGCAAAATATATGAAAAGATAATAAAGGTTAGGCTAGAATACTTCTGCGAAAAACACTCAATAATACCTGTTGGTCAAGCAGGTTTCATGAAGGGACGAGGAGTGACAGATCATTTGGTACGCCTAAATGAACACATCAAGAGGGCAAAAAACCGAAGGCGCACTGTGCTAGCCTGTTTTTTTGATGTATCTAAGGCATTTGATACGGTCTGGCACAGGGGGCTTACTGACAAATTAACAACATTAGGTTTAGATTTGGCCACACTAAACTTCGTTAAGGCTTTCCTTAGCGATAGGGTTATCAGAGTAAGATGGGGTGGTGCTCTCTCCGATCCGGGGCGCCTTACCATGGGGGTCCCGCAGGGGTCAGTGGTAGCCCCCTTGCTTTTCTCCATCGCAGTCTCTGGGGTACTCGCAGCTACCGGTTCAGACACTGTGTGCACTATGTACGCAGACGATGTAGCCATGTGGCGGACCACTCGTGGGCGCCCGGTTGGCCCCAAACACAAATTTTTTGTAAAAGATATGAGTAATTTTCAGTCTGACATAGACCGTTTGTCGGCGCGTTTAGACGACATTGGCCTATCCTTAGCTCCTGATAAAACTATTTTTGTCCCATTCTCTCATCACTGCAGTACAGAAATAAAACAACTATCTATTTTGGTGAAGGGTATAAAAATTGTCATGTCAACGCAGGTCCGCTACCTAGGGGTAATCTTCCAACAACAGGGGGGATTTAGTGTGCATATCACCAAAGCCATACTGGGAGCCCACCGGGCGTCCGGGGTTGTTAAAGCGGTGAGGGGGGAGCATTGGGGACGAGACCCCAAAAACTTGGTGACCTTGGTGGGTTCCCTGGTCCGATCAAGATTATTGTTTGGTTCAGAGTTATTTTATGATCTATCTCCAAATCAACTAAGTAGGTTAGTTGCAGCGGAATGCTCTATTCTGCGTGCCATTCTGTCACTGCCACGCTCAACACCTAGCAGGATAGTATATCACCTAGCAGGTATGCTGCCACTATGGCTCCAGATTAAAAAGAATTGCGCTACCTATGTATGTAGGGCTCATCGAGTCCCTAACTCTACTGGTGATGAATTATCACCTAAATTTTTATGGCCAGAGGGACACACACACATTGTTGGCATTGGCGAATGCGTGGCGCCGCTGCTGGGTGGCACAGACGGTTCGACGGTTGAGGTGGAGAAGGTCCCACCGCGTCGGGTGCCGTGGGAGTCGCCGATGCTTGACTGCCTTGGGGCCTTCACAGGTCTTACCAGGGGTACTGATTTGCCGCTGCTTACACAGCTGGCGAGAGAAAGAATGGAAGCTCTACCGTGCACCCTTAGGGTATTCACGGATGGTTCGGTGTGCGAGGACGGAAGTGCCGGCTTCGCGTATGTTATACAAGGAGTGGGTGAGAAATCTTTCGGCGCGCCGCCGGGCTCGAGCACCCTCACGGTGGAGCTCCTAGCCATTAAGTACGCCCTCGCCGCCGTGGCAGATTTGAAATTACCAGCAGGCACTGGGATACAGGTGGTCTCCGACTCACAATCAGCTATCACATGCATTGATAGGGAACATTCTGTCGCCAGGCCTGGCTTGGTTGACGATATTTTGACAGCTGCTGCCTTTCTGGCCGCCGAGGGAATATCCATTACTGTATGCTGGGTCCCATCCCACACGGGTATACTGGGAAATGAGATGGCAGATAGAGCCGCTGCGCTCGGCTCTTCGGGTGCCGCTGACCTATCGGTGCCGATCCCTCGATCGGTGTCCGAGTGGGCGGGGGGTGTCCATAGAAAACTTTGGAAGGAGTGGGAGGGGGAGCTTTCTGCCTGGGGTTCTGGGGGTACCTGTCTGATCTTCCCAGCGAATAAATCCTCTACCTTACTTAACGCTAATATACCACTACATATTAAACTTGTTGCATTTAGGCTGTGCTCGGGCCACTGGAGGACTCGCTTCACGCCGGTCGTTTGCCAGTGTGGGTCTCCAGTCGGCTTCGAGCACTGCATCTTTGCCTGTCCTGAGCTGAGGGGTCATTTCTCCCAAGTGGTTGATATTGTTTCGGGTCTAGGTCACCCACTAAGTATGATTGGGTTCCGCTTGACCTTCCAATCTGGGGGTCTGGGCTTTCTGATCAGGACGGCAGTCCTCATACACCAATCCCCGGTGGGTCATTTACTCTGAACCCCACAATAAAACGGTTTATTCTTGTCATTAACGGTATCTTGGACGACACCTAGGATTTTATAATTATAGTATATTTTTATGAATGAATGTGTTTTAAATCATTAATCTCTTGTTTATTTTTATTTAGTTGCTTTGGTACGATTGGTAGTGCGTATGCATGTGTTGGTCAGGTGTATGGTTTTTTAGCTTGACCAGAGGGACGAATGTAGACTTTCCACGTTCCCCTTTTTATTTCTAATACCCTGGTTGGAAGTGCCACCACAGTGTGGTTTTTAGTTATAATATTTTATTATGATTATCTAATATCTATTGACTACCCAGTCTTTATAGACTGTATTTCTATCTATCTTAAACCAAATTTTACCCATGACTAAACCATATTGTTGGTATTTTTAAATTAAATTAAATGGATAAATGTGTATGGCACCCCGGCTAGACCGGAGGTATGTATGCGGTCCCTCCTATCCCCATTTGCTTTTGTTCCATATGGTTGACATGCCACCATAGCGGGGCATAGCTTATATTTGTTGCCTTAAATTGTATAAACGGATGATATTTAGAGATTACACCCAATTAGGGGTTAATATCATTCTTAGTAACAATGTTTTTGGAAAGTTACAGTTTTATGTTTAATTTATTGTATATTTGTGGTATTTGCGGCAGTAATAAACATATTTATAGCTAATTTAATAATCACTGCTGCAATCGTATTCCCAATTATATCTTTTAACCTTTTAACTTCTTATCACCCACATTGTTTCTTCCTAGCGTGAGAATGTAATAACTGAAGCCCCGACTCTTATTCACCCAGGATTTTAACTGTGGTCCTGAAAGGTTTTAATCATAATAAAGATTATCGTATTTTCTTAACCTGTTTTATCTACGTCCCCTATATGCTCACGTGTCCGGGGACATTAATTTACCCAACAACAACAACAACAACAAAATCTCCTACAGTAGCAAGGCAGACGCCGCGTCTCGTCGAGTCAAGTAATATTAAGTCGTCCCGACTCCCCAAATCAGCATCGCAAACCTAGAAATTGCAATCCCTTGGCTGTACTTAGCAACCCTACTTTTCCCATCACGAAAACAACTGCAAAAATAAACTCTTAAACTTCGCACCAGCATCACATATTTTACTTTCCTATCCTATCCTATCCCGTAAAGTCGTTGGGGCACCACAGATGATCGTTTAACCACCAACCCTTATGGCTTCGCTCAGTGTCAAGCCAGTCCACTCTCGAATGTTGTCCTCCCACATCTTTTTCTGTCTCCCTCATTTTCTGCCTCATTAAACCGTGCCTTGCAGGGCGGTCTTTGCAAGCCTGATGCTCCGGTGACGTGGCCATACCATCGGAGTTTCCGTTTCTTGTGAGCATGTCATCGTGTTGCCCTATGGCTTGTGTGATGGTCTGTCGGACTTCGTCGTTGGTGATGTGCTAGGTATAGGAAATTCCCAGAAGTCTTCTGTAGCACATCATCTTTATGCTTTGCATTCTTCGTTGTAGTTCTGTTGGGCTTCAACCTTGTCAGAGCAGCAGTTGTTTGTGCGATCCTGGAGAGGACTTCCTGTCCGGACCCATTGTCAAATACAATGGTTCCTAAATATTTGAAGCTTGCACCGTGTTGAGGGACTGGCCTTGGACTTTGATGTCCGTCATGTTGATGCCATTGTGTGGTTGGCCATCATTTTGGTCTTCTCTGCACTTATTTCCATTCCATAGGCTCCGGAGGTGGTGCCAATCCAATATACCAGCTGTTCCAAGTTCTTGTTTCTCTCTAGCCAATCCATCAATGTCATCCGCAAAACGAAGGTTAGAGATTGCTCTACCCCCTGTGCTTACTATGCCCTCGTGATCTGCAAGGGCATCTGACATGATTCGCTCCAGGAAGATGTTGAAGAGTGTTGGAGAGAGTAAGCATTCTTGGCGCACACCGATTGTTGTTCTGAACCAGTTCCCGATGGCGCTGTTGTGGATGACTGCACTGGTAGCCTTGTCATACAGGCTTTTGATTACTTCAATAATTTTAGGGCTGATGTTATACATTTTCGTGGTTGCCCACAGAGCTGCATGCCATACTCGGTCAAACGCTTTCTTGAAATCTACAAACACATGATATAAATGTTGGTGCTGTAAGTATTTCTCGCAGATTATTCTGAGGTTGAAAACCTGTTCAGTGGTACTTCGCCATGCCCTGAATCCTGCTTGTTCTTCAGCTATGATTTGTTCAGCTTGGGGTTTCAACCTGTTGAGTATTTTTCTTCAGGAGGACCTTGCTGGAATGGCTGATGAGGCTGATGGTGCGATAATTTTCACAATCCTGGAGGTTTCGTTTCTTGGGAAGAGTGATGACAAGCGACTGGGTCCATGGTATAGGCCATTTCCCACTCTGCTAGATCTTGTTACCGACATTAGTGAGGGTGTCAATCATCGCTTTTCCTCCTGTTTGAAACAATTCTGCAGGTATATTGTCCGCTGCCGCTGACTTCCCTTCTTCAGCGATTGCACTGCTGCCTCAACTTCGCAATCCCTTATATGCGAAAGTGTCCGGGGACGTTAATCTATCCAACAACAACATCAACTTCTTCTCGGAGAAATTGAAGGATTTCTTCTTTTTCTCTATTCTGGGAACATGCTAGAACTGATGGGTCTCCGTTACCGTAAACTTTAGCCGAACCCAAATGCGACCTGCTGAAAATAAAATGCAAGTTTGCTTTTGTCTATAACTTCAGCGCAACAAATCAATTGACGGTAAACTTTAGCAGAAGTAAAAGCAACCGGATACATTTGCTTTACAAATCTACCACTCCATCATCACGGACACACTAAACATAATTATTTCCATTACTTAATCAACGAAGTTAAAAAAATAATGCAAAAGTTTCCTTTTATCTACTACTAGCATTAAAAACCTAAACTTTAACAGTGCCCAAAGCAACTGGCTGATCATAAATGCAATGATGCTGCAGCTTTCTTTTATCCGCCGACCAGCTTTAAAACGCAGTAATTGGCTTTATCAACAAATCTTTCAAAGGAGTTAAAACGCAGTAATTGGCTCCGTCTGCCTAACAAACCTCTTACTGTAGTTCAAGAGTCTGGTGATGAGTTATGAGTGGCTCTTGTGGAAAAATACGAGATTACCAGTCCTATCCTATGTCTGCGTTCGCAGTCGCCATCATTTTCAGCACAAGACGGGGGTCACTATTCGAGTTTAAATTTTATGCGATCCTGGCATTTTAAAGACCCTCTGTAACCAGTTCATTATACGATATATAGCAAGTGAAACAATTATACAATCGCACACTCAGTACTCTTACTGCAGTTAAGAAAACATTATTTATTATTTAATCAGCCCGTTCATGATTTAATCAGCCGGTTTAAAGGACAATTTAAAGCAGGCAATCTGGGCACGTCCTCTAAAAACGCATTCGCAACGGTCCCAGATTATGAAAGATTATAAACCAACAGACTATACATTTTTTCCATAGCATGCAGCGTTTAATCATGCAATATATATAAGTGTTTGTGTGTATATATGAATGTGTCCATGCGTATTAGTATCTGTGTGTGTAGGTGGGTGTGTTTTCTCTAAATTAAAATCAAATGATTTAATTGCAACATAATTAACCTTCGACATAGTCCCCTTTCTTTATAAAATACATTTTTATTACAAAAGGAACAAATACATCAGTACCTATACCGCAATAAACAAATGAAGTTATTAATTTCTTTGTAATATGTTTGTCCAGTGCTGGTAACAATCTTTTACTACTACTACTATTACTACTACTACTACTACTATTACTACTACTATAATACTACTTCTGTTGCTGCTGCAGCTGCTACTGCTGCTGCTACTACTACTATACTACTACTACTACTACTACTACTACTAATAATAATAATAATAATAATAATAATAATAATAATAATAATAATAATAATAATAATAATAATAATAATAATATTACTAAGTATTTATCATAGATATTTTTTTAAATAAATGCGGTTCAACTGGCGTCTACAAAAATTCACATTTTAAGATTCAACTTGCTTCGCCTTTACATTGTACAATGTAATGCAATGCAATACAATACAATACAATACACTACAATACAATACAATACAATACAATACAATGCGACTTTATTTTTCTCACACGGAGCAAATACATTGTTGTCGTTAATCCTTTAAACAGACAAGGACGAATTTGCCGGAAGGGTCTTGTAGATCATTTTTTTCTCAAATGTTTGACATTGCTGTTAATTGGAAATCCCCCCTTTAGTTTTGCTCCAGATTAATAGCCTCTGGAATTCCCAGTCGAAAATACCTTTCTATGGATAGGATGCACTTGAATGCGCGCGGATGGAAGCATGTTTCGTTCTACTGCAAACACAAACACACACACACACACACTCATACACACACGCACGCAAACCTTGAAACAGATATAAGCGTACTTGCTGAGCTCTTAAGACATTTTTTTAAAGTGTTATTGCATTGAAACAATAACGATTAAGTTAACTAATTGATTACATACTCATGATTCAAACATTAGTTCACAAATAGGCCTAGATCGGTTTTAAGGTTGAGGACGGTACCAAAAAAGTAAACTTTACACAGACACCCTTTCCTTCACCACTACATTCCCAGAAGGATGATGGGAGGGGTTGGGGGGGAGGACGAGAAAAAAAAAAGATAGATGGAGAGAGGGTGGGAGAGGGTGGAAGGAAGGAAGGAGGAGCAGCGCCGACATCACAAAAGTAAACAAAGTGAAAGACGAACGTGACACTGATCAGCTAATTCGCTTAAGAAGTGCTTGCTGAAAAGGATAATAGCAACGATTGTGCTAAGATTGTGGCTCTTCTTCTTCTTCTTTTTCGTTTTCTTCTTCTGGATACTGTGGACATACAATTATACTCCGTAAACACGAAGAATAATGTTTACACCGTTACGGTGCACACGGCTGGGTCTCTAGATAAAATTCTTAGTTTACTGAAGAAAGGCGCTGTTAGTACAGAAGTATTTTGCCTCAACGTAAAAAATATTCAAAATAATAAATAAACTGGAGATTTTGTTAAAGATCTTAGAGTCTGTACCATGCAAGACACGATGAAGAAGAAAAAAAACACACACTAAGAAAGAATCAATGTGGTGAGTTTCAAGGACTACATTAAAGGAAACATAAAGAGCAGGATAACCATAGAAGCAGTGCGTATTGGACGACCAGACTTCATCATCATCTTCATCATCATCATCATCATCGTCATCATTTACATCATCATCATCATCAATCATCATCATCATCATCATCATTTACATCATCATCATCAATCATCATCATCATCATCATCATCGTTTATGAACCGACGACGGCGAAGAAGCAGCCCAAATGTTCACCAGAACTCCAGACAAGGCCAAATTGCCTACAAATGACGACTATGCCCACAGTAGGTAGGTGAACTAAAGAAGGGCCAAATGGGATGGCTTCTCCCACTGCTTCCTAGCCATTTTCGCTTTGACAGGACCTATCACTCCTGCTTCCGGGCGCTATCCTTCACTCCCCAAACCCTTACACAAATCCCTAGTCACTTTCCTACTCGTCTCCGGATGTGACCTTTAACCGGACAGGAAATTGTTTTGACCCGAAGTACCACGAAAAATAAATGGCCGTGACTAGCTGTCAATCGTTTAGTTTTTTTTTTGTTCCATTTACTTCAGTGTTGCTGTATAGTTTGCTTCATATTTTCCAAGCTTCGGTAAGTTTGTTAATAAACACAGTGAACAGTGAATTGTCGATGAATCCGCCTCGGCGTATTTTCCTCAACAAACCCTGCTTTTTTGTGTGATTTTCTTCAATACTGATTACTTCTTAGGTCGACGAAACCCGCTTTTACGTAGTTCTTTCAGTACAAAAAAAATTGTTTATCAATTTTGGTCTTCGATGATTTTTATTTATATAGGCACAGGTCGATGCAAGTAGCTCGACGTCTTATACTAAATTGATTCTTTCCGAAATGCCGTCGTTAATGGAGGTTTCGTCAATAGGCGCTGCCTGTAACTGCAAATCAAAAGGTCATGAATGTTAATTTAGACTTCTTAGAATCACACGTCGAAATTGTTAGTATGTCAAAGACATTTCTGATGTTTCTTCAGCCTTCCTTCTTTTAGTCCTTTCAGTCTTTTGTAATTTGATGTTATTTATAAACTAATATTCCAAAACATCATTTGTGTGCGCGTTTCATTTCTTTTATTTAAGGTCTGTCTGAACACATTGTGATCTTAGACCATATTATTATCGTGGGTTGCCTGGAATAACAGTTAATAGAAAGCTGGTTTCCTATGCCGATGGTCGCGGGTTCGAGCCCGCGTGGGATGAACTTATGTGACTTAGGTACAAGACTTTCCAGGACACCAAGAATATTTTCCCGGGTACGCCGGTTTCCTCCCTCCTTCAAACATTGCATCGGATACGGTCAATCTAAAATTTCCAAAATAACAACGTATATTTCTATTCCCACTTC
This sequence comes from Oncomelania hupensis, assembly GCA_036898135.1. Lineage (NCBI taxonomy): Eukaryota > Metazoa > Mollusca > Gastropoda > Littorinimorpha > Pomatiopsidae > Oncomelania > Oncomelania hupensis. The sequence goes on along the minus strand of CM072511.1, from coordinate 50,051,311 downwards.
TGTGCCCCTACGACCTCCGAGTTACGGGATAGGATAGGTAATAGCGATCTCCTCAGACCGCCGCGCTTTGAGTTCCATTGGAAGAGAAAGCGCTGGAGAGCATCCTGTATTATTATTATTATTATTATTATTATTATTATTATTATTATTATTATTATTATTATTATTATTACTATTATTATTATTATTATTATTATTATTATTATTATTATTATTATTATTATTATTATTATTATTACTATTATTAATATTATTATTATTATTATTATTATTATTATTATTATTATTATTATTATTATTAAAATATAAAATTTAATAAATAATCTTAATAATTGTTTTTAAAACTTTACATTAATAGTATTAATGAAACGGGAAAGAAAGTGTCATGCCATCTAATTAGATTCTTTGGGCAATATTATTGGCTTTTAATTCCTCCAGACTACTGCCATAACACTGTGTGCAAACGTCAGCTAGTGACCTGTAAGGAATAATATGTCGCAACATGCTATTACCCATCTACGAAACGGAATCTGTTCTTTGGTCTCCCACACGCCTCCATCCTTCCACTCCCATATTATGTATCCTGGGACCAGATCAAACAAAAAGTTGTATCATACAATTAACGTCTACTAGCAGTGCTGTTTACTGACCAAAAGTGGAAATGTTTTGTCATCATGGACAATTATTTTAAAGAAAATTTGCAGATTAGTGTAAAATGTTGGCACTGTTCTCTGACAACAACAGAAGAAGAAGCAGCAAAAACAGCAACTAAAGAATGAATGTACCCAGCGGAAATGTTTTAACTTCTCGGATACTGATTTAATAAAATGCAGGCGATATTTTCTTATAATTGCAAAAATCACGTGAAGACTGCAAGGCCAGACTACAAGTGAGAGGATAGAAATCTGCTGACAGTACGAGGGGTCGATAAAAGCAGGATTATTTGTAGAAGCTGGAAAGTGGTCAACGCTCACACCCTTCCATTCAGTCAATAAGAAAACAGAACAGTCCAGTCTCCGATCCTTATTGCTAGTCGTACAAGTGTACAGCAGAGACAGAGACAGAGACAGAAAGAGACAGAGACTAAGAGAGAGAGAGAGAAAGGTGGGGAAATGGGGAGTGGGGAACAAAAGAAAAGAACAACCTTCTTCGTGTGTTTGCGTCTATGTCAGAGGATCTGTTTTTTCAGTGCGGTATTTCTGACCATACGCATTATTCAGCGCCGCTGACAACGAAGGGACAATTCGGAAATTAAGATCAGACGGACCGTCTGCCCCGTGCTTCTGCACCCCAAGTTGCTAAGTGGATGGAATTGGCCAGAATTACCGACAACACCAACAACAGTCTGCCATTGACCGCCCGACCCATGCTGACTGATTGGGCTGAAGCACGTCCGCCTAATCAAATTAATAAGATAGTTTTCGAACCCGCGTGCTCTTGATGCCGTTAAAGAACCGCTGGACTGTTGAACACACTGGAAAATGCATCCATTCTGTTGCCATTGGACCTACGTGAACAGTGATGGTCAGTGGTGGATCTGCACAACAGCTGGAACACCGATGGTCAATCAAACGTACAGCAGCCAAAATAATTTATCGAGCAGTCGACCTGTTGTTCGCCGGTTATAAATAATGTTAATAATATAGCGGAAAAACGTTGATGGTGATTGTAGGGGTGATGATGATGATGATGATGATGATGATGATGATGATGATGATGATGATGATGATGATGATGATGATGATGATGAAAGTGACTAAAATGACTAGAAAAGAAAAATCAAATGCCTGACCTAAAATTTAACCTTGGATAATGTATACAAAACATAATCAGAAACTAATATCCACGCGAACACAAACTGTATAAACGAACTAACGCGGTCAACATACAATGGTAGGCTTAATGTTGTATAAAAAGCACTAAAACGACATCCCAATAGTGCAAGCCATTACAAAAGTCAACGGCCGGAAAATGTGCAACAATAAAATGCGCTGCGAAAAATTAATTTGTTTGGCATTTCTGTACTGAACATAATTATAATTATAATTATAATTACCGTTGCCGTTTTGTTTTGAATACGCATTAACATAGGGATTCTGATGATATGCAGGCTAATATTAATTATAAAACAATCATACTGGATGCAACATACGCGATTTTCCTTACATCATTAATAAGGTTCAAAGGGCGGCGATCTGTACCAACATATACACGCTCACCTCTTTCACACACTCTCACATTCACAACACTCACAGGTTATGGTGTGAAGGGATGAAGATCGCTATTAAACATAAGATACTAAATCAAATTGTATTTTGATATTATCAGTTGACAGCATTGAGGTGAGGAAGAAAACCGGAGTATCCGGGAAAAAAAACTGAAATTGTCACATAATAACCAATAGCGCCACAAGACCACCCCAGTGGTAGGATGAAATATTGACATTCTCCAATTACCTCAGCACTCCATCTTACCTACATTTATAACATAATTAACAGGAACTTATTACAGGCGTATTATATAGGTTTTAACGAAGCATACGACGGAAACTATACCTTCACAAACGTTAAGCTGACACAGTAATAGCAACTGAGCTATTGTCATCGTAACCGCTTGTCCTGCAATGATAAGATTATAATTATTTCCACGCGAGTCAAACCCGTTTACAAAATATTAAATTAACTGAACAATTTCTGTCTGTGCAATTCAACTGACAAACAAAACTTTTTCTTCAATGTACAAACGATAAAGTGTTATATTGTTACAAAATTTCAATAAAGAAGCCAATGTCAAAATCTTGTACTTTTTACAATATTAAATACAACTGAAGAGTTTGGGATAATTTCTGTTTCTATAATTTCCAGACTCCCATTCAGTGGCAGAGATCTTGAATGGTATTTTCAGCACGCTGCTTTCCCCAGTCTACCGAAGCTGAAGTTGAGATAGCTCAAAGCAAAAAAAAGAAAAAGAAGTTGACCATATGTAGGAACAAAAATAATAATGCAATATGTTGACCCCTTCAGCCTTCTCGTGGCCTCAATCTCCTTTGAGTTTCATACCACTTGTGTGTGATTTTGCCAAAATCAGGTCACAATATGATAATTATAATTATCAACCACTGCATTAAAGTTTTGCCAAAGTTAGCAACGCACCTGCAAGTGCATGTGCGCTGATGTTACCCTGTGGCGACCTTGTAAGAGAGGTGGCAGAAAGGAAGGGTGGAGAGTGGTGGAGGGGGGAGGTGGAGAGAAATCGCTGGTCACTTCCCTTGCTTGGTTATTTTCCGCTTCGCCGCACGCATCGTCGACAACCGAGAACAATTGAAGTTTACACACTCCTTTACATAGCTGCCACCCCCGTTGGGGTGCCGGGGGTTTCAGTATAAGTAGTATCCCCACTTTCTGGAAATTTAGTGCTTTAAATTCCCACTGTCGCTGTCTTTCTCATTTGCTCTTTCTCATGCCTGCTCTGTTCTATCAATCTGCTATACTATCTTCTTCTTCGCTAGACCAGTCACCTACCTTTTTTCTTGAAAACTCTTCCGGGACAAGACTCCATCTTTGTGTATGAGGTCTGTTGGATCAGCTTGGGAATGTTGGATGCTTTCTGCCAGGTGGTCACTAGGGCTTCCTATGATGTTATTATTTAGCAATGTAGGCATTTTATATGTATATGTTTTGTTGATAATTTATAATGATGTTTGTATTCTATTTTGTTTTTGTAAACGGGGGTTCGATAAATTAGAGTGCAGCCTCAGCGTCCCCTACGTGGGATGTCTTTATTGTAAAGTGACTGGCAGATCTTTTATGCGGATTGGGGGTTGTCCGGTCCTGATTTGGCTCGGAAGAGTCCGCTGGACCTAAAGCAACAATTATGTTATGTACTGTACATAGCTGCCGTTTCCTGAAATTCACCAAATGACACGTCAACTTATTTGTTACGATTATGTCAGAACTGGCGCTAGGCTAACTAACTGATATAAAAACTATTACTGTACAATAGCGAAAATCGTCAAAAAAACAACAACATTAAAAGCACACAAAATGTTAGACTATCTAAATGACTGTGCAATGTTAATGTCTGTAATTATTATGATTTTGTGGGTCCCAAGACAGAAAATGAATCGGATATTTATTAGGTAAAAAAGACATCCCCGTAAGAGGCACACGGGTATACGTATATACGGGAAAACTGATAATGTCATCCAAGGGCGAAACTGGGTCAACAAAATATAAAGTTTCATTACAACAAAAGTTTCATTATAATGGCGAAGACATTTAGTACAAAACTGTAATAGTAATATTTACAGATAATAGCCTGTTATATTCCGTAAGCATTTCCTAATCAAGCAATGGAACATAAATTCATTAAGATAGAAATATAATAAAATGTGACTTATTAACCCATAAATATAAAGTATTCACGTTGTTTTTGTCTCAATTATATAATTAATGCAGTTAAATTGAAGAACCTGTTTTATCGCAATTATATAACCTAAATATACGGAGACATAGAAATGCTGAAATCGGTACACACGATATGAAATAAAGGATAATATAATAATTATTTACGATTAGTAATACACAATATGGGATGATCCCGAAAGTAGGTTTTCTCCAATGAGGCGAAGTTCTCTGGAAATTTGAAACTTGTTAATGTATAGTCTACTTAATTCGAAAAGTCAAAATGTCATGGCAAGACTGTTGTCTTACTATCTCCTATGCCAGACAAAGAACCGTAGTCATCGATGCTTATCTTCCTTTGCACTGGAAGGCGCTGCACTGTGGTTGTTGTGTTTACGTTGATAAGGCAACCCCAATTTTATCCGCTTGTTAGAAAGCTTATATGTTCTAAAATCCTAATTCCAAATCGCTGTATACAAGAGTGAATGCCAGGAAATACTGAAATATTACGCTAACGGTAAGCCTATCTGTATGGCACTGTTAATGATATAAATATAAGGTTAGAGTGGATGTGCACTCATTTCAATATGATACTGATTATGCCAAATCCAGTTGCAGTCAACAGATTTATGTAAGTCGGTCTACGGGTGTGTTGTGTGCATGGTTACACCGAATACATGTTTATAGGGCGATATGTGAGGCAAATCACATATGATGTGGGTGTGTCAGGTATAATAAGGAGGCGGGTGGAGGAAGAGGGGTAGGGGAGAGTGTGGTGCTTATGTCTAACACTGGCTTATGCTGTTTTTTAATTAAAAAATGTCCTACTATATCGTCCACAATACTTCCTGGACAGTCTGACGCACGCACACACGGACAAAGTAAAGGACGAAAAGAATATCCCATCAGCAACGTATGACGATAGTATAATACATCATGGCAGTGCTTTGGCTTGCGGATCTGAAGGTCTCGGGTTCGAGCCCTGTCCGGGCCATTGTGTTGTGTCCCTGGGAAAGACACTTTACTCCCGTTTACTACTCCTTCGGATGAGAGTATAAACCGAGGTCTAGTCTGTGTGTCGCATACATTCCATCATAACGGACTTTAAAGATCCTGACGCTCATTTCCTAGACGGGTGAGTGCCGGTAACAAGAACACGCCCAGCATGCACTTGGTCCTTCTCCCCCATCCCTGGCTGGCCAGGGTAGTGCTCAGTTGTCCGGGCGTCAGACCATGCGCCCAAAGGCTGCGGGTGGGCGTCTGTGGCGGTTTGAGTTAGATCCTGTATCGGCCAGCGCCTAGAGTCTGGTCAAGTACGGTAAGATAAGTGCGCTATAAAAATCCTCAATAATAATAATAATAATAATAATAATAATAATAATAATAATAATAATAATAATAATAATAATAATAATCTCTTAGGATCAGCGCAACAATGCTGTGAATAATTTTCTTAGCAAAGGCCAGAATCGGCGGATCAACCCTGTGAATAGTTTCTTAACAAAGACCTCCAGACTGCAAAAATGAGTAGTGTAGTTCGACGCTATGAATACTGAAACAAAGACCTACAACCAAGTATAGAACAAGGCCTCCATCGCTGTAAACGAGAAGATTTTATTTCCATATTTAGACTGCCTCAGAAGAGCAGTACGAGCTAGCTAGGGTTAGCAAAGAACTCCCAACTCGGTGCCTTACAGCTTTCGTTCGTGCTCGCTGTAGCGGTGTAAATGTTGTCCTCTGGGCGCTAAAAAGGCTTAAAGTGATCAGCTGAGGCACTCCTCCTGTAATCCCAGTCAATGGAACGAGGGGGAAAGAAAGCGTGAACAAGGCATCTTTCTCAATGGGAGAGCGGTCAACAGACAGCAACCCACTTCCTCAATGGAAACAAGAGTCGGCCTTTCAACGGAATCAAAGGGGCAAGTTTACAAACTGAAACAAAGGACCAAATTTAAAAAGTGGAAACTGGGGCCAATTTTAAAAAATGAAACAGCGCGCGGGTGCATATTTAGAAACCGGACGATGTGAAAGCCTTTCCTGCATGAACTTCTGGGGTCAACTAAGTTCAAAAAGATGCAATTCTTCCCGGGATGTGTACTCGACTGATGTTGTGACAAAGTATTAACTTTCATTCCCGGCCTGGAGTCTAAAAAAAAAAACTTTTCAAGGGAAAAAAGAAGAGCGTATTTTAGAGACCATCCCATGCTTCCTGTGTAAGATATTTATGGTAATTAGGTTCGACGAACCGTGCATAGAAATGCCAACATTATTAATAGGAAGAGCGCAAAAGAAACGAATTGAATATTTAAAAACAGTTCGGACGATTGCTTACATTTCCGGGAAAAACCCATTTTGACGCCGTTCTCTTTCAGAAGGCAATGCAGAAAGATTGATGTGGAATATATTTGTACCTCGAGTTAATCTTTCAAAGTCGGCCATAACACCGCTGGGAGTGGAGCAAGGGATATAAAATAATACAACAATATAAATATAGAGTTAGAATACACCAAGTAACATTTTATTTGCTTTTTGGGGCATATGAACTAACTTTTCAGTGTTAATAACAATAATAATAATAATAATAATAATAATAATAATAATAATAATAATAATAATAATAATAATTATTATTATTATTATTATTATTATTATTATTATTATTATTATTATTATTATTATTATTATTATTATTATTATCATTATTATTATTATTATTATTATTATTATTATTTAGTTTTTATAGTGCAGAACAAAACGTTTTGCTTGTTCTCGTTCTAAGTGTTGAATACAATGTAATACCATATTTTAATAAAATAAATACCCTGTAAAAGTTATCGTTCTTAAATTTGCGCTTTTCCAGTTTGAGATCTTCTCACGACATTACCGATACGGGATCTAACTCAAGTCGCCCGAGGCTCCCACTTTGTGATCTCTAGGTTTAATCCTAACCCTAATCTAATCCAAACCATGCCCTAACCCCGACTCCCGGACCACAAATGCAGACAGGTCCCAACGTATTTTTCTAGAACGTTATCCATTCATGCTTGAAGCCTTCACTATCGCCACTGACAATGGGTGTGCCGATCATAGCAGGTGGTTTTAAAGTTGATGAAACATTGCTGACAGCTAGCAATGGCCGTCTTATTCCTTCAATCAGTGTGACGCTTCTCTCAGAGCATAATGGAAGGGAACACGATGTGTACACTCTAAAATTGACAGTCGTTGGTAGATCTTAATCCTCCTTGTGTAGAGAGGCGCTGCGCTGCGGCGGCCGCTTTCACTAAGAAAGCGAATCAAACTTCCTATCATATCCTATCCTGTCCCGTAACCCGAAGGTCGTAGGGGCACCACAGATGATCGTTTAACCAGCATACTCCATCTTTCTCTGTCCTCAGCAGCCCTGATGGCTTCGCTCAGTGTCAAACCAGTCCATTCACGAATGTTGTCCTCCCACCTCTTTTTCGGTCTCCCTCTTCTTCTACCTCCTTGCACTGTGCCTTGCAGAATAGTCTTTGCAAGGCCTGATGATCTGGTGACTTGGCCATACCATCGGAGTTTCCGTTTCTTCACCACTGTTAGCAGGTCATCGTGTTGTCCAATGGCTTGTGTGATGGTCTGTCGGACTTCGTCGTTGGTGATGTGTTGGGTATAGGAAATGCCCAGAAGTCTTCTGTAGCACCTCATCTCCATGCTTTGTATTCTTCGTTGGAGATCTGCTGTGAGGGTCCATGCTTCGCAAGCATATAGGAAGATGGAGATGACAAGGGAGCGCAGCAGTCTTACTTTGGAATGTAGACTGATGGTCCTGTCTTTCCAAATGGGCTTCAACCTTGTCAGGGCAGCAGTTGTTTGTGCGATCCTGGAGAGGACTTCCTGTCGGGACCCATTGTCTGATACAATGGCTCCTAAATATTTGAAGCTATGCACTGTGTTGAGGGATTGGCCTTGGACTTTGATGTCCGCATTGATGCCATTGGTGTTGTTGGTCATCATTTTGGTCTTCTCTGCACTTATTTCCATTCCATAGGCTCTGGAGGTGGTGTCAAAATTATGGCTGGTAAATAGGATCTCAAATCCGTCCTGATAGCTTCCTTGGCGATAAATGAGGTGTGTCTCCTTCAACAAGCAAGCAAGTTCTCATCCCTAGGGAGGGAGGGAGAGAGAGTCAGAGAGAGAGAGAGAGAGAGAGTCTTCAGACTTCAAAACTTCAAAACTGTAATGCATAACACAAGAGTGATCAATGCAAAAATGTATAACGAGACAAATATTGGTACTAACAAATTCTAGCCAATAGAAAGTGGAGAATAGGGTTAGGGTTAGGGTTACTTCCATCAACATTACATATTAAACGCATTCGCTTGCTATATTAACAAACTTATGAACTTCAAATAACCTACTTAAATCAAACTCGCAACCTTTACAAAATGCATTATTTTGTGCTTTGACTTTCTTTCAGGGGGAATGTCACATTTATTAGCTCTGGGTTTGTTGATAAAGTCACATAACCACCTTAAAATCCTCATAATCAAAACCTGGTTCTTAAGTTATTATGCATGATTGCGAGAAAGAGAGAGAGAGAGAGAGAGAGAGAGAGAGAGAGAGAGAGAGAGAGAGAGAGAGAGAGAGAGAGAGAGAGAGAACTAGAGAGATAGGGGGAGGGGGACTGATTAAGGGAGTGGAGAGAGAGAGAAATGGCTGGCTGTATTAGAGGGGAAACCCGAATATAGAAGCATCATCAAAGACCGGAGCGTGACAAATGAACGGTAATATAGGATGATGGACTTCCAGCCTGTTTGTTCCCAGACATTCTAGCAGTCTAAGTTCATAGCCAAAAACATAAATCAAGTAAATAAAAAATGACATATTTGGATGGAATGTTTTGTTTTTGTTGTTGTTGTTGTTGTTGTTGTTGTTGTTGTTGTTGTTGTTGTTGTTGTTTTTAACAAATATAAAACGTTTTTACAAAGGACGAACGACATGAATTTTACAAGGTCTATATGCACAAGGGTGTTGCACGCTGAAAGTGGGTCCTCGATAGCAAAGCGGTAGATAGCGTACCTATGTATCATAGATAGAAGGGTTGGGATCAGACTTTGTCTTTGGCGAAACGAATCCGCAGCTCAAACGGTTTATTCTCAAACGGTTTATTCTCAAATGGTTTATTCTCAAACGGCGTAAGAATGAACATCTAATCTGTGTGTGTGTTTGTGTGTGTGTGTGGTATTATTATTATTATTATTATTATTATTATTATTATTATTATTATTATTATTATTATTATTATTATTATTATCATTATTATCAATCTTCACCTAGATAGAACGACGATCAGTGAAAGTTCCGCATATAATAAAACAGGCCTATGTCAATGTCTTCCCCGTAATAGAACTGTATTGTTTCAACCTAAATAAAGATATTTTAGGTTCGTTCGTGCGCGGTTTGGGAATGAACCGTTTGAGCAGCGGGTTCGTCAGTCACAGCCTGTTTCCCACCCTTTCTGTCTATTATAACACATGGGCTGTGCGCTATCAACCGCTTTACTATCGAGGAACACTGTCAGCGTGTAATGCTTCTGTGCACAGAGCTTATAAAATTCACGTCGTTTGTCCTTCGTATAAACGTTTTGTATTTGAAAAAAAAGAAGAGAATAGGTCAAGTTTTTTTGTTTTTTTAGCATGACAGCCTGTCATATATAAACGTACCCGTTCTTCGTTAAGTGCAGTCTTTACTGAAAATAATATGGTCTAGCTTCTTGGTGAATAAATCTTGTTTTGTTTTTGTTAATTCTTCTACTTGATTTTGGTTTTGTTTTGATAAAATATTATATGTGTGTGTAACCGGGCGTGCGTGTGTGTGTGTGGATGTGTGGATAAGTGAAAATGTGATTGTCTAAATTCATAAATTGCCTAAAAACGTCAAAGGATTTTTTTTAGACAAAAAAGGTTAATACAATATGTAGGCCTGCTACACACGGTTAAAGAAATGTTCACGCATGTATTGGGTACTTACAAATAATTATACATTTTAGTCTCTACTTCAACTAAGCATGGGGCTTTGGGAGTGTGTTTCCCTTATTTTCTTTTGTTTCTTTCTTTGTCTTATACCGCGCCAAATGTGAAAAGACGGTAACACTAAACCAGCGAACTGAACTGCATTGATGCCTTCTTTGTCATTTAGATCGGACCACACAACGTGTGATGTTAACAATAGGATCATAATGTTGTGAAAAGCGCTGTTTTCTTTTGAGCTTGTGTGAGAACATACGGTGTTCGTGTACCGATATCAAGCGCAAGTTCTTAACTGAATGAACTACTCAATATCGCCACCTGACGTTAGTAAGGTGCGCCGATCATAGCAGATGGTTTTATCGTTGAAGAATTTTCTTATACTGCCTCCAAGAGCTGTGTGTATGTGTTGTAGTTTTCATACTTAACTGCTACTTGACGCGGAACGCAGTCAGCTAGATATTCACACTCAACATGCAAAAGAGATTCCCACCCACCCCCATCCCCATTTGATTGCATCGTACCTAGTGCATACCACCTTCCACCCTGTGACTGTTAAAAAACTAATACATAAGCAACTTCTGATGAGGTACACACAGTCTTTTGAACTCTTTTTTCCCTCTCAAGACGAATACTTAAGTGGCCTGGTGCCGATTATCACAAGCCTGCGCTGCAGGAAGCTTTCACTTTCTGTGTAAAGTGGCTTTTAATACTCATTATACGCAAAGAAAAAAAATGTTTGTGCGATTGCTTTGACACGCAGTGTACCTTTATGGTGTAAAATGTGTGTAAGAAGAAAGGCGTATCCGTGGGTGTACTATTGGCATCGAAGAGACTGGTTTCAGTTGTAGCCTTAAGCTGATAGTGGGAAGGAAAAAAAAACAGCAGCCTGTAGGAATGGCTTTAAATCCTTCCGCCTGGAGTAGGCTCATGCCTGCCACCTTGCCGTTTATTGTGCACGAATGCCTTATACGTGCCCAACGTGCATGGGAATGCTATCAGTGACCGTGAAAACAGTTTTCCTCTGGGGACTTCCCACCGGCATTCCCTTAAGGACCGCCCATGCAGTAGGATCCAGCAGACGCTAGTACGCTTTGAATACCTAAGTGCACGTAAATTATGAACTCAGCAGAGACTATTACACACTAAGCATGTGTACATGAATTCAGTGTCACGTCTGTGACCACAAAACCCGTTTTTGCCTAGGGACCCTCCAATGTCGTTACTCCTAAGACACACACCCAGGAGCAGCCAGCAGAAACGTTTACTATTTGAAGATCAAGAGAGCACGAAATCATTCATTAGCAAGGACGAACACATTAAACATTAAATCAGACCTCTCGGGTCGGACGGAGATGTTCACTTTGTAAGTGAAGGACTTTTATCCATCGAGCATGTGTATAAATTAATTATAACGTGAATTTATTTAACAGGGGCCGTCAAAGCTGTTTTCTCGAAGCGATTCTCTCTCCCCCTCCCCACCTCGTGACCCTTCAACTTCCGTTACTTTTTTCCCACAACACCCCAGTAGCATCCAGCAGACACTTTTATTCTTTGAGTGAGTACCCGATGTCCATCTTAACAGTATGAATGTTCTGGTGGTTCAGTGTTGATTTAGGTCCTTAGCCCCTCTTTTCTCTGGGATGAGATGGTTATCCCCGACTGCCCTATCGCGAATGGTGAGACTGAGTGTAAGCGTTAAACTTCAATGTTCCTTTGTTCGAGTACCAGAGTGCAGTACGATAATCATGAACAGGGATTTCATCACATTGAGTATTATTGCTCACACTTGCGAGACTCTGTCAAGCAGACAATATCAGTTGCTGCAGCATACCTCTGTGTAACGAAGTGGATTTTTTTGTGTAAGCCTAATACAGTTGGACTTCCCAAAGCTAATTCGCGTATATATGAACGAAAAGACCAGAGTGCAGCATGCCTAGGCTTTCGTCCGCTTTAGCAGACATTCTCAGTTCAGCCATTCACAATAATTGGGCCCCATTCAAAAAGCAGAATGAGCACGAGGTTGCGAAACAGAAAGTTAGCCTTCGGATATGCTCCGCTACGTCGCTGACTGTGGGACGCAGGTTGCAAAGAATTCGCACAGCCAAGGCACTACTAGAAACCAGTATAAACATTTGTAAGCACATTTATTCAGATTCAGACACAATCGTATTATCTGTGAACACGTAAAGCACGTTTAAAAGTACGTTTTTACCCCGATAGAGAACTGCTGATAGTTCCCTTCAAGAAAGCAATATAAATCAGATGTATCAGAACTGTCCAACTCTTTTCAGAAAATGGTCAAAAAGGCGCATCAGAATCAACACCGACATTTTACGAACCCTGTGTTTTGGGACAAGAACCAGAAGTAATGAATGCAAATAACGGCAAGGATGATGATTTGGCGTCATTGGCTCCATTATGTCCGCCTCCTTGGCACAGAAGCACCCAGATTCCAGCAGTAAAAACAATTCCCCGCCCTCTCCATACAGAAAGGTTCCCGGCTTCAGACAATTTGCCTCAAAGCCGCTGGAGCTTTACAGCCATTTTGTTTCTCTCAGAACCGGCAGTGATCTTGACCTGCCAAAGAGAATTGCCCATTGTCCGACGTTGAGATCAGAAACATCAGGTCATAAATAGCTGGACAATGTTTGCCTGCGTTGAAAGATAAAAGAAAAAGCCAGTCATAAACAGCGTCCAATGTTTGCCCTTGCTAAGTACTTTGGCAAACAGATCATTTCGCAGTGCAGCGCAAACATGTCAGGAAGCAAACCTCATAACAATAAGAAACACAAATAACAACGTACAAAGGACAATAAACTAAAGCAAATAAGCAATATGGCTGCTCCCCTCGGTAACACTTATCGTAGCTAAAAGACAAGTTCGCCAAGGATAAAGGGAAGATTTGCAGCAGCAAACCCGCCCATAAACTCCCCCAGCATAACTTGATACAAAGAAGCAGGCACAGAGGGGTAAACAGGCAAAACTAGGGGTCTATATAGTGCTGTCGTGTGCCCTGCAACAGACAAAACAAATGTCTTCTTTCTGACCAAATCTGCGAGCAATAAATAATGCACAGACCTCAGGAGAATCCCCGCTTTGTGACCCAGCAAAAATACACCGATACATAGGCTGTGTTAACTAGTATAATAACTGTGCATTATTGCATAACAAGTATATATGTTTGGATGTACAATTCAAGGGAGACAAGACGTGTGTGCAAAGCACAAGGGGTAGGTAGTCTCTTGCAAAACACAACAATGTCTCCACTAAGTTTTCGACCAATGCAAAGCACAATTTCCAATTCGCACAAAAAAATTTACGCACAATTACATCCATTTGTGTTACACTAACGCACGATGCTAAGCTTATCAAACTCGTCGATTTAATACATGCCGATTACTGTTTTTTTTAATAAGGCTAGCAGTCCTAAGTGTCCTCAACAACCAGACGGTCTGTTCCATGGCTTGCACTACGGAATAGGGGTGTTCGGTTTTACCGGTTTTCCGGTTAAAATCGGTTCGACTTTCTCACGATTCGGTAAACCGGTTAGGCCTTAAAAAACCGGAAAACCGCGGTTTTTCTAAGGGACATCACTCGTCCCGTAAAGCACTAGCAAAATGGCAGAAACAGAGAAATTCGTAGCGAACACGCGTGGGAAAGCTGACATTTGGAGATTCTTTCTCCTGCGAGAGACAGAAGCAGGAAAGGTTGACCATAATACCGGTTACTGTAAAGAGTGTAAGGCAAGTATTAAACTTGGCGGTGGCACTTCAAATCTGAATGCACACATTCGCCGACACCACCCTTTGCTGCTGCTGAAGCCAGCCAAGCCTGCGGGCCCTGCACCCAATAGATCTAACCCACAAGTCCTACATGCTAGATCTAGTCCGTGTACCAGCAGCGCTGACGCTGACGTGAGCATTGTGACTGAAGGAGGTGCCAGTACAAGTAAAGGCGACACAAAACAAATGAAAATCAGTGAAGCACTCAAAAAGAAGCAGGTATATCCAGCTAACTCCAAGAAAGCATCCGAAATCAACAAAAATGTGACAAAATTCATCGTGAAAGAACTTCAGCCGTTCCGAATTGTGGAGAGTCGGTATTTCAAAGATCTACTGGAAACACTCGATCCCAAATACAGCGTCCCTGGAAGAAAGTACTTCCAGGAAACAGCCGTACCCTAAATTCCAAAAAAAACCTTCAATACAGAGGTTATTTCCCTTGCTTACTATGCGCCTTTACCCGGGGTAACCAGTTGTAACTTCTAGGCCGTTAACCGGTTTTAAACCTCTACCCTCTACTACGGAACGACTGAAAAATCAAGACTATAAAATCTTTAACAAGTTTCCTAATAGGTGCATGTTTAATATTAATATTAAACGCATATATTGAAAATGGCAGTATAAGGCTGATATTTAGACTGACTGCATCCAGTAGCAAGAAAAATAATTGACTGGAGAGAGAGAGAGAGAGAGAGAGAGAGAGAGAGAGAGAGAGAGAGAGAGAGCAACAAGTTTGCAATCAGCTACAAATAAACATACCGAATTAGAAACAGACAGGGCATAGTATGTTGATGAGTGCGTTGTTACCATTACAGAAGCGATGAATGAGTAGAGCAGCAAAGGAAATAGGCGATGAATGCACTCTAAAGAATTAGGCCCCGAAAGCCCTCTACAAGTCTATATATGTGTCGAGGTATGTCTTCCGTGCCAAACCATAATGATATATTCAGTATCAGCATCTATAGTTCTATCCTATCCTATCCCGTAACTCGAAAGTCGTTGGGGCACCACAAATGATTGTTTAACTAGCGTACTCCATCTTTCTCTATCCTCAGCAATTCTCATGGCTTCGCTCAGTGTCAAGCCAGTCCATTCTCGAATGTTGTCCTCCCACCTCTTTTTCTGTCTCCCTCTTCTTTTGCCTCCTTGCAAGATGGTCTTTGTAAGGTCTGATGATCTGGTGACGGAGTTTCCTTTTCTTCACCACTGTGAGCATGTCGTCGTAATGTCCAATGGCTTGTGTGATGGTCTGTCGGACTTCGTCGTTGGTGATGTGCTGGGTTTAGGAAATGCCCAGAAGTTTTCTGTAGCACCTCATCTCCATGGCTTCGTATTCTTCGTTGTATGTAGGCCTACGCCTTGATAAAATAAGTGCTGTAGAACACGAAAGTCGTTGACTACCACCATCATTCTAAAAGAAACAACCAGTTAGCACTTCTCAAGAAACCTGGGTCCTATATAAATAACATCAGGCCTATACAGGTATCAACAACGCAAGATCTGTATATTCAAGAACTAGATCAAGACTACTTATTCAATGTTGCTTATAAATGTTTAAATGTAAAGTACCATTTGGATGATTTTTATTTGGGTTCCATGTACCTCAAATAAATTAGACTATGTGCTAGAAGTATTTTTCCTGAATAATTTACCAGGACACCTAAACTAACTGTCTGTGCCAATATGAGTGCATCCAGTACCTACCTACAGAAGCTGACGGAGGCAAACGTCTTAAGTTCGTCATATCTTGAGTAGGGAAACAAGTGGTATTGAAATAAGCGGATGGTAGCCAACAATATCCATGTTTCAAATGGAACTTGGCCTTCGTATGTTATTTCACAGGGGCATTAAACGCAGAGAGTGCATCCTGGAAAGCAAAGGGGTAAACAGCGTACAATCCTACCAAAAGTCCATCATTGATAAGCATTACTATATCCGTTGAAAGTGGATCATCGCCAGCAAAGCGGTAGATAGCGTACCTATCATAATTATGCGTAGAGAAGGGTGGAGATCACACTGTGTTTTGGGGAGAAACGAATCTGCCGCTCAAACGGTTCGTTCTCAAACCGCGTAAGAACGAACCTATAATATCTTAATTAAGACTAGACTTATTTGCATAACTTTCACCTTTTCGTAGGTATCGTTACGACCTAAGGAAATAATAGTACATGTTCGTACCGTTTTATTCGGTTTGAGAATCAATCGTTTGATCGGCGGATTTATTTCTCCCCAAAACACAGTCTGTTCCCATCCTTCTCTATCCTATCTATGATGCATAGGTACGCCATCTACCGCTGTGCTTTCAAGGATCCACTTTCTGCGTCTAATGCCCCTGTGGTGATTTCCTTCTATCTACGCCTGATGTACACTTGCGTCGCTGAGACTAGCCGAGACTTGTGTTTGCCTGGGCTGTGTGCGCCTGGTGCATGGTAGTAGCGAGCCCCTGATGCTCAGTGTGGGTTCGGTGAGTCCTCTCAATCCGAGTCGGAAGGCCAGGCCTAACGAGTCCATTCACATTTTCAAGGAGTGCTGCATCGCGAGATGTCCAACATTTCCGCTTTGTGTGCACTCTTCCTAGTATAAGCTTGCTTGATCCTGAAGTGAAAGAACGATATCATTACCCAGTGCACTAATAATAATAATAATAATTACTGTATTTATAATGCGCTTATCTTATAATAATTATAACTCTAAGCGCGCACTCACAACTCACGCACGCATGTGCACGCTTTAGACAATGACACATGTAACAATTACGCAAAAAATACATTCACTCAAATATACTCATACCACAAACAGACCAGACACTATATGCAAGAGACAGCTGGCGATGGGGTGCGTAGTGAGGTCATGGTGTTAGAACTGCTTGAAAAGGTAAGTTTTGAGGGCAGACTGGAAGGAGGTGGGGGAGGGTTTCTGACGGAGAGAGAGTGGAAGGGTATTCCAGATGGATGGGCCGTAGACAGAGAAGGAGCGGGACCCGAACGTGCTGAGTTTGGAGCGAGGAATGCGGAGGCGGAGAGGGTCGGAGGCAGAGCGAAGAGAGCGAGAGGGAATGTATGGGTGAAGTAAGTCAGAGAGATAGAGAGGAGCGGAGTTGTTGAGGGACTTGTAGCAGAGAGACAAGGTCTTGTATTGAATGCGTTGGGAGACGGGAAGCCAGTGTAGGGCTTTGAGCAAGGGACACTAACTGACACCGTGCGGTTAGTTATTAAGGCCTCTTGGGTTTTTTTGTCCCCCTCCCGTAGATAATTAACACAAGACACCTTCGGTCCCCATACCCTTTTTTCTGCAATACATGCAACTCTTCTTTCCTTCTTCTGTGTAACTTCTTTGTTTGTATATCTTACCTTATTTTGTTTCTTTCCCTTCTTTCTGTTTCTTTCTTTCTTCTTTCTTTCCTTCTTTCCTGCTGTCTTTCTATTTCCCATTATTATATGCCTCTTTCTATCTTTCTCCGACATCGTTACTCTGTTTACATGAAGTATGTTTGTTCGTTCGTGTTTATTTCCCAAACTAAGAATGACTCATAATGCAATGATTAACGTATAATTCAACAACAAAAAAAAGTTCCCTATTTCAAAAAACTGTTAATCTTTTGGCAATACTCAACTTCTGCGGGACTGGATCAAACAACAAAAGAGCAGGAAATGTAATGAAGATAACATTGCAACACCAGTTGTTGCTTCTTCTGTGCTTGTTTTTTTTTATTAGCGCACAACAAAAATCATATTGACACATCTTTATGAAAATAATTGCGCCAATAACCTTTTCAGTTTATACAAGATGGCAAGCCATTCAAATGTATTTTCAAACACTCGCTCACATAGACAAAAAAATAAGCATTTCCAAATGTGTAATTTTTCTTGGCGGCGCTTTGACTCGGCGTTATCCTAACAAAGCCAAAAGAAAAACACATGAAATAATTGGCATAAAACGATGAATTTCGCTTCAGTAATCCTTGAGATAGGGAAAAAGTGTGTTTTCAACAACAAAAAAATGAAATTCTTAGCGACGGTCCGACCGACTGACCTACAGACTGACAGCCAAACTGCAACTGAAGGATAGCATGTGATTTGAAGTATGCACACACATGAATATTAAAACTCAAAGAAATCGTTTCAGCGGTTTTTGAGACATTGAACAAAACATGTTGAGCAACAAAATGACTACATTGACCTTGACCTTTATGGCAGAGCAAATATAATGAAACGGGATTGATTGATTCATTGATTGTTGCTTTAGGTCCAGCGGACTCTTCCGAGCCAAATCAGGACCGGACAACCCCCGATCCGCATAAAAGATCTGCTGAAACAACCCTAGTGGGAAAATTGAATGCCCTCCACCGGCCAGTCACTTTACAATAAAGACATCTCACGCAGGGGACGGCTGAGGCTTTACCCCAACTACTCGAACCCCCGGTTACAAAAACAAAATAGAATACAAACATCATTATAAATCATCAACAAAACACATACATATAAAATGCCTATATTGCTAAATAATAACATCATAGGAAGCCCTAGTGACCACCCGGCAGAAAGCGTCCAACACTCCCAAGCTGATCCAACAGACCTCATACACAAACAAAGAGTCTTGTCCAGGAAGAGTTTTCAAGAAAAAAGGTAGGTCATTGATCTAGCGAAGAAGAAGATAGTATAGCAGAGTGATAGGACAGATCAGGAATGGGAAAGAGCAAATGAGGAAGACAGCGACAGTGGGAATTTAAAGCACTAAATTTCCAGAAAGTGGGGATACTATTTATACTGAAACCCCCGGCACTCCAACGGGGGTACTGTTGCCGCAGTCAATCTGTCATGCCTACAAAGTCAAGACAGGTTTTCAACTGGGGCTTTCCCTTTTCCCTTTATAGGTTAGAACAATCTACAGTGGCAAGATTGCTCATGACCCCAAGGGGTAATGGAACGGGAGGTAGACCCTTAACTTAAGTAATGTTCCGATGAAGTTTGGTCAAATTTCGTTCCGTGGTTCTTAAGATATGACTTCCAGCCGAGCGACAAGCGGACCCGACGAGCGACAGACAGGCATCTGGCTCGTTCTGAGTATCCCCGACTATTTCAAAGTAAGTCTGGAAATTCAAAAATGTCACAGAAAAGATTAATCTCACTGTACCAGTTTTTATATTATTTTATGACGTAGAAGGGTTCTTAATTGC
This sequence comes from Oncomelania hupensis, assembly GCA_036898135.1. Classification (NCBI taxonomy): domain Eukaryota; kingdom Metazoa; phylum Mollusca; class Gastropoda; order Littorinimorpha; family Pomatiopsidae; genus Oncomelania; species Oncomelania hupensis. The sequence continues at coordinate 50,031,945 of CM072511.1, read as the reverse complement.
TTTGCGAAGCGTTGCGGATGCAGAAATGACGATTAACAAGATGGCAATCCACTCAAATGAATGTCCAGAAAGGCGCAGACATAGTACTTTCAAACAGGTTGATTTTCTTCACGGTGTTGTGATTCGGTTTTATCATCACGAAGCAAAATGAAAACAAAGAGTAATAGGCAAACTATATCTTAACTGTCCGCAAGGAAAATGTATCAAAATCCGATGAGCCAAATTTTAGATACAGCGCCAAAAAAAACAAAACAAACGTGTTTAGAAAATGATGAAGCTCAATAACCATGACCTTTGAGAAAGAACAAATACGAATGATCCAACATGTTTAGCAGTAGGTAAAGAATCCACGAAATAAAAAAACGACGAATATCGATTCAGTTATTAGGGATCTTTCGAAAGCGGGTGAAAGTGAAAGTGAATGTGAATCGGGACTACTTATTGTTGTGACGTCAGCAATTTATGTGACGCTTTAACTTCCCGTGGTGAAAGGTCACGAAGTCTGCCTACCACAAGGAATAAAACTTCGTGGAAAACCTGATTTCCACGAACTAATGTTAGTGAGTACATTTTGGTTATTAAATCGTTTGTAAAATGTCCAAAAATGATTTGAATTTGTATATGGTACATTACTCAACCATTTTAGAAGGAATAATGGGGATCTAAACTCGGTCTCAGACTTAAAACGTATTTTCAAACGAGCTACTGAAAAGCCGTCATGGCTGTCTAGAATCTATCTATTCTGTATCACCAATCAGCAGTCCAAAAACTGTTTTATGTGACAAAAATGAAACTCGAAGCTAGAATGTAAAATATCTTCAATGTTAGAGCACTAATCCATCTTTAAAGTTCAACCTAATCGTTACATTCGTGTCAAATCATGATTTGTTAGAAGAAGCCTTACGTAGGCATAATAGTGCTCTGCCTCTGGGCCTGCCCTGTGTGTGCTCAATAAAATCACAACGAAACTAGGTGCTGGAATCGAAAGCGCACAGAAACACGTTCGTTTCGTTTCGTAACGCGGCGTAAGAATCTCCCGGCGTGCCTCTCGTTGGACGAAACGAACACACAATCACTTTCACTTTTACCCGTTCCGAAAGACCCCTATTCTTTTCGTATTATAGGCCTACAGTGTGATTAGTACAAAGAAACGTAAAATTCGGAGCGACAGACTTATAATAATAATAATAATAATAATAATAATAATAATAATAATAATAATAATAATAATAATAATAATAATAATAATAATAATACAGGATGCTATACGCGCCTTTCCCCAAATCATTCAGGCTCAAAGCGCGGCGATCTATACCAACATACACGCTCACCTGTCTCATCCACCCTCACACACACCAAACACACATCCATCACTCAAACAGGTGGTGTAAAGGCAGGGAGATCGCTATTAGAAGACGGAAAGAAAATCGAATTTTTATTTTTGAAATTTTTATATTGACTGCGTCCTGTACCATTATTGAAGGGAGGGAGGAAACCGGAGTGCTCGGAGAAAACCCTCGGTGACCTCAAACTTACCAGTTACCACCAAGCGGATTGCTACTGAAGGACGACCCATGAGTTGAAGTACCTGCATAACAAAACTAAACAATATGGCTTCATGTCTTTTGTAGATATGGAGAAAAACGTGCTTAGCAACAAAATGTCGCCAGTGAGCTGACCTTTGCGATAAAGCAAAATATGATTGTACAAGAGGAAGGCTACTAACCTAGATAAAGTTTCAATGAAGTTTGGTCCAAAAAAAATCCGTTCAGTGGTTTTTGTGATATGGCTTCCCATGGACCGACCAAACTACAGACAGACTGACGGACCGACCCAACGAAAGACCGACATTTGGCTCGTTGTGATTGATTCTCTCTCTCTCTCTCTCTCTCTCTCTCTCTCTCTCTCTCTCTCTCTCTCTCTCTCTCTCTCTCTCTCCTCTATATATTTCAAAGTATATCTAGAAAAGTCTGAAAATACATCAATCAACGTCTCATTTAATAACCATCATAGAGCATCTACATATACTTGCACCGTTTAACCAAACTTAATGAATTAGTTTAGTCGTTTGTGCGCTATAATTACCTAAAACTGTATATATTCTCTCCGGTCTTCTGTTTTATTCTCACGTGAAACGGATTATTTATTGACTTCAAATGGTCGTCATCCTCATCTTCACCACCCACCTCCTCGTCATCATTCTCACCAGTCTTCTGACATCCTCACACATCACCGCAATCAAACATCATTCATCATCATCATCATCATCATCATCATCATCATCATCATCATCATCATCATCATCGTCATCATCATCATCATCATCATCATCGTCATCATCACAAGGTATTAAAGCGTTTTGTATCCAATCTCATGACGGAGGCACACACATCATTTTCGATGTTCTCTGTTCGTTTGTGTACATTAATTATCTTCTTATGATAGGCTGGGTGTGTATGCATTACATCTTGTCAGTACACAGAAGAAACAAGAAGGCAAGCCATTTAAATGTATTACCAGACATTCACACACCTATCCTATCCTATCCTATCCCATAACTCTGAGGTCACACACATAACCCAAAATAAACGTGTTCGAAATATATTTCCTGGCGCTATTGTAACTCGGCTTTTTCCCGAGGCAACAAAAGGAACACGCGGAGTGTTCACGATCTAGAGTGGCCACGATCTAAAGCATCTGCAAACCGTAACAAAAAGTATCCAACTCCGCCCAGCAAAATTGTTAGATACAGCGCACAGCGTTTTTAGAAAATGGTAAAGGATAATGACCTTGACCTTTGTGAAAATACAAATAATAACGACTTAGTAATAGCTAAAGCATCCACAAAGTTAAAATAACAAATTTCGGTTAAATTATTCTTGACATAATGCAAAAAGTGTGCTTTAAATAAAATAAATTGGGAGGAAGGCCACTAACCTAGGTAATGTTAAGTAAATCAGATTTCTAATTATAATTATTATTGTTATTGTTATTGTTATTATTATTATTATTATTATTATTATTATTATTATTATTATTATATAACTCAACTTTATCATTTATAATAATTAATGTTCCTATGAAGTTTAATCAAAATCCGTTCAGTAGTTCTTGAAATTGGGCTTTCAACGGACCGACAAACTGACAGACCGATTGACCGCAATTTTTACTCGTTCAGACTCGCGGCTATTGCAAAGTATTTCCAAATAAGTCTGTCAATAAAAAAAAACACACACACACACACACACACACAAAGAAAGGAATTCTGTTTCTATCGACGCTGCTGCCGTTCCTCGAATGTTTACTAATAGAAAGAGCTACGCTACATTTCCGCGCACACGTATAAATAAAACATGCTGTGCAGATTATGTGACCTTTATCGCGTAACGACGTCCAGGAACAGTAGCAGATGGGAGCAAACCAATCATTTGCCACACTATCTATTATCAACATATATGTATCATACAGCTCCACTCCTTTGGTTACAGAGGACAGCCACAAATATTCACTAAACTAGAATGAAAGGTGTAAGCTAATAAATTAAATGTATTATGCAGATAACATCCCTCTTCACCTTTCTCGTTATTTCTCCTCCACTTCTCTTCTCTCCGCCCCCTCTCCCAACCCCCACCCACCCCTCTCTCTCTCTCTCTCTCTCTCTCTCTCTCTCTCTCTCTCTCTCTCTTTCTCTCTAAACCATAAAAAACATGGTTCCAATTCAACATGGGCTGCACTTGTATTTTATAACGTAATAATGAATAAATCGAGAAGTTCTTGCCTATTGCAACAAATAACATGTTTGCGACAAAAAACAAAAAAAAAAGCAAAAACGATCCTTACAAAGAGATGATCCTTACATAACACTAGAGTACAAATAGGTATAATAATAATAATAATAATAATAATAATAATAATAATAATAATAATAATAATAATAATAATAATAATAATAATGTGTGTGTGTGTGTGTGTGTGTGTGTGTGTGTGTGTGTGTGGGTGTGTGTGTAAAGTGCATTTATCAGACAACATTACGATAGTTAGTTATTCATTGCTTACAGGGTCCAGCGGACTGCAAAGAACCGATTCAGGACCACAAAATCAAGACCACAACATCGCTGAAAGAGGACTCACCCCTGATCCGCACAAAAGATCTGCCGAAACAACCCTAATGGTAACACTGAAGTCACTCCACCAGCCGTTCACTTTACAATAAAGGCATCTCACGCAGGGGACGCTGAGGTTATACTCTAATTTATCGAACTCCCGTTTACAAAAACAAAATAGAATACAAATATTATAATAAAATATCAACAAAAACACATACATACAAAATGGCTACATTGCCAAATAATAACTTCATAGGACGCCCCAGTGACCATTTGGCAGAAAAAGCCCAATATTCCCAAGAAGATAGTATAGTAGATTGATAGAACAGAGTAGGATGAGAAAGAACAAAGGAGAAAGACAGCGACAGTGGGAATTTAAAGCACTAAATTTCCAGAAAGTGGGGATACTATTTATATTGAAACCCCCGGCAACCCCACGGGGGGTGCCAACATTACGATCAAAGCGCATAAAACATTAAAAAATAAAATGTACATAAAGGCAAAAAATAAACAACCAAAATTAACCATACAAAATAACAATAATAATAAATGAGGTAAATCATAACACTGCACTCAGGTTTAAACATAAAATAGAAATGGAAATGAAAATAAAGATGAAGTGTAACAGATAATGAACGAACACAAACACACACGCGCACACACACACACATGCCCACCCTCACCTACACACACACACACACACACACGCACACCCACCCTTACATACATACACACACAGACAAACACACACACTCACACACAGTCATACACACACAGAAAGAGAGAAAGAGAGAGAGCTGAGAGAGAGAGAGAGAGGGAGAGAGAGAAATACAAATGTCGTAGGATTCTCCAGCAGTTTCCCCTGTGGCGACAAATGGCTTGAAAAAGATGCATTAGGCAGAATTGCTGCTTCTTCTCCTACAAGCCATTAATAAAACAAGCAAGGAGGTTTAGGGGGACAAGCTAGATCATCCTTCTCATAGTGCGCCAACATACACATAGACACGCACGTGTGCGCGCACACCCATTCGCATATATCAATACACAAATACGCACACACACACACACACACACACACACACACACACACACACACACACACACTATCTCTCTCTCGCTCTTTTCCTCTCTCTCTTATTCCCCCTTCCCATTTCCCTATATCTCTCTCGCTCAACCCAACCCTCCTTCTCTTTTACTCGGGAGAGTGGGAACCCGAAATTAGGTTAGATGTGTATATAAACTATGTATCGCTTTTAAAATAAATATTAAATGTGTTGGTTGTTAGTACAGTTTAACTTTAATTTCATTATTGTATGGGACTGTGATATCTTGCTCGTAAACCGTTTTTTGTAATGGCTCTCTGTGATAACTGTACCCTGGCTGTATTTGTGATTGGATGGAAACAGCCTCTTCGGTGAGAATTTGTTTTACATTTTATTACATAATTTACTACATCAATTATTAGTGTGGGTGTGTATTTGTTTGTCCATATATAATCGTATCCTACATGTTGTAAAGATTTTAAACACATATTACTTTATACTATGTTTAATTTTTTACTTTATTTTTATTTTTATTTGTTTTATTTTAGTGATCAAGTGCCTGTCATAATTCCTTGTAAGAGGTAATAGAGATTTGTTGAATTGAAAATTGAATTGAATTGAATACTCGTTCCCCTTCTCTTTCCATTCTTTCCCTTTTTTTCAAGTAAACTTCTCTCTCTCTTTCTGTCTGTCTGTCTGTCTTTCTGCCCTTCTGTCTGTCTCTCTCTTTCCCACCCGCTCCCTCTCTCTCTCTCTCTCTCTCTCTCTCTCTCTCTCTCTCTCTCTCTCTCTCTTTTTCCCTCTTTCTCTCCCCCTCTCTCTTTCCCCTTCTCTCTCCCTCTCTCTCTTTATCCCCTCTCTCTGTATCCTTTCTCTCTCTCTCTTTCTCTCTTTCCCCCCTCTCTTTCCATCTCTCTTTCTAGTTTAGTCAAGCTGTAATCGAGGGGTAAAAGCGAACAGCTGGTGCAGATGGCGAGGCGATGCCAACAAGCAAAAAATAAAAAAAATAAAAGAAAAGGTGTTAGCCTATTGCCTTGTTCTATGAAATTTCCCTGCCTTTGTGTCGGCCTGCCTCCTCAATTGCACTCGGGAAAAAAATGGTGATGAAGAGATTGACGATAGACATGATAAGTACATAGATGGGGAAGCAATGAGGCGTAACGACGACAGGCACACAAGGCGTGTCTGGCCGTGTCTTTGTTGTTTGTAGATAATAGTCACACGACACTTTCGCATATAGGTGACTACTGGACCGATTTATACTGACACCAGCGGGCCAGTTGTTGGTAAAGGGGAAAATAATATGATCACACGTTGACCAATCCGGGATTCGAACCAGCGACCTTTCGGTTACTAGCAAGACGCTCTTACCAACTGAGCTACCCGGCCCCACTGCCGTGTCTTTCTGCTGTGGCCTGCGCCTTATGCGACACTTGAATATGATGGCCTAGCCGCCAAACCCAGAGATACGAGATACTTGAAATTAACATGTGTTCTGTGTAAATTACAGTGATACCGATAATCCACAGTGTTAAGTAATAAATATCAGTATTTGCCCATGCCTTCCAAACGCCAAAACCTGATCATTACAATGTTTGTGTAATAATAACAATTATCGTTAGATAGTTACAATTATAATGAGACAATTACAACTATCACTAAAAATTACTAATATCGTTGCGTGATCATGTTTAATTTCCAGTTTTCGCTATATCAATCCGTCTGGAAATGCACCCAAACCGAAAATTTTAATTTTTACCTGATAATTACACTTTTTACGTGTTAATTGTAAATATGTCGTGTTCCACGGAACTATTCGTTTTTGTCTCAACCGTCCTACATAAACGCATGCGCAATATTTAGTGACCAATCAGCGTAGACTTCCGAACACCCGCACTTTCACCACGCTGCAAACTTGTGCAATGGCAGGCACTGTTCATGAAAACGGTAAGCAAAATTACATGCTTCTTGTCTGTTTTAGTATATTGTTATGTCAATAAAATATACTTTTAACCGCAATTTAATGCTGATGCGCCTGCGCGGTCCCATACGCGATGCGCCTGCGCAGGCATTGTTCACAGTAAACCTTAGGTTTTGGAGCTATTAAAGCGTGACCAAAATTAAAACTTAGTAATGAACACGTAATAACCGGTACCTCTGTGAATTACACAGAACACGTGTTAATTACAATGATCACCGATACCTGTGCAGGTTTTGGCGCTAGTAAGCCGCCTAAGACAAAATTAAGCATGATCACGTACAAATTGTAATTATCCAGTGAAAAATTGTAATTATGACGTGATAATTACAATTTTCGTTTTGGCGCATTTCCAGGCGGATTGCTAGAGCCAAAACTAAAAATCAAACAAGATCGCGCGAAGATAATTTGTAATTTTTCAATGACAGTTATTAGTTATCCTTTGATCATTATAATTATTCATTGATGCTTATAATTATGCCATGATACTTGCAATTATCCCATGATTTTTGTAATGATCAGATTTGGGCGCTAGTAGGCTGCCATATTTGAAGAGTCAGAGTATCAAGGATGTTTAGGTTTGGTTCTTGTGACAGTGACAACAAGTTCAGGATGGACATTGCCATTGTTTCATCGTTAAATCATGATACTAAGGATAATCGTCGTTGTTCAAATCAACCGCTTAGCTTTGAATTGTACGCGTCCCTCCCTGCTAAAGAAAGAAACAACTGTGCTTACTATACATATGCACTTGCACTGTGGTGGTGTTTTTAGAAACAACCTTGATGCTATTTTATTGTTAGGCACACACACAAATGAATGTATTGATTTATATAAAAACGTACTTTCGAAAGAGGATATTTGAGAGAGGAAGGGGGTAGAGGAGGTCTAGCTTCATGTAAATGTTTTACGGTGGGGCAATGCTCACTGTAAATTTGAAAATAATTTGTGACTCTGACATGTGTGATTTGGGCTTCTTTAAAATATTATCGCATGACGATTGAGAGGAGGATTATTGTGATGTGGATGAATGAGGGTGATGATGATGATGATAAGGATGATGAAGATGATGATGATGGTGGTGGTGGTGGTGGTGGTGGTGGTAATGATGATGATGATGATGATGATGATGATGATGATGATGATGACGATGATGATGATAATGATGACGACGATGATGAAGATAATGATGATGAGGAGGAGGAGGAGGACGATAATGAGGAGAAGGAGTAGGAAGTATAAATCGGAAAATATATGACCTAAAGACATCCACTTAAAAAAAAAAAAAAAAAAAAAGGCCGAAATTAAAACCAGATCTAGAAACATCCCAAATGCATTGGCTGTCTCAATACCTTGTAGCATTTCCATATCTCACTCAAATAAATTCAACTCTTTACTTTCTTTTGTATTTGACATTCCCAGTTTCATCTCTCGTGCAAATCGCTCCACTAAAAACAATCTTTCACTCGCAATTGCGAACAAAAATAAACTACACAACCTACAAATTAAAGCAACGTATGTACTATCCTATCCTATGCTACCCTATCCTATCCTATCCTATCCTCCCCCGTAACTCGAAAGTCGTTTGACACCACAGATGATCGTTTACCAACGTACTCATATACTGCCATAGCCAAAATTATATTCCTTTTTTGGGCAACAACGTCGTTTCAATCCTAGCAGAAGCCCTGATAAAGCATTATGTTTCAGGTGAAAAATAAAATAGATTAAACACAATCACATTTAAAAATTAATTTAATTTAATTATTATATGAACTTTTTAGTCAGAGTTCATAGCAATAAGGATCACATTTTAATTAGCTAAAAAATAATCCAACAATTTCATTGAGTCTCTGTCCTCTTAACCGTGTTAATGGGCTTCTTTGACTTACAACGTATGTTAATCTGATGAATAAAAATTGATGCAACAACAAATTGATGCAACAAAGCTTCTTTGAAACTAGAATAAACTAAAATCTTACAAAATAAAATGCAAGAAGAACCCACTTAAATTGCACAGATGGGCATCCAACCCGTTCTTTGTGTTTCTTTGACACTAAAATAATTTCACCTCTTAATCGTCACTTTAATTAAATTTAGTATCTCTCCGCTCACATTTTGTGAGATTAAACATTAAAAATATGCAGCTCTCGGAAACTAAAAAAAAGTAAATTCAATTGAAAAGGTAGAATTTGCACTAAAAAAGAGCTCCTCTACCATTTAAAATCGACAACGTTAGAACTCGTGTTAATTCAGCATTATGGTGATAGGAACCTGAGCCCCGTAATTATGTCCGGCCTCTTTGAAGAACTTATGGAAACAGAAAAAGAGAGCTGATGGCAGAAATAAGGCTACGGTTTCCACAAATAACACCGTCACTTGAACGGGCGGCTAACAATAACCGGCAATAACAGAAGAGCCAGAGACGGGGAAGGATTGGCAAATAACACTGCAGTAATTATCATTGCTCGTTTGACAAAAAAAACAACAACAACAACATGTATGAAGCCTGTCTGACTCGCTGATTCGGCCCCACTTTCCTTCCTCTCCTCATCACTCCCACCACAACCTTCGCACTCTCTTTCTCCAGAATGAGTTCTGTATTTGTGTGTACGTCCTGTCCACAAGGTAATTGAGTCTATTCTATCCAGACATAACGGTGCTTTCTGTCTGATCCATGCTAGACTGGCGTGGATGTTAGTGGTAGGTACCACGTAAAATCTTTCAAACACTGAAGATATGAATATAGTTCATATAGTTCTGCCACATCTTCCAAAGTACCTCAAAAGTTATATGCAGTTATCCATAAGAGAAATATTGTAAAAGAGCCGTTGGTAATGTAAATTTGCATCACTCTCAGTACAAAAGGTCTACTTTATCTCGGGAGAGATCTCGCTCTGTGTGTTAGATATTCCTTGCTTACAGGGTCCAGCGGACTGCAAAGAGCCGAATCAGAACCACAAAATCAAGACCACAACTGGGCTGAAAGAGGACTCACCCCTGATCCGCATAAAAGATCTGATGAAACAACCCCAGTGGTAACACTGAAGGCACTCCACCAGCCGGTCAATTTACAATAAAGGCATCCCATGGAACGCTGAAGCTATATACTCTAATTTATCGAAACCCCGTTTACAAAAACAAAATAGAATACAAACCTCATTATAAAATATCATAGGAAGCCCTAGTGACCATTTGGCAGAAAGCATCCAATATTCCCAAGTGTGCATGTTTGTTTGTGTGTGTGTGTGTGTGTGTGTGTGTGTGTTTGTGTGTGAACAGGGCAGAACAGAACAGAACAGAATAGAAAATGTATTGCCATTTCAACCTGAAGTTTATATGACACAATCGTATAAATAACAATTAATAATATCACAGTAGCTTGTTGGACGCCATCTAGCATATATAATAATGAATTGAATAGCAGTTTCTTATTTGGAAGCAATCATATACAAAGCCGCATAGTTTCTAATTGTCTTCTGCATTTATGTGTATGTGTGTCACTGTATATATATATGTGTGTGTGTGTGGGTGTGTATTTTGGAGCATATTCGTTATTTAGGCAGGCAAAATTCGGGTTGCCATCTATGCCAACACGCGGTTGTCGCAGAATATCGCCACCTAAGATAAGGACGGGGAGGAGAGATAAAGGGAGAGAAGAGGGGTAACAACTGAATATGGAGTAGGGGGGGAAGGGGAGTAAGAAAAGAGGGGGGGGGGGGGGAGTAGGACGTTTTGCTTGTTGGATATGTTGGTAAATTTGGCACTCACCTGACATGGACATGAGCGTCTGGATTCTTAAAGTACGGATGGAATGCATGATGTGCGTGCACTGGCTCAACTATATCCAGGGTTTCTACACTGACTTCGCCATGAATTAATGTTAAGAATACTATGGGAGAAAACATCGAGAACAATGTCAGCTCTTCTCGATAGAGCAACAAGTACAGAAATGGGAAAAGGAAAAACGCAAAAATGTAAATAAAATATTTAGTTTAAATGGCATAAACATACAAATCAGAAAACGCAGGGTGGAGAAAACATGAGGGAGTTTTTATTTGTGTTGTTTATTTTTTTTTAAGAACAATGTCATTTGATGGTCAGGAGAGAAGGAAAGGCATCGACTTTTGAAAATCTCCTATGTGGGCGTTTTCACTGCGATTGAAATGTTCGGAGCACCGGACATTAAGCAAGGGAATGCACTTCAAGATTACAATCATCAGCGCATCGGCAGTGATTTCCCTTAGGTCAGGGGAGGTCAATCGTGCAGTGTCACACCCAATTGGAAAAGGCATCCAAAACATAAGAGCAACCCGTACGTGCACCAATAATATTTTTTTTTCTGAAGAAGCATGCGATTGGAAGACATACCTCAATGGGTGTATGATGTCATCTGTATACATGTCGCCAGTCAGAAGACCTCAGTGCGTATAATATTATGTATTGCTATTTGTTCCATCAATCAAAAAGCATAAGAGCACGTGCCGCATACTCGCTGTGTTTTATCAAATTTAAGCAAGATCTATTATCCGGGAACTAATCATGGTGTTAGTGCAACTAGTAAGCCACATTCCTACACACTGGCCCGTTTCACTGCACACAGACTAGCTATCCTGGTATGTATTTTGTGGTAACATTTCCCCCGCCTCTTCAGTTGCATGTAACTTAACAAAACTGTACTATACTATAAGGCTACAATAACACTACAACAATCCTGCGCAACTTACCCTTTCCTTTGTTTTGGATAATTAATTGTAAAGTAATGGTTCAACCCATAATGTAGAATTCAAGTAGGATCTTTGTAAATTGCAATGAACTTGAATAATCGACTTGCAGCCCCCCACCCCCACCCCTCCCCTCCCTTCTCTCTCTCCCTCTCTCTCTCTCTCTCTCTCATATTATCTACTCAGTTTGAGAACTTTGACTTCATTCAACCAATACTTTGTTCATTCTAAGTTTCCCCGTAGTTATGAATCAGTGCCTGAGTGGCCATATAATAATAATAATAATAATAATAATAATAATAATAATAATAATAATAATAATAATAATAATAATAATAATAATAATAATAATAATAATAATAATAATAATACAGGATGCTGTCACGCGCTTTTTCCTGAGCTCAAAGGGCGGCGATCTAAATAGATTGCTATGTCAGAAGGCGGAACAAAAATAAATTTATATTTTTCAAAATGAACCTCAGTACCATTATTGCAGGGTCTTTTACTAAAGAGTCATGCTGATGAATATCCTATCAAGCACGGAGCATTGAGTGTACATGTCTTTAATACCATAACTCTGTAACTATTTCAGCTAAATACAATCATGTTTAGACAACCGGTGTTGTGTTTGATATCTTTCAATCATTTTACTCATCTTCCTACTACTACAAGTGTTACACAGACCGCGGATTTCCACTAAAACATGCTTAGTGCAGCGTGGGCCTCTGTAGTGCTTATTAATTAATTTACCAGTTCGCTATACAGCGAACGGGTAGTAAGCTACCGGTGCGCCACGTTTCGCCTACAACTCGCTTACGCAAGAGCTAAAAGAAATATCCGGGTCTCTTTCCAGCGATTTAGCATGGTCTATGTTTACTAAGCCACTGTTCTCCATGCTGCAAGCAAGCGAATCCCTCTGACAAATTGCCGTCCAGTCCACTCAAGGGGTGAGAAGGTTAGCAAGCCATTAATTTCTCATTACAGCGGTTGCTGTTAATAACATTCATAATGATATTTCTTTTTAAACTATTGAAACGTTCCATTTAGACACCCCCCCCCCTCCCTCTCTCTCTCTCCCTCTCTCTCTCTCTCTCTCTCTCTCTCTCTACGACCAGGCCTAATAATAACAATGTCAAAAGTCAAGTCAAAGTCTCTACGTATGGGGTAAAGAGGTATGATCCGTCAGCAGCTCTTGACCTGGAAATACGCTAGATATATATAAGAATTATTAAAAAAAATTAAAGTTATTCTTCATACCATCACGGACGCAGTGTTTCCCACAGCTTTTTTTTCAGAGAGTCCTTGGTGCCAAATTTCAAGAGTCCCCTTACAAAATTTGAGAGTCCCCTTACAATTCCTACATTTACCTTGATTTTGTTTACCAACATCACGGACACACAAATACGCCTCAAAGTCAAACAAAGCTTAGTTTTCAATGCAACTTTATTGAAAATTATGAATAGCCATAAAACAACACAACAAAAGGAATACTGTTCTGATAAATGTTACAAAGGAATCCATCATTGACTAGAGGAACCTTAAAATCACATAAAATGACCATAGAACAAACATGAAATAGTCATACGACAATTTACACACATCAATCTGCATGTACTGACAAATTGTCTCTGTAAAAGCAGTTAGTGACTAAGTCAATGACCAGAAGAAAAAAAAAAGAGACAAAAAAATCTTTTCAACTGCGTATTACAGACAAGATCATCATTGCCAAGTCTAGGGAGAACTGAAAATTATTATTCAACATTTAACGATTGCATCGTCTTCCGCATTTCTGCGGGTTATCGTTTTCCGTAGCCATGTGTCGAGCGACATGTTTAAGCTTTTTCGGAAGCAAACAAAAAGGCTGCGCATGCGTGTCAGCGCGGTCAGTGGGTAGGGGAGATCACCGCGCTTACTCGGCTCGGGCGCACGATAGCTCAGAGGTGCCGGGATATATAACGGCAGTAAAAAAAAAAACAAAAAAAAAACGTTGCGTCCCTTGTGACGCACCTTTTTTTTTTCATGCGTCCTTTTTCAGTTTTTGTGCGTCTCTGACGCACACATGTGCGTTTTGGGAAACACTGCGGACGCAACCTGTATCATGAAAAAAAAGAAAACATTGCTTATGCTCTAAATTATTCGGTCAATGTAACTGTAAACCAACCAATTACTCATTCACGTACAGATAAAAAGAACAGTTGGAAACCACATGGGAGCTATTTTTCTTTGCCGAAGGTCGCGGGCTCGAACCCACCGTGGGACGAACTTCTGTGACTTAGGTACTAGACTTTTTAGGTCACCGAGGGTTGGGAGCTCCGGTTTCCTACCTCCCTTAAATAATGGTACTGGACGCAGTCAATCTAACATTTCAAAAAATAAAAATGTACTTCTATTCCCACCTCTGTAATAGCAATCTTTTCAGATCGCCGCGCTTTGAGTTCGTTTGAAAAAAAAGCGCGTGACAGTATCATGGGTTATTATTATTATTATTATTATTATTATTATTCTTCTTCTTCTTATTATTATTATTATTATTATTATTATTATTATTATTATTATTATTATTATTATTATTATTATTATTGACACTGAGTTGTGATTATGGGAAAAAAAACTATTAACGTCAAGATAAGATTAGTACCAATACAAATGGAAAAGTTCAAAGGAAGTTTGGGGTCGTTAGGGAGAGAGCATACTTTTTTTCCCCTACGGTCAGCTTCTGTATGAGCTAGACTAGATATCAAAGAAGGAAACCCTGCAACAAAAACTAAAATTGTAAGTCCATACTTTAAACCCTCCAATCTTTTGTTGGCCTGTAAGCTTAGTTGCATTATTCCCAAGTAATGGATGATTGGTGAAAATCAGGTCACGTGCTGTCTCCAAATTACCAAAGATCAAACCTGGCTTAGTTATGTATCCCGATACCTTGTCTACTCATCAAGCTCTTCGATATTTAAACATGAACACAAGTTCGTGTAAAAAAAAAAGCAGCAAAGGTGAGACATGGGATTCATACTGAAACTTTATGTCATTAGCATTTTAATTTCGCCTATAAAAATAAAAACCTAGTCTTGTGTTTCGTTTCATTTATCAAACACAAGCTCACGTAACAAAAATGGGTCGTGGGATGCAAAAGGTTATTTTACATGTTGAAACTTTATGTCATTTTGCCGTTTAATATTATTTTATTTGTATATCCATATTTTGTTACAAATGAAATATACTGATGTGGCTCACTTGTATCTCATTTGTCTCTGCGTGTGGTTGTGAATGTGTGTGCATGGTGGATAATATTATCCATATATAACTCAAAACACCTTGAAAACTGTCACAATAGGCTATTTAGACTCTGCACTACGGCTTCACGCCTTAAATAGTTCAGCCTGCTGTAGCCTTTGTAAATTAAAGTCGCTGCCTAGAAGACGACAGAAGTCCGGACTGTGCTAAGCCTGTGTAGCTCGCTAAGATAGACAGTGACCTCATCCCAGAGTATCCAGAGAAAACCCTTGGTGACTTAAAAGTCCGTACCTAAGTCACATAAGTTCGTCCTCTGTGGGTTTCGAACCCGCGACCTTCGGCCTAGGAACCAGCTCACTATCAACAGAGCTACCAGACCACTCCTTGTGTCCTATGGTTATAGACTACTATCCCTGAGTAGAGTGGCGCGGCAGCAGAGTGGTTAGAAGCATATGCATCTGTTAAGCGACAAACAGTCATAATTAGTGAAGTCCAACGGGCAGAGAAATGAAACGTCGTATTGCAGTCTGCACACTGGAGTATATGGGTACCTTTATAGGATGGAGAGAAAGATAAAGTAATAAAAGGTAGGAGTTGAGCACCGCCTTCATAAAGTCTCTCCCTGAGGAAAGGGGATTCTCTCTAATGCATAATCTCTCTCCTTGCACCCCACCTTTTTGCCCAGGTTAGCCTACATGAAACTCATGTATTCACCTAATAACCATTTTAACCACAGCTAGGATTCCTACCTTCGCAATTCGAACACAAACACTGGTGTTTACCGCAACGACAACGATCGTTGTATTACACTATCGACTACAAAGTGTAACATCACCTACAAAGCCGGAGAGAAAGGTTAGGTCCCACACTAGTGACTGGTTTTCGTTGGCTTATTTCGACTGTGATCTATATGAAACCCAATTTCACAAAGGTTTTCAAACAGTAGGTTACACTACTTACAAAGGTTAAATACAACAACAACAACAACAACAACAACAACAACAACAACAACAACAACAATAATAATAATAATAATAATAATAATAATAATAATAATAATAATAATAATAATTCCTCGGTCAGGCTCAAAGCGCGGCGATCTGTATCAGCATATACACTCACAAAATACACACACTCTCACATGTTACAAAACAAAAACACATCTACCTCTCAAACATGTGGCTTAATAAAGGTGAAGTGATCGCGATTATGAGACGGAATAGAGATCGAATTGTATTTTGAAATGTTTGACTGCTTCCAATAACATTACGGATGGGAGTGAGCACTCCGGCTGCGAGTACTCCGAAAAGCAACCGAGAACCTAAAAAGAATTGTACCAAAGTCACATAATAAGTTCGCTCCCTGCGGGATTCGAACACTAGACCTTGTGCATAGGAAACCGGCGCCTAACCAACTACGCCACCAGACCCTCCCATCATACAATATATGTGGGCTACATACTGTTACACTCGATTCGATGATGGTGTTTTCTATCAGTAGTGGATTCAGCCCCAATGCTGAAGTAGACGCGACGTCCGCTCGTCGCTCTCTCTAATACTGGCGATGTAGCTCCGAGACTGTCCCTCGAGGTAGTCTTGCGGCAGCTACGTAGTCCCGCTCTGTTGTTCGCTCACGAAGCAACTCTTCGGCGACTACACGCCCTTGCAGTCAACCCGAATCTATCGGTGATGTAGTCCCAGTATGTTGGCCCCTCTCGACGCAACTCGTTGGCGGCTACCCTCGATGACTGCCTCTCGTAAAAGTTGATTGTTGTTGATAGTGAGTTGGAAAGTAAAAATTTTAGAGTGGAAAGGCGATTGAGCGATTGTATGCAGTTGTTGATGTGTGCTGAATAAAAGTGGAAAACTTCATACGTCGACTTTGTGACTTGTATGCTGATTGAGCGGGTTGCGTGAATAAACGAATCTGAGCTACACTCATCAGTACTTCAGCATTGGGGCTGAATCCACTACTGATAGAAAACACCATCATCGAATCGAGTGTAACACATACTGACTGCTTATTGACAAACTACGCTCCACAAAACTTTAGCGAACTTTTAAAGTCTGCCACAAAATCAAAACTCGTATCAAATGACGCACGTTATCCTTTAACGACTTTGTTTGGTTGTGTGTGTGTGTGTGTGTGTGTGTGTGTGTGTGTGTGTGTGTTTGGGAGGAAAGGAGAAAGCGGTCCGGGGGGTGGGGGAGGGGTCCGCTCAGAGCAGCTATATAATATTTCAGTACTCAAAACGGTTAAGTCCGTTAATTTATTTCGTTCTAGTTAACAAATATAGACAATTATTCCCAACACTTAAGTATCCATTTCCGAAGCCATACGCCTTCATACAGTATGTTACACTACTTACAAAGGTAACATACTAATACAACAAGAACAATAATAATAATAATAATAATAATAATAATAATAATAATAATAATAATAATAATAATAATAATAATAATAATAATAATAATAATAATAATAACAATAACAATAATAATAATAATAATAATAATAATAATAATAATAATAATAATAATAATAATAATATTAATAATAATAATCCGATGGTATGGCCACGTCATCAGATCATCAGGTCTTGCAAAGACCATCCTGCAAGGCACAGTGCAAGGAGGTAAAAGAAGAGGGAGACCGAAAAAGAGGTGGGAGGACAACATTCGAGAATGGACTGGTTTGACACTGAGCGAAATAATCAGGGTTGCTGAGGACAGGGAAAGATGGAGTACGCTGGTTAAACGATCATCTGTGGTGCCCCTACGACCTCCGAGTTACGGGATAGGATAGGATAGGATACGCCTAATCAGTTTTGCATTATCTTTCGAGATTGCCTACATATACGAAACGCGAAACCTTTATTATTGGGACCCTTCAGTTAACAAAATTAATATAGACAATTATTCTCAACAATTAAGTATCAAATTCTGAAGTCGTACATGTAGGCTTCAGTTTTGAATTATTTTCCGATATTACCTTTATATACGATACTCGATACCTTTGTTATTGAGGAGCGAAAATGGGACGACTTTAAAACAAAGAGAATTATAATTAAAAGGAAACCTTTTACCAAAAAAATCAATAATTTTCAAGGAGCACTAGGTCAGTCGGATAACAAAATAAGAGACAAGAAAGAAAGAAAAGTAACAGGCTCGGACAACTTCAGTTACAGATCCTGTGACGGCCAGCGCATTAAGCAGATCTTTAGTTGAAAAAAAAACACGCTATACTTATATAAGAATGATAAAAGAAAATAAAGGGGGGAAAATAATAAAAGAAAGACGTCAACATTTGGAAAGACAGGACCATCAGTCTACACTCCAAGGTAAGGCTGCTGCGCTCCCTTGTCATCTCCATCTTCCTATACGCTTGCGAAACATGGACCCTCAAAGCAGACCTACAACGAAGAATACAAAGCATGGAAATGAGGTGATACAGAAGGCTTCTGGACATTTCCTACACCCAAAACATCACCAACGACGAAGACTGACAGACCATCACACAAGCCATAGGAAAACACGATGACATGCTCTCAGTGGTGAAGAAACGGAAACTGCGATGGTTTGGCCACGTCACCAGTGCATCAAGCCTTGAAAAAAACCATCCTGCAAGGCACGGTGCAAGGAGACAGAAAAAGAGGTGGGCGGCCAACATTCGAGAATGGATTGGCTTGACACTGAGAGTTGCTGAGGACAGAGAAAGATGGAGTATGCTAGTTAAACGATCATCTGGGGTCCCCAACGACTTTCGAGTTACGGGATAGGATAGGATAGGATATGATAGGTCAACACAAGATCAGCAAACAGAAAAGAACGAAAAACTGAACAAAGATAAATAAGCAGACAGACAGGCAGGCAGACGGACAGACAATCAGATAGATAGATAGATAGATAGATAGATAGATAGATAGATAGATAGATAGATAGATAGATAGATAGATAGATAGATAGATAGATAGATAGATAGATAGATAGATAGATAGATAGATAGATAGATAGATAGATAGATAGATAGATAGATAGATAGATAGATAGATAGATAGATAGATAGGATAGATAGATAGATAGATAGATAGATAGATAGATAGATAGATAGATAGATAGATAGATAGATAGATAGATAGATAGATAGATAGATAGATAGATAGATAGAATGAATAGGCCAACCGACAGAATAAAAGCAAGAAAGAAAGAAAGAAGAGATAGAAAACTGCATGGGTAAACATAAGGAAAGAAAGGAAGAACAAGCAAGCAAAGAAACAATGAAAAAACACATACACGAATAAATGAATTAATTAATTAACGCGGATGGAAATATCAGTAGACAGAAAGTAAAACAGCATTGGCCAACAAAGTAAAAAAAAGAAGTTTTAGGGGATTTAAATAAATACACTATAGATTAAGTAAGTGAGAAAGAAAGAAAGAAAGCGAGAAAGAAGAAGAAGAAGAAGAAGAAGAAGAAGAAGAAGAAAAAGAAGAAGAAGAAGAAGAAGAAGAAGAAGAAGATGATGATGATAATGACGATGACGACGACGATGATGATGATGATATGATGATGATGATGATGATGATGATGATGATGATGATGATGATGATGATGATGATGATGATGATGATGATACAAAGAAAGAAAGAAAGAAGCGTTTTTGATATGTTATTTGTTAATTGGGTAACACTCTCTCAAACCCAGTGCTTTTATGCAACCTGATGTTTTCCCTTGAACTATTATCTGGTTAGTCTAATGGCATGTGTAAACCAAAGAAAGAAAGAAAGAAAGAAAGAAAGAAGAAGAAGAAGAAGAAGAAGAAGAAGAAGAAGAAGAAGAAGAAGAAGAAGAAGAAGAAGAAGAAGAAGAAGAAGAAATGGAAGAAGAGGCACTTTCTGTGTCTGTATTGAATTGTATGGAAGGCAACGTTAGGCTATCAACAAAGGCACAAAACACGTATTGACTTAAGCCGCGTTGCTTGTGTCGCACCCTGTTGTCACACAAACGCAAGATAAACACTTCCCGTTCTTTGAAGTTCTGCAAACCGCGCTTTTCTCAGCAGTCGCCCTCGGAACCTTCGCGATGATCAAAACTGCAAGTTGATCGTGTGATCCACAAAAAGCGAAGCTGAGCTGGGTAAAGGCCTGCTATACTCCACTGCCTAGGGAATAGCTCTTATCAGGCTCAGCTCACGGCCTTCTATATTGTTATAGAAGGCCGTGCTCAGCTACGCTGGCTGTGTGCGAAGCGGATATGAGTTTTTGTGTTACTGCTCGCCTCGTGCCAATGGAACCAATAATGAAAGCTTCTCCTGTGACTTTTATTTGAAATGATTGTGATGGTTATGGACAAGAGGAATGAACGCATGAACTAAAGATTATAAATGTATTTAGTGCATAAACGTTTCGGCACCGAAAACGGTAGGAGATTTGTTTCTAAGAAAGGTAGACATTTTGTAATGCATATATTTATTTATTTAATCGTTCTTATATAGCGCTTTTCCAGCTCAAAAGCTGCTCAAGGCGCTGGCCGATACAGGATCTAACTCAAGCCGCCCGAGACGCCCACCCGCAGCCTTTGGGCGCATGGTCTGACGCCCGGACAACTGAGCACAATCCTGGGCAGCCAGGGATGGGGAAGAAGGACCTAGGTGCATGCTGGGTGTTTTCTTGTCACCGGCACTCACCCGTCTAGGACATGAGCGTCAGGATCTTTAAAGTCCGTTATGATGGAATGTATGCGACACAGACTAGACCTCGGTTTATACTCTCATCCGAAGGAGTAGGAAAACAGGAGTAAAGTGTCTTTCCCAGGGACACAACACAATGGCCCGGCCAGGGCTCGAACCCGCGACCTTCCGATCCGCAAGCCGAAGCACTACCATTAGACCACAGTGCCTCCCTTATATACGACTACTTAAATGTTGTACTATTCCTCCTAACGTCCTAATGTAGCTCACAAAAAAAACATTTTCAACAGATTTAATATTCTTGGCGGTGTTGTGTGAATTGCTTACGCAAAATGCATACCACAAAAAAGCAACCAAATCGGTCAAGCCGTCTTTAAGATATTGAGCAAAACGTTTTTAGCATCAAGTGGACCCCTATCAACCTTAACCTTTGCGGGAGAGCAAATTATGATGGCATAGGAGGCTGGCCACTAATCCAAGTAATCTTCTTATGAAGTTTGGTCAAAATTCGTCGAGTAGTTCTCGAGATATGGCGTGCAAAGGACCGAAAGACACGCAGACAGACTTTTAGTTCGTTCAGATGCCAGACTATTTTAAAGTATTTCCAGGTATTAAATACAAAAACTGCACACACACACATACATACACACACACACTCACGCAAAAATAACTAGATCTACAAGGAAGGAAACAACATACAGAGAACTAGCCTTAACTGTTATCAACAGAAGCAGCAGCGCTGCAGTGGAGGAAATCGAAGCCACAGTATTGAATGGTACATAAAAGTGGGAAAAGAGAACAATAGGCATTTAAATGTCACCCGAGAGATCCCAATCATTAATAAGGTTTAGGACAAAGTAACTGTAGTGTAAAGATGAATTAAGTCTGCAGCAACACCTCAGCATTAAAAAAAATAGTTTTCAGAATGACAATCTATACTAGTACTAGTGTGCACTATGGTTTTAAAAATATGTCTCAATTGTAGTTGTTAACTATCCTGACCAAACAGCTGTTTCTACTCTGCTAGCGTCTTCAGTGGTCACGGGGCTTGTCCTATCCTATCCTATCCTGTCCCGTAACCCGAAGGTCGTAGGGGCACCACAGATGATCGTTTAACCGGCATACTCCATCTTTCTCTGTCCTCAGCAGCCCTGATGACTTCGCTCAGTGTCAAACCAGTCCATTCTCGAATGTTGTCCTCCCACCTCTTTTTCGGTCTCCCTCTTCTTCTACCTCCTTGCACTGTGCCTTGCAGAATAGTGTTTGCAAGACCTGATGATCTGGTGACGTGGCCATACTATCGGAGTTTCCGTTTCTTCACCACTGTTAGCAGGTCATCGTGTTGTCCAATGGCTTGTGTGATGGTCTGTCGGACTTCGTCGTTGGTGATGTGTTGGGTATAGGAAATGCCTAGAAGTCTTCTGTAGCACCTCATCTCCATGCTTTGTATTCTTCGTTGGAGATCTGCTGTAGGGTCCATGCTTCGCAAGCATATAGGAAGATGGAGATGACAAGGGAGCGCAGCAGTCTTACTTTGGAATGTAGACTGATGGTCCTGTCTTTCTAAATGGGCTTCAACCTTGTCAGGGCAGCAGTTGTTTGTGCGATCCTGAAGAGGACTTCCTGTCGGGACCCATTGTCTGATACAATGGCTCCTAAATATTTGAAGCTATGCACTGTGTTGAGGGATTGGCCTTGGACTTTGATGTCCGTATTGATGCCATTGGTGTTGTTGGTCATCATTTTGGTCTTCTCTGCACTTATTTCCATTCCATAGGCTCTGGAGGTGGTGTCAAGCCTCTGTACCAGCTGTTCAAGTTCTTGTTCCTCTCCAGCCAATCCATCAATGTCCAGCCAATCACCACGGAACTTGTGAGACGCAGAAACCACAGGGCTATCTTGACCGCCTCTAAAACGATCGAGACAGTTTGCCTGCCAAAATTTCCTCTAGACAGAGGATAAAGAGTAGGCTAATCAAGCTGGGACTGGGAGAAGATTGGACGTGACGAATTGTCTTGTTGAGGCTCGGAAGCTCTAGTACTCTTATTATTGAACGGCAACTACTACAATGAATGAAGCAATGAGAAAAGAAAAAAAGAACACTATAAACGTTAATTAATCAAATACAAGTAAGGAATGCTTGTTTCTTCCTGATTTTTTGTGTTATGTTAGCTGCTAGCAATACAAGGTCAAAAATTGGTCCTGATTTGGCTCGGAAGAGTCCGCTGGGCCTAAAGCAATAACCTTGTAAGGTCAAAAATGGCTGCTAAGACCTCTTTTTCTATTTCTCATTTTTATTCCATCTAACTACGCTCATTAATTTTGGTACAGAATTGGGACAATCGTTGGGAGAGCGCTGATAGTCGCCTGATGAGATTATTGATTTACGATGGTCAGTGTATAGTTTAGTTGTATTTTATGTTAGCTCAGATTAGTGTATTTTATAATTTATTTTAGGTGGTTTTACTTTTTTCATTTTATTTTATCTAATTTTATTTTAATCTAATCTATTTTCTTGTGTTTTATTCTGTTTAATCCGTGGGCGAATGCTTGTGTTTCCCTTGAAGGCAGGAGAACTCGCAACATTAGAAACTGCGCTAAAATGAGAACCATATAGTTTTCATGTCTTTTGGGAATCGGAATAAATGCAGGCCTTTCAGTTTCATTTTAGTTGCAGTCACGGAATTGTAAAATTAGATATGTACTTCCTTGGAGAGAGAGAGAGAGAGAGAGAGAGAGAGAGAGAGAGAGAGGGAGAGGGAGAGAGAGAGAAAGGGGCGGAGGGTACAGACAGACAGAGAGACGTACAGACAGACAGAAAGACAAAGAGCGGCAGTTAGGCTTCTAGTATTTTCAAGCGGTCTTATGTCAATATATTGTACGTCTATGTAATGTTTCCATCTAACAAAATCGCACCATTTATATAAATATAATAATAATAATAATAATAATAATAATAATAATAATAATAATAATAATAATAATAATAATAATAATAATAATAATAATACAGAGAATCAAGAACACGACCCACTGAGTATAATCAAAGTCCACAAGAGACACACAGTTTAATATTTCAGTTGAGTCTTTATTTCTACACACGGTATCAGAATCTCTTGGACTCCATGCTTAAAGACTTTGTTCACGATAGGAACTATTAAATGGCAATTATTACTAACATACTGCGATTTTATTTAATATTTTTGGTTCAATAACTTTGACTAGCGGGTAAGAGTGGTTACCCAGGCAGTGCAACACCATTATAACCTTGGGTGCATGTCTACAGCCTCAACTTTAGACGGTTTCATCTCGGCGATTGGTTCTTACCTAAATGCCAGGCTGATACTCCTTTGCAAAGGGACACAACCCTGAACTCTGTAGCCGGCAGCAACGAAAGGCCTGGCCAATTATCATAACGCTGAGACAGCACAGAATCCCCCTTTTCTTCCTTCCAAGAATAAAATTCCTCTCTTGCTCAGATCAGAGATGAGCAAGATGTTTATTTAAGGAAACCTTAGAAGAATACTGAGACAGCCCATAGCCTTTTTTCCAAAACAAAAGTCTCATTTGCTCAGATCAGCGATAAGTAAGATGATTATTTAAGGAAACGATAGAAGAAAGGTGAGACAGCGCATTACCCAATTTCCAAGAAAAGTCGCCTTTGCTCATATGCAGCGTTGAGCAAATAATATGCTTTCTGACACAAAAAAACAAACAAACAAAACGGAAACTCTCAAGCGTTGATGATTATAAGATAAATGTTAAAATTTAAAAGAATCCTGTTAAGATAAATAAATAAGGCAAACGTTATTGACTAAGGTGTTTACGTGTTCATGTCTCTGACCGAGGTGAACATTACCACATTGATGTGAACAGGTGTGAAATAAAAAATATTGAATTAAATGGAAGAACATTGAAATGAATGGAAACAAATATTGACTTGAGAACAATACTTTTAAAGATAGCCAGCGCCACAAAGAAGTTTCTACAATTAAATCCACTAGACATATCTGGGTTTTTTTATGGTGCATCAGATACAGCTTTGCGGAAGCCGGTACTTTCGCTGTAAAACAAAAAAGTGAACTGAATTTGCCCGCAGGGTAACAACTACACCTAAACTGTACTGTGTGGCCGCGAGTGCCTGCTCGCCGAGAGCAGACCGCGAGTCTGGTTTGAGCACTATACAAATTTATTGTTATTATTCTTATTGTTGTTGTTATTATTATTATTATTATTATTATTATTATTATTATTATTATTATTATTATTATTATTATTATTATTATTATTATTATTATTAACAACTGACATTTACATCTTAACAATCCTAGTGGACTTGCTCAGCGCTGGGTGCAGTGCTGAATCACACACAATTCCAAACATGTCACCTTTTGCCTTTTAAAGGATTCAGCTTCTTCCCTCATTTATTCCTTGCTTTCTATTTCTGTCGCTGTCATCGGTGCCAGTGCAGAGCCGGAGACAATGGAACAAAAAAAAGGAACAAAGCCATACCTGTTGCTGGAAGAATGAATCATCATCATCGCTGACCTCCACCCTTTCTTGACACCCGCCGGCTCTGCCTTCTGTCCCTCTCTGTCAGAGTCATTAGCCAGAATAATTCTAACTGTTAGACGAATGTGCAGAAGAAGAAGAAGAAGAAGAAGAAGAAGAAGAAGAAGAAGAAGAAGAAGAAGATGATGATGATGATGATGATGATGATAATGATAATGATGATGATGATGATGATGATGATGATGATGATGATGATGATGATGATGATGATGATGATGGATGAGCAGTAGGAGAAGGAAGAAGAAGAAGAAGAAGAAGAAAGAAAGAAAGAAAGAAAGAAAGAAAGAAAGAAAGAAAGAAAGAAAGAAAGAAACAAACAAACAAACAAACAAACAAACAAACAAACAAACAAACAAAAAAGAAAGAAAGACAGGCAGAAAGAAAGAAAATACGAAAAAAGAATGACAGAAAGAAAGAAAGAAAATTGTCGAGCATCCTGAAGACATAAAAGCATATTTTAGATTAATAATAAAAATACTTGTTGACAGTATAGTAAACGACGTTTTTAGTTTTAAATCCCTTTTGCGCCTACTACAAATGTGAGGTTTACAGATTACAAGAAAGAGAGAAAATAGAAAACACTCAGAACTAAGGTGGTCTACCATTCGGTTTCTTAAAATTTAAAAGCGAACCTAGACCGGCCTATGTTACTTTAAATGGCAAAAAACGTCTGTCATCCGGTGATTTGATATATATATATATATAAAAAGATTAGATGTTCAATATAAAAAACTACAAGCAAAAAACAAATAGAACAAAGAAAATGCTGAAGTTTTGGTGAACACATAAATGGAATTACAGAAAGCTGAAAAGAGGAGGAAGCCCGGACGTATAAGATAAGATAAGATAAGATAAGATAAGATAAGATTAGATTAGATTAGATTAGATAGATAGATAGCCGTTCGCAATATTTATACCGCAAACACGTTGATAACTCATCATGCCGAAACGACTTTCACACACACGCACACAAACCCACCCACACACACCCACACACACACACACACACACACACTCAAGCACACACACACTCATTCTCTCTCTCTCTCTCTCTCTCTCTCTCTCTCTTTCTCTCTCTCTCACTCATTATTATGCGGTGATTAGATGTTACAAGAAATAAAGAAGTGAAAAAGAAATAGAAGAGCTAAAACAATAAATTTATAAAACGTGTGTTTGCGATGATGAATGTGAAAAGATATTCGAACACAATAGCACGAAGTAAAATAACTGTTTCAATCTCCTTCCAAATTTGGAAGCTTCAATAAGAGGATTGGAACTTTAGCGATCGAAAAACTGAAGAAAAAATCAAGCAAGGCAAAAACTCAGACATTACCCCCAACAGCTAAACAAAAGTCCTAATAATCAATGTGCATTAACGTTTTCATTTTTTTAAGTTTCCTAACTTTTGCTATTAAAGAAATTCGCACTCAGTAACATCGACACAGATACGCGTCCCCTCATCCCCACCCTACCGACCTTTTCTTAGCATACGTGCTCACACTCACTCACTTACTCATTCACACATACAGAAAGAGAGAGAGAGAAAGAGAGCGAGAGCGAGAGAGAGAGAGAGAGAGAGAGAGAGAGAGAGAGAGAACGAAAGAGGGAGAGCGCGAAAGAGAGAGACAGAGAGGAAGAGAGAGAGAGAGAGACAGACAGACAGACAGACAGTACAGACAGACAGACAGAGACAGAGAAAGACTTCAGACTTCAAAACTTGATTGTAGAGAGAGAGAAAAGACATTCCCGGAAGAACCCACCTCTTCCTCCACGCCCCTCTACACACACACACACACACACACACACCCACACACACCCACACACACACACTCTCTCTCTCTCTCTTTCATTCAGCACCCACCCGCCCGACCACACCACACGCCGATAGCTACAAATTTAGGACAATCTGCCACTACAAAGGAAAATGGAGAGGATGGTGAATAACGAAGGAAAATGAAAGTCACAGATAATAATTATGATTACTGTTCCTGAAAAAGAAGTAGGGATGCCAAAAATATGGTATGGTTGCACAGATGCATAACTCGTATGGCGGCTTGTTTGAAAGAGAAGAGAGGAAAGAGAGAGAGAGAGAGAGAGAGAGAGAGAGAGAGAGAGAGAGAGAGAGAGAGAGAGATGGGGGGAGGGGAGGGAAGCGCAAGGCGTCTATCGCCAAACGGAAATTGAATTGGAAAACATCTATTTCCAAATAACAACATTAAGGAGATGCAGATGAGGCTGGGCTGCAGGTGACCATGGCGAACGCGTGAAAAAGGATGTCAAACAAATTGAAATGTATTAAATGTGGTTGCCACTTGACAACTACGTGTGTCAAACTTGCCAAAGGACGTCGCAGGCACTTCTCTTTTGAATTCATTCTATGCATTCTAATTATCCATATTATCGATTGCCGACTGCTGTTTTCAGCGGAGGACATGTTAAGTGGAAACGGCGTAGCAAATAGCCACACAAAATAACAGGGCATGACTGCCAGCAAGGTTGACTCTCGGATCATTTTCAGATAAACGAGCGTAGATTTCAAAATCATTGCACACTTCCGTTCGCAATGTTTACACCGCAAACACGTTGACAACTCATTCTGCCGAAACGACTTTCACACACACACACACGCACACACAAACACACATGCTCACAGGTACCTCCCCGCCCCCCCCCCCCCCACACACACATGCTCACAAGTACACCTCCCCCCCCCCACACACACACTTCCACAACCCTTTTCTT
The DNA here is from genome assembly GCA_036898135.1 of Oncomelania hupensis. Lineage (NCBI taxonomy): Eukaryota > Metazoa > Mollusca > Gastropoda > Littorinimorpha > Pomatiopsidae > Oncomelania > Oncomelania hupensis. The sequence continues at coordinate 50,003,854 of CM072511.1, read as the reverse complement.
TCCCTTCTCCCCCTCTCAAGTTTATTTCTCACTCTTTTTGCATTAGAACAAAAAATATGTCTTATTTTACCATGGTCATAAAGTTCTTTTAAAAAATGTACATAGCCCTTTCAATTCCCCTTTCGCCATCGCCGTCAAATCATCACCATCATTATCTTCATCTTCTTCCTCCTCCTCCTCCTCATCCTCTCTCTCTCTCTCTCTCTCTCTCTCTCTCTCTCTCTCTTTTTCTCTTCCTCTCTTCTTTCAGCACCTTCAGTACTGAAGAAGAATACTAAAGACATTGTTCACACGCTATTAATTACACCTGTCTGCACAGCACCTGGATTTATAAACGAAATAACAGTAAACCAACAAGAACACACAGCGACACAAGACTAGACGCCGTAAACCAACAAAACGCATACAAACCCAAGATAGGAGTTATAATCCAGCAAAACACAAGACAAGGCAGTGTAAATCAACTAAAACACACAGAAACACAGGACACGGCGATATAATCCAGCAAGACACAACTGAAACACAAGACAACACAAAACGTGATAAACCAACAAAACACTTAAAGACACACGGCAAGATATTATAAAGCAAAAAAAACAACCTCTTAAAGACACACGACAAGACGGTATAATAATAATAATAGTAGTAGTAATAGTAATAATAATAATAATAATAATAATAATAATAATAATAATAATAATAATAATAATAATAATAATAATAATAATAATAATAATAATACTGGCTGCTATATACGCGCCTTTTCCCAAATCAATCAGGCTCAAAGCGCGGCGATCTGTACCAGCATACACGCTCACCTGTCTCATCCACCCTCACACACACAACAAATACACATCCATCACTCAAACAGGTGGGGTAAAGGCAGGGAGATCGCTATTGGAAGACGGAAAGAAAAACGAATTTTTATTTTTGAAATTTTATATTGACTGCGTCCAGTACCATTATTGAAGGGAGGGAGGAAACCGGAGTGCCCGGAGAAAACCCTCGGTGACCTCAATAGTCTCGTACCGAAGTCACATACGTTCGCCTTTTGCGGGAATCGAACCCGCGACCTTCGGCATAGGAAACCGGCGACTAATCCACTGCGCCACGAGGCCACCCCAACAAGACAAGACACGAGGCCACCCCAACAAACCAACAAGACACCTACAAACACAAGACATGACGTTATAATCCATCAAAGCACAAATAGAAACACAAGGCGTGACGGTAGAAACCAAATCACCTCAAAGAGAAGCCCCAAACCAGAAAATACAATCCAACAAAGCACATAAAGATAAACAAAACAAGGCGGTATAAACCAAGAAAACACAGTGAAACAAGACAAGACAGGGCTGTATAAAGAGGTCATCAATTACCAACTCACCTGTAATCAGTAGACACAGGTGCAAAACCAGAAGCGCGGAGACCACCCAGGCGTAATTATTTTCCATTATGCGATACATGGTCGGTTACACTGTCTGAGGGTCTGCAGGTTTAATCCAAACGTCAAGTAACAGTAGGCAACAAATCTCCGAAGACAAATTGAAATCTGACCTTCAAAGTCGAACGAAATCGTCGCTGATAAGAAAAGGTTTTAATCCAATGTCAGACTCACGAGCAAAACAACTGCCACTTAAGCCTCTTAAGGTGGCAATGACACCACCGAAAAAAAAAGTTAACTTCTGTGACTCTTTGTCTTGTGTAAAAATCGCCATAAACGACAACTTCAACAACACACCGATGCTCCGTTTTTTAAAGGAAACTGTACTACACTGTTTTATACATGTGCTATTGTAGCAAAGGAGCCGATGCTTCACAGATCGTATCGAGCTAAATGAAGAAACCTTCCCCCAAAAAGACGGAGACAATTCTGATGTCACAAAAGATTAGTTACGCTGTCTCTTGTTTCTTTGCTGCTACTCTCAGTTTAGAGACAGATTATCCAATTCAGCTCCTAAATTTTAAGTATTTGAATCTGGAAGAACTCTTCTATAGATTTTATATAAGTTTCTGCAAAATGCGATATTACACGGACCACTCCAATTCAATGTGTACAGTTTGCACTCTGCGCGAATCACTGTTACAAACTTCAGGGTTCTCCACACATTTTCCAGTGTCTCAGCTGTCTCCGATGAAACCTTAAGTACAACTTTCGTTGAAAGAATGGCGTTTTTTTCCGGTATTCCTATCGTCTCAGTCTTCGTCTCTCAGATTCGTAAATGTCATCACTGTCAGTTGTTGTTAATCCATATTTCGAAATCCAATAATGATCCAAAGAATCCACATCGCAGGTTACGGTACTCTCCACAAGGCTTACAGAGGATGCGTTCGATTACTGGAAGTTTCTGTGCAAGCCATCGCAATACAATCCTGTAAGTGAACAAATCATGTTTTGTCACAAACACGACACCCATTGATTAAAACTCTCATTATTTTGGCCTTCTCGGAATGCGACAAAACCGACAGTTTACTAAAATAAGGACTAACGAACGGACCGACATTTGGCTCCCGACCATTTCAAATTATTTCCAGATATTATCCGAAAATGCCAAAAACAACTTCATAATATTTTTTTTTAAAGATTCCTATTTAGCGACACATTCGTTGATTCTGGAGAGGAAAACAAATTAAATTATGCTATGAAAATGTCAAATTTTACCTCGCGTGAAAACTATTATAAATGCAGCCACAGTATTGAACACTGCATGGGTTTTTTTACATCGTGAATTTCACCGATGCAGTTTCTCTTTTCGTTTTCTTATGCATTTCGAATAGAAATTTGTAAAAGAAATCAAATATTTAAAATGTGCAAGTAGGTCTACTCCGATAAAACTTTTAAATAGGATACGTTGAAGGATCTGAAAATTATCCCCGCCATTTTCGAATAGACAATATACGTAATTTTTTTTTTAACTTACTGTGACAACCAAAATTGAATCTGAGCGATACAGGAAAATTTTAATGTAAAGATGTTAAGCGCAAACATCAAATAAAATGGAATATGACCAAAAAAGCGAACAAAATTATATAAGTAAGCAGAGAATTGGTTTATAGTAACTGCAGCACTTTAAATTCGGTGCGTCTTAACACGGTAAAACCAGGCGATATTAATTAGAAAAAACAACAAGATCACCAAAATGCGATTGAGATCAGTTCATTGTTCGCTGTAGCGTAGAATCTTAAATGTGAACACCAGCTAGCCAAAACTCATACAAAGATTGAAATGCGCGTGGTAAACATTTCAATGTTCTTAATAAGCCAACATAGTAAACACTTGATAGAAAAACCAAACAACGTTAAATGTGTTTAGGAGCTGAAAAAAAAGACGTGGAAAACACCCCAAAAAACGTAGTTTGGAAACAATTACAGTTCTTATAACCTTGTAAAAACCCTAGATTTGAAAACCAAACAACGTTAAATGATAACATACAAACAAACAAAAAAGCCAGAAGAGAGAACACACCGAATATCGGTTGTGGGCATTTAAATTTCTTAAACACGTTATAAACCCCCTCTAGATGCGAAAACCAAGCAATGGTGAAATTATAGCAAAACAAAAAAAGAAACCGAAAGAAAACCAAACAAATACCACAGTGAGCATGCTGCGGGTCGCTCCCATGATTAGAAATAGTAACAGCACAAGAACGCAACGGATGGAAAGCGCACGTGTGTTTGGTATGTCTGCACGCGTTCGGCAGTGGGCGTTGGATAAATGCAGCGTAACAATGAAACTCCCCTCCTGCAGCTATAGCGTACTCGCTTGCAGCTTTCTCATTGCATGTGGTGGTGGAGAGGGTTGAGGGAGTGGAGGTGTAGAGAGTGATGGGGGTGGTTTTTCCTTTTGGGGGTGGTTGTGGAGGGGAAGACGTTGGAGAGTAAGAAGTGGGCATGGGGATGGTGAGAGATAAGAAGGGGCGTGGGGGTGGGGATCCTGGAAGAAAGGTGTCAAACCGTTAATAAGGATGGGCCCACAGAGAGAGGCAGTCCTGAGAGTTCGCGACTTCGGGTGCCGATAGCTGCCTATTTATGCTCGTTACGTTGTGTCTATTAGCCAACGCTGTCGGGGTGTTTTGCGCAAACACGAAGCTGATAATTTGCAGCAGACGACATGACAACAACAAAAACAGCTTGTAAAACAAATAAGCGGACACCAGTTCCTTCTCTTTATCGGAAACTCACTCACTCACACACACACACACACACACACAAACACACCCACACACACACACGATGTGGCGCTAACTGCAGGTAGGTAGGTTTGAGACGGCAGTTTTTCGGGGTTGTTGTACAATTATAGTTATTATTTTCTTCGATTAAGCTACTTCAACTGTCCTTGAAAGAATGAACCGTTTTATAAATATATATATTTTTGAAGCGACCTAAGAACCTCCCATCTCACTCCCCCCCACCCCCACCCACGCGCACACCTAAACACACACACACACACACACACACCCACACACACACACACACACAACAGCTACTTTGCTACTAATGTCGGTAAGGCGATTTATAAATACGTTTAAGAATTAACACACGTCATAATATAAGAGCACATGGGAACAAACTGATGAAAACAGCACTTCGCATGAAATGTAAAACACTGGTGCCCTCAGGCAGATTGACTGAAGATACAACCACAATACTTACTGATAACAAACATAATCCACTAACAATAGTTACACATTTTAAAAACTTTTCACTGATATCCACTTAGCAGCAGTAATCCGCCAACGTTTATTAACAACACTGAAGAACTCTCTGACGACAGTTTAAGTCCCACAGTAAAAGAACAAATGCACACAACACTGCGAAGCTCATTGCTGCAAGGCAGTCCTACTAATTACCATCTGCGGTGACCAATTTCCTCTGTTTCGCGACTGTCAATAATCACCCTGACCCTTAGACTCAGTGGTACTAGCACATATGAGAGCAAAACAGGCAATCCTCCACTTCTTTATACTGAAAGACTTTTCTCTCTCAAGTTATGAGTAATTGTAGCTAGGGTCCCACGACAAAAAGTTTTGTCAGCAGTGAAAATTATCATTAGAGCGATATCACCATTGTGTGTCTCTCTCAGCTGGCAGAGCTCGTGGGCAGAGCGTGGGGCGGGATCTCGGTGTCGCTCGGCGCGTGCGAGTCTTTCTTTCTCACTTGGGTCGGACACACAAAAACACACAAGCGACTGAGAAAGGAAGAGAGTCGTAGTAGCATTTTTTTTTAAAATGGTAGTAGACCCCACTGCTTGGTGCTTGTGCGGGACCCTATTCTTTTGCTACTTTCTGCAAGTCTTTCTCCTGAGTCAGAATCTTTCTTCTCGTTTGGGTCGGACATACAAATACACACATAGCGGTCGAGAAATAAAAAAAAAAGTCGGAAGAAGCACAGCCGTGTCACCTTCTACTGACTTTGTTTGGCTTTTAAAAATAACGGGCACCGTTCGTTTCGCTTTGTTTCTCTTATCCGTTTCTTGCTGATACTGTCAACTCTTTCAGCGGTAGCTTCTGCTATGAAAATGGAGCGGGAAAGTTTGGGTTTGTTGAGCCTTAAACTGGGTTTGCGATACCGCTGACGCTATCGAGGACTCTTCCACGATAATGATACCGCGGTACCGCTTGCATGGTAGAGCGTGCTTGGATTTTCAAGCCTAATGACCTCTCTACAAAAAGTGTGAAAACACTAATACAAATGTGATGAAAAAAAAAATTGAAAGAACTGCAGAAAACAAAGGTTTTTTTCGAAGCTGGCTGTAATTTACAAGTCGACCCACATTCGTTCAAAGGTGTAAACACACATATAAAATAAATATTACAGGAAAAGGAATAATGGAAATACTTATTTGAACTCTTTCGTTAGACTCTCTGATTTACAGTTTTAATCTTCCCCCAAGCCCGTTTGTACATGCACAAGAACTGTAGTGGAAAGTTTGTTTTGTTTTTTCCTCTCAGAATTCTTCCCTACACGTAAACTAAACTACTGTCATTCGATTTCGTTTGTTTGTTTGTTTGTTTTTCTTTTCTTTTCTTGCTTTCCTTTCATAAGCTCTCCCATTCTCCTGTTTTGTGTTGTTAATTTATTGCTGTTGTTCTCTTGTTTCGTTTTTTCTCCCTTTTTTTCTTCGTATATATTTTTTTAAAAATTCATTTCCTTTCTTTCTTTCTGTCTGCCTGTCTTTCTTTTTCTTCGATACCTTTTGTTTTCCTCTCTCTCTCTCTCTCTCTCTCTCTCTCTCTCTCTCTCTCTCTCTCTCTCTCTCTCTCTCTTGTATGTTTTTGTACAGAGCGTTCAAGGTTGGAGAAACTCTTTTGCCGTGATGTATGTTTATTTTGAAGACTTGAGATACTTTATTGTTTCCATGTATGTTTGACTTGACTGCTGTTGTATTGTGATTTTTGTGTGTAAGTGTGTTGCACTCACTCCTTTTAATGGGGTAAGGCCCTTTTTGAATAAATATTCGTATTCGTAGTCATATTCTCTCCCTCTCCCTCCCTCTCTCTCTCTCTCTCTCTCTCTCTCTCTCTCTCTCTCTCTCTCTCTCTCTCTCTTTCTGTCTGTCTTTCTATCGGTCAAAAGCTTCAAAGCGTCCCCTGTAAATCAACAAAACTGAAGTGTACATTATTCTTCTAATTTATTCTTGTTTCCGACGTCCATATTCTTTTTCGTCGTCGTCGTCTCTCGTTGTTGCTCAGGTCACACCGTCATTTTCTACTGACTTCCATGCTCAGGCCAGTCTGGAAAGTATCCAAATATTAGGTATTTGATTGAATTGTCCTGATATAAAAATACATCAGAGCATCTGCGGTATTTAATAGCACACAGGAAGAATTGCAGTTAAGATCAGACGTCAACTTCCCTAAAAGAACTCAAAATACTAAAATGTTTCAAACTATTGCAACTTATACAAAAGATTTAGTTCAGGCACATTTTAAAAATTTAGAATTTATGTATAAAAGAGACTTGATATCACCCATCCCTCTTTGGGAGCTTGAAAATGCAAATTATGATATAAACTACTCCACTGAAAAAAAGAATGAAAATACCAGCTTACTCATATCTGATGTTAATATTTATTTAGCAGAAAAATATTCATCTTCTTTAAAAATATACACTGATGGTTCTGTTTTAAAGACAGGTGATACAGGCGCTGCTTTTGTTATACCTGATTTAAAAATTTCCGAATCATATTATCTAGGTAAGGGAAAATCGATTTTCACCGCTGAACTTCTTGCAATTTTAATGGCTTTAAATAAAATCATGATCATAACATTTAATATATTAAGTATTGTAATATTTGTAGATTCTAAATCCGTACTTCAGGCATTAAATTCCAATTCCTATAACGAAAGAAAAGACATTATCATTGAAATTAAACACTTAATTAATAATTTAATTGTAAATGGGACAAATGTAGACTTTTGTTGGATTCCCTCTCATTGTGGTTTTCGATATAATGATTGGGCAGATCGAGCTGCGAGAAACGGTGCTTTACGTATAAACGCGGTCCCTTTGTCATTACCATTGAGTGTCAAAGAAGTTTCTAATTTGATAGTTCAAGAGGTGAAAAAAGGTTGTCATTTTAAACAACAGTATGATAAACATTGCGGAATTCCCAGATCTGTTACTTGCATGGCCTACCGAATTTATATGAATTCTGTGAGAACCAAGTATTGTAAAAACGTAGTGTGTGTGTGCAAAGAAAATGTTTCTTTGAAACATGTATTATATCAATGTGACACTATGCACGATACATTGCCTAGAAATTTAGCAAAAATAGGAGAAATTAGCTTTGAAATTTGTATTCAATTGGCAAAAGTGTTCATATCTTCTTCAATTGGCCAGTTCATATGATGCAAAAGTATTAACTCTGAACACCCCAATGTGTTTCTTTATTCATGTACTGCAATTTGTAACTATGTAAGATCAAACCCTTTTTTTTTTTTTTTTTTTTTTTTTTTTTTGTCTTATCATTTTCATGAAAAAGACAATAAAAACAAACAAACAAACTCCTGATATAATATACAAAACTTTTCTGACTCATATAGCTACTCAAGACACTGACTGAGAACATGATCAAACTCATCCCTCCCCATCCCTCCCTCCACCCCTCCCCAAACCACACACCTGCTGTTTAATGCGCGCCCTCTAACAAGGTTAAACCGCTATAGACCACATCGAATAAGCTTATGTGTTGTTCAAGCTCTTAATCAGGGTAGAAGATGAGTATTCAACACATCGTAGAAGTCTGTCGTTTGACCTCGACACTCTGAGAAAGCGATCAGCCATGGTCGGAAGAGCATGAGGCCATACATTATCCCCCACGATTCCTGTAACGACCACAGTTTTGTTCTCACCTCGCTTCCTAAATTGTTGCGCGCACATCATGACACATCTTCACGCTGTACGCGAGTTGAGTGTACAAATATGGAAGTAATGAATGCGTTTGCAGATGTGAAACAGAACAGACCGACAGAGAATTCATATTTTGAAATCATTAAAATGACCAGGAAATTGAGCTGGCTCACACACACATCCACACACACACACACAATAATACGAGAAATAATTACAATAATATGTAATATATTATGGAATAGTATCAGACAGAACAGAACGACAAAGAATGTATATTTTCAAATAATTAAAATGACAGTAAAATTGAACTGTCCTATACGCACACTACAAAACAATCATAAAAAGAAATAATTAAAGTTGTATGGAACGTGTAGTTTCAAAAAAAAATAATGTTGATCAAAGCGCTCCGGGTGTGGGAGCTTTTTTGGCGCTGTATGTATAAGTTGCTATTCTTTCATTCATCATCAACAATTCATATATCGTTTGTTGAAGTAATAAATAAAAATAACAATTTATTTTATCAAGCGCAAATTCAAACTGACAGTTTGCTCAAAGCGCTCACACGCTTTTACACACACTCGCGGGCGCAAGTTTAACAAGAAAAAAAATAAATTTGTCTAAGAAGACATGACAGTATAAAAACAAAAGTCAGTATTGAACACACGTTGCCGGCCGAATATGCAACATATAAAAGTTTGACTGCGTCACCCCTCTGCCAATTCCAAATAATCTGTGCAGTATTCCGTGCTTCGTGCTGGAACCTGTGGCCAGTCATAAACATAGGCATAAACATAAACATAAACATAAACATAATCATAAACAACCTTCACTTACTTCTGCAAATGTTACCGTCAAAGTTCCGTCCAAATTCAGGCAGTACAAGCACTGAATAAACCAAAGGATGGAAATTTAATAAGCCCATTGTTACGTGTGAGACGCGCGCGATAGATCTGATCGTTTTATTTTGCAAAGCATGCAATAATAGAGTGTATTTATCTTTGATTTGATTTTGCGTTGTTGTTAGAAGAAGCTTTGTATAACGTTGGTAATTTTAGTTGGTCGATATTATTTGAGAAATTTCTAGAGTTGGTTGTTTACCATCGATTGAAGCGTGTAGATAAATCTAGTGGTAACTACGAGACGCTTCCATCCTAAATAAGGTTATATGATGTAAGACAGTGATGACGAATTTTATTCTGATTGGTTATAATTGTGTCGCGCTCGAACATTCGAACGTTCTCTCGAGTATAGAGAGACTATATAATGTACCACACTGTTTCAGTTAGGAGAGAGTGGAAAGTTCAAAGTTGTAAAGAGAGAAAGTGAAAAGCGATTGAGCGATTGTATGCAGTTGTTGATGTACGCTGAATAAAGTTGGAAAACGTCATACAACGACTTCTGCCTTGTTGATGAGTGAACAGGTTGCGTGGATAAACGAATCCGAGTTACACTTATCAGGATTTCAGCATTGGGGCTGAATCAACTACTGATAAAAACAAAACCAACATCGAGTGTAACACCCATAAACATTTCCATTATACAAGAAGCATATCACAGCGCTGTTCTCAACCCGTTTTGTTGTACTAATTACTCTTTGTCAAAAATAATGGAGTGTTATCTCAAGACATCGAGCGATTTCGGGGGAAAAAAAGAGGACGAGTTGCGATAAATAGAGAATGAAAAGGAAGAAAAAAATTGATTACAAAGTTAACAGGGAAAGGATAGGGCATTACTACGGATGAGTGTATAGCAGAGAGCGTAGCTGAGCCTGATATAGTCTATATTCTGTGAATACGGATAAGGCCTCTGGAGGCTCAGACAATCTGTGTAAGAGTGAAGCAGACGACTGTCAGGTGTTCCTTTTGATTCAGTCGCTTGCCCAGAGTGTTGAACGATTTGTGCTTGGAATACAAACTGACGATCGAAGCTTGGGCTGCCGTGGCTTCTAAACCACGGCAGATGGGCACCAGCCCAACACAGGCATGAAAGAGTCAAAACTTCACAGTTGAGCTTGTCTGAACCTACAGAGTTCATCGTGAACTTGTATTGTCATCATCATCATCATCATCATCATCATCATCATCATCATCATCATCATCATCATCATCATCATCATCATCATCATCATCACCATCACCATCATCATCACCATCATTAGTATTGCTTAGTTGTCAATATATGAACTTCAAAGCATTGCTTCAAGGATGACTGTGAAGAAGATGGCGTTGATGATGATCAGAATCATAATTAAATATCTTTACTGATGATGCTGATGGTGATGATGATGATCATTATGATGATTGATTGATTGATTGATTAGGAAGAGGAGGAGATGAGGATGTGTATGAGGTTGAGGATGACCCAAACCAAATCTTTTAAGCCATCACTGTTCTGAACTAAATACCCATATAACTCTTTCTGTAGATCGACAAGGCTTTAACTATTATCGCAGTGATAGTAATATTAATTATATTAGTCTCAATCATCAGGACTTGTCATTAGCAGTAAGCCTACACTCTATACATGAATGGATATGACCGATGTGGAATGTTATAAGAATACTTCGACTAATTGAAATAATTGTTACTATGGCCATAATGCATTGAGCGCACAATGTGTGCGAACTCCGCACGGAGCATTATCATGAATCGTGTCAGTATGATTATTACAGTGAAGAGGTGATGTAACCCTACATTATGTTCGTAATGCCAATGCACAGCAACTGTTTCATTGCATACACTTCTCATCCCAACTCTGTGTAATCAGGACTTTTTTTTTCTGATCCTGATTCAGTCGCTCCAGTAAATATAACTTAAGCATAGTTACGAATAATATGCTGTAAGTCAATGTCTGTGTGTGTGTGTGTGTGTGTGTGAGTGTGTGTGTGTGTGTGCGGGGTGTACGTGCGCGCGCGTATGTGTGCGCTTGTGTGTGTGTGTGTGTGCGATTATGTGCGTGAGTATGACGCGTAATTATAAATATTTTTAACAGAATAAAACAAACGTTACCCTGACTTAACATTTACGAGCCATCCCGAGCCACCCTTCCTTCCCCATCTCTCAATCACTACCCCTTCCCTCAGAATCTCAGAATATTTTAAAAATTAGAAATAAAATTAAACACACGCACACACACACACACACACACACACACACACACACACACATGCAAATCACATTAATTATTGGGTATAATAAAGGCCTCTGCATTTTGCTGTAATTCCTGTGTCGACATATATGTGTTTTGAGCTTTCCGCTATAAAATATACTGTGCAGTCATCTGTAGAAATAAACAGCAACAAACAAACAAACAAACACAACAAAACGATACGACGACACAGGATCCCCAGTGCAGTCGTTCTTACAAGTCTGCAGCATGAGAGTTCAAAAATGCCATATATTTTGCTTTCTGGAGCTGGAGATGACAGGGCGAGGAGTTTGAAACAAAAAAACACCAAAAGTCGTGAAAACAACTTTCTTCTTCTTCTTCTTCTTCTTCTTCTTCTTCTTCTTCTTCTTCTTCTTCTTCTTCTTCTTCTTCTTCTTCTTCTTCTTCTTCTTCTAGCTACAAAGAAAGTTTATTTTATTTTATTTTAAGAGAAATTTGAAATTATTATTATTATTATTTTGAATTATTACGTGCATAACTGTAGAGTTAAATCTGATAAAAAAAAAGTTACACTCCAGTTTATTAAGAGAGGGATATGTATATATGGTTTAAAAACATTGAAGATTTATACAAGAATCCATAAACATTTAATAATGTAACACACACAAAAAACAAACCAAAAAAACTAAAAGAGACAAGTTTAATTGGGCTTGGAATGTGTCATTATTAATAATGCCGGTTTTACTTTGAAGACCACAGATTTTCAATGTGCTCTTGGAGTTCTGAATTATGAATGGTAATGGTTTTTATGTGTGACCTTGATAGTACCCCAACTTGACTCACGGAAGCTGCGATACCAACACATTATGTCGTAAAGTCCCACGTTCCAAGCTGGTCACTCTAATCCATCAGCACTGAAATGCCATTACTACCGCTAGTACAGGACTACTAGCTCTTCTCCCTTGCACGTGAGCACGTGCGAGCATGCGCAGTGAGTCATGGTTGTGGTGACAGAGCACGAACTGTGAGCTTTGATGGCTGGACGGAAACAAAGGCCATAGCGAAAGACTGGGGCACGGCTCAATTTCATTGTAGCATGACCACCTTCTGTTTTTCCTTCCGCGATGGTTCAATAACTCTCTCGGTCCAGGGTGTTGAAAAACTAGTTGACAGTGAGTCACGCTTGTTGATGATGCCTTCAGGCAGGCTGTGACATACTTTGATGCCTTTTGAAACCTCACCACCTACCGCAAGTCTCGTTAGTTGTTTTTGCTTTTTTCTTCTTCTAGTGTACTTAATCCAGAGATGTTTGGCAACAACAATTTTCCTGTATTTGTGTGGAATAAGGATTTGTTGACTTGGCTTGATCTTCTTCTTGTGAAGTTTTAATTATAATTCCACGATGCTCCAGTTCCATACCATAATTATTACGTTACTGTAACACGATCCCTCTGAAGGTCTAGAATGTAGTCTATTCAGAATTGTGGGTTATATCTCACAGATAACGTAACTTTAGACTTCTCAAAAGCGAGAAGGGGTACAAGTAAAAGTGCCAAAGCATGTTTGTAAAACTGTCATAGATATATATTTCCATTAGTTGATATGTTACGCTTGTGGAAACAAAACTATCAAAGAACCAAAAGCTTTGTATATAGAAGCATATAACTGAAAAAAAAAATCACATCATGATTCTTTAATCGACGAACTTTAGCATCAACGTGTTAAGCATTTAGTCAATTAATGATTATGATGTACGCCTGTATTCCTTCACTGCAAGGACAACTCCCATTACACAATCAACGGAGACAAATAGCACAGTCGTGTTCTCAGCTTTAAAAAAAAAAAAAAAAAAAAAAAAACATGTTGAACGCTTGATCTGGGTCATAAAAAGATACTCCAACAGGAGGACGGATGCATTTTAATTTTCCCCAGAGCCGGGACAAAGAAGCATTTTACTGCGGGAAATGCAGACTGCAGAAAGAAACCCCGCATGACTCATTTCTATTGATTTGCTGGAGGTTTACAAAAATGATTGCACTCACAAAAATAAAGGTTTCACAGTTTGTTGTTTGTATTCCTAAGCTTATGCATTTGTCTGAGTGTTTTTGTGTTAGGCGTTCAAACCTTTTCCAGAAGTTCCCCCATAATGTGTTCGGCTGTTAATTCCAACTATGAAAATTAGACTTATTGTCTAACCCTCGCACCGACGGATATTTCATCGTGTGTTTCGTTATTATTGCCAACAAGAACATTAGAGTGGACCATTACACTGTTTCATTATTGTTAAAACTTGTACTAAAAGTATATAGTTTTAATGTCTGGTATAAACCAGCGAATTAACATACTATGAATTTTGATCTGTCCCGACAAATGCACAAAATTTTATTGCGAACTGAAATAATAATTCAATTTAGAAAGTAGAGAGATGCATTACCATACAGTGATTTAAAATCAATTGATCTTATTGGTTCAAACCTAATTTTATTCAAGAGACACAAAAAAAATTACATCTAATACACAAAGTGCACACCAAATCAAGGCTTGAGTAGCCTACCACCTAAGTGCTACCCTTGGAAATAAATTAAACAATTGTATTGTATCTTACGGACAATAAAACATGAGGAAAACTATCTCTTTCAATGCAGTCCGGAATGGTCATACGATTAACCGACTAGCAAAACAGGAACTTAACATGCCTATGCCATGACTGAGTGATAAAATCTTGAAAGATCTTCGCAGTTGACTTTAATCCGCATTGGAGGTAGGGGATCGAGGAAGGGTGGGGGAAGTGGGATTACCTTGCTTCAGCTGCATGTCAAAATTAAGTTGCTACCGCTTTTGTATGACAACTGTGGGTGAAAAGTGTAGAAAATAGTTTAGATAGTAGCGGAATTTCATGGATTGGTATCATATATCAAGTATCTAGAAAAAGTGTCTTTGTTAACTTCACGCTCTAAATTGACAATGTGTTGTTGTTCAAAGAAAACTCAGACCTACCTATAATTATAGTGCAATTAATATTACCGAGATCGTCACTTTTTAAGTCCATTCTCGTCATTCTGTGTACATGTACACATAAATTATATTCCAGCTCTTCGAGAAAATCAACACGAACAGGCTGAGGTCAGGACACTCACACACGCGTAAATATATCATTAAACATTCTTATTTTCATTAGGAACTCACATAATTCACAGCGATTATGCCTAAAACATAAATGCAACCTTAACCAAAAGTAGGTTAATTGCACAGAAAGAAAAAAAAATCTGCAGGTTACTACAATTTGTTACTTTTAATTCATTTACCTTTAAAGGATGCAGTGTTAAGGACATTATTATATCTACCTTTAAAGGATGCAGTGTTAAGGACATTATTATATCTACCTAAATGGACAAAGAACGATTTCTTTGTAAACACACTTAATTCAGGGAAAGTGTCATTTTCTCCTGTAGACACGCACATGGTTCAATACGATCATACTACATGTAACTAAGAGTTCCAGGACCAATCAGACTGTATAACTTGTGTTAAAACTTGAACAGTCAACGGTGTAAGTTGAACTCCAGTCTGCAGTCTGAGCTCAGGGAGATTAGTATCGAACTTAAAGGAACACAACTCCTGGAGGATTCAGAATGACTCAGCCTGATGCTAATGCCTAATTATAAGAAATTACAGGTTTCTTCGTCTCGGATAGGGCAAAAATTATAGTTTCACATTGCATCTTACCTTTTTTCGGAAGCAAATCATACGAGTCAAGAACTTTGTTTTGGACGCGTTAACAATATTTTAAAGGGTCCCAATTCGGAAGCTTTGTTTACATCACAAGTATATCAACTAACAAGTTAGTATCTCCCTTCTATGTCTCTGTCGACGTGCGCGTACAACCGGTTGCTTCCCTTTACATGCTTTGTGCTCCATAGAGCGTCGTGGGCCTAAAATAATTTTTTAGAAACTTCAAAACCCATGGGAATTATGGGTAGGGAAATCATTTTCTGAAATGACGTCGGCAGGACTCTTCTCGATTAGTGCATGGCACACGAGACACACGCAAAATGGCGTCACAAGAAGATTGGTTAGATCTGAATTCGTCTAATTTGACCTCGCATGCTGCTGGAAAACAATGTAATTTGAATTTGCTTTCACAAATCAAAAGAGAGCGAGACCACAACAAAGTATAACGAGCCAAGGCGACGCAAACACTCAAGGCCGACAGAACAAAAAGCACACAAAATACAAAAGGTAAGTACCCGTGACCATACAGTCAATAAAGTAGGCCTAACCACCATTGCAAAATAGGATTGATCATCACGATGATTGAATTTTTCCACCCCACCTTCCAATCGGTACGGAATCGAACATATGCTCAAATCATCATATCTTTGACAGAACTTGCATGTGCATTACACAGTGTGATGCAAGCGATACATGAACCATCACACCGAAGCGACTCAAGAAACGCCTGCACTGAGCTCACATACATGTGTGCATGTTTCTATAAATCCATCGTGTTCTCCTTCGATAATTGAGCAAAGCCTTTGTTCACTATCAGAAATATGCAGTTCCTATCCCAACTTTCGTTTAATTTCAGCCAGCACATCTTCGCGAGAAATGGCGACGATGACTTCAACCGTAGCTAGTTATCAGTTACTTCCCTTGAACAGATTTCCCAGAATTCTCTATTCTATTTTTAGGTTTGGGATAGCTTGTGGCTAAAACCAAGGGCAACGGGACCACCGCACGTCGACTGGGGGCAATACGAGATACTAACTTGTTAGTTGATATACTTGTGTTTACATCTAATAAAAACGGGTTTACCCTACAATTCACATTATTATTTTTTTTTAAATTTACTTGCAACCTTGGAGCGCATAGTTTCACGCCCAGTCGACTTAGCACAATCCTGGGCTACCGGAGTTTGGAAGAATGGACCTAGCGCGTGTTAGGTGTGTAGCCGGCAGGCCCTCATTCGTCTAGGACATGAGCGTCAGGATCTTTAAAATCCAAGCGATAGAATGCGTGCGTGCATAAACTAGATCTTGGTTTATACTCTCATCCGAAGGAGTAAACTGAACATTACTACCCTAAGCCTTGATAATGCGGGATTCTGTTGCTCAAACCAACTGCTGAAGTTTGAAATTTCCATTTCTGTTGTGACCGGGAGTGATCTTCCTTGTTTAACGGTACACCGATGCGCTGTAGGGCAGTTTTTGCGCGAGGAATGTGGCGAGCGGTTTGCTATTCAAAAGGCTTAAGAAATAACTGTACGTTCTTTTTAAAGAGTTTTTTTTGTTTGTTTGTTTCGTGTGAGCTAATTTTTCAACTGGGGCAACACTCACTGTGAATGTTAAAAGGTTCTGTCGAGGGGTCGTGGTCAAAATGGGTCCCTTTAAAATAGGAAAAGGATGGAAATAAATCAAGTGACAGGAAGAGAGAGAGAAAGAGAGAGAGAGAGTGAGAGAGAGAGAGAGAGAGAGAGAGAGACAGACAGACAGACAGACAGACAGAGACAGTCAGACAGAGAGAGACAGACAGACAGAGACAGAAATCAGTGGTAGTATAATCGGGGATCGAAATTTTGAAGAAATGAGAGGAATCAACAAGGAACTCACAAGAAAAATAGAACAAAAGAAAGAATAACATAAATACGAAGAATTAGACTATTTAACTGCGTGTTCCCAAAGCAGATTTGTGAACGAAGGTTACAGTTATTTTGTTTAACCTGATCATACAGTGCTCGGCAAATGATCTTCTCTTACACAAGAAAAGAGGTTATTATGGGATGTGGGGACATGATGGTGACGACGATAATCAAAAAGAAAACAAGAAAATGAGGTGGAAACGGAAATTCAGACAAAACAAGCGGACATTCAGAAATGGTGAAAGAAAGATAAAATTAGGGATAGATCGGGTACAAATTTGACAGAAGGTGTCAGTGTGTTTCTGAATCTATTAATGAAAAATGAAAAGAAGGAGAGAAACCGTATTGAGTCATGGGAAAAAAAGTTGCTTGATATTTACAGGGTGAGCACAAAAACACTCCTTGATTTCAAATATTCATTAAATGAGAAGTTGAGTGATTATTTTCACAAAATTGGTGTCTACAGTTGCAGAAATTAATGAATTTTTGTTTCCAAGTCCCAATTTTTATCTTACCCGCTAGGTGGCAGTCCAATCCAAGATGGCGTACACCCCACAACAACTTAGCTGGTGTGTTTTGGAATTTGGAAAATCAAACAGTGTTACAATTGTGCAGCATTCGTTCAGACACATGATCCATCACAACAATCCACCTTCTAGCAAGTCGATTTTGAAGTGGTACAATGATTTCATTGAGAGAGGATGCATCTGTGATCAAAGAAAGGGACATTCCGGCCGCCCAGCAGTGTCAGAGGAAGTTGTCGAGAGGGTCAGAAACACTTATCTTCGCAGCCCCAAGAAGTCGACACGCAGATGTAGCCAAGAGTTACAACTTCCACAAAGCACAGTATGCAAGATCTTACGCAAACGCTTGAGGTTTACACCTTATAAACTGCAACTGGTCCAAAAGTTATACCCGCAAGACCAAAGAACGCGCTATGATTTCTGCCACAGTTTACAGGAGTCAATGGAAAATGATCCTGATCTGCTGTCAAAGATAATCTTCAGTGATGAAGCAACCTTCCATTTGAGTGGAAAGGTGAACAGACACATTGTGAGAATATGGGGGACTCGGGATCCTCATGCCACTCTCTAGTTTGAACGTAACTCTCCCAAAGTGAATGTGTTTTGCGCAGTAACAGAGAGGGCTGTGTATGGACCTTTTTTCTTTGAAGGATTAACCATCACTGGCCCAACCTACCTCGAAATGTTACAGAACTAGTTGCTGCCAAGTCTAGCTGCTAAAGGTAACGACTACATTTTTCAGCAGGATGGTGCACCGCCACACTGGTCTGTCAATGTCCGCACATTTCTCAACACAAACCTACCCAGCCGCTGGATTGGCCGTGCTGGACAACGCGACCAAGTGTTTTGCAAATGGCCCCCAAGACCACCAGACCTAACTGTCTGTGACTTTCTCCTGTGGGGATATGTCAAAGACAAAGTTTACATCCCTCCCTTGCCCCAGACCATGGAGGAAGTGCATGAACGTATCACTGAAGCTCTTCGCACGATTACGCCAGATATGCTGCAGAAAGTCTGGACTGAGCTTGATTATCGCATTGATGTTTGCCGGGAAACAAGAGGGGCACACCTCGAGTGCCTTTGAAATCAACACATACCAAATACAACTTTGTTAATTTCTGCTACTGTAGACACCAAGCTTGTAAAAATATTCACTCAACTTTTCTCGTAATATATAAATTAAATCAAGGAGTGTTTTTGTGCTCACCCTGTATTATTTACTTTTAGAAAGAGGGAGGCATTGCCGATACACAAATATATTTAAGATTTGTTGTTAAGCCTTTTTGTAATACTTGTATTCTCTTGCTTTGGGCATGTCTTGCTGATGTTCTGTTTGTGTATCATGTTGTATGTATGGCTTTGTTGTTGACCGTAATGTCTTGCTTTGGTTCGTTTTTGCTGGTTTGCTGATGTCTTGATTTTAATGTCTAGCCTCGAGTTTGCTTCGCTGGTTTGCTGATGCTCTGTATGCACTTGTACTATGATTTGCTTGTATGTTTTTAGTGTTTTTGTCTTTATTACCCTGTTGTTTGTACTGCCGTGGTTTAACTGTGTGCTTGTATGTCCTTTTGCGCTTTGTATGTATGGCTATGTTGTTGATGTCTTGCTTTGGGTATACTTTGCTTGTTTGCTGATGTTGGTTTTAATTATTGTGCTTTCTATGAGGTGCATGTATGTGTAACTGGATGTAATTGTAAAGCGCCTTGAGCATTTGTATGAAAACGCGCTATATCAAATATACATTATTATTATTATTATTATTATTATTATTATTATTATTATTATTATTATTATTATTATTATTATTATTAAATAATGAAGTTATTGACTATAATTAAATGTGCATGCGCTGCATTGGTAAAAGGTTTTGGGTTTAAATTTCAATGATAAATTACATTATACTGTGATTATTGGAGAATTGTGCGTTGAGATGAAGGATTGTAATATAAGCTTACTAGAAGAAAAATATGTCAATACAGCAGAAATTATATATTAACAAGAAACTGCCGCATTCAACCTATTCTCTTATCAATTCTGCCTCATTGACCTCTAGTTTGTCTCCGCACTCTCTGATGTCCCGATGTTCTGATGTTCTGACATATATATGCCGTCGTTATTGGCACAATAAAAGCATCGAATCAAATGTCTGCACGGAAAGAAAACATTGTCATCATTTCCTAATGCGACTGAATCAGACATGATCCAACAGCAAATGCATCCATCTTGGAGAGAAAAAAAATCTAAAGGTCGCAAATATGATAGAAAACTAAAGCGTATAGCCATGTCTGAAGATATCATCTTAAGCGCAGCCAATGTCTGATGGAGATAGACAAGAAATAGCCATAGTATGCAATCAAATAAAAGCTTTACACGCACGTTTTGTCAGCCAGATTTGTCTGTCTCAGTTTAGTAGTCATTGCCTATTATGCTTTAAGTTGTGGTTGTCTCACCTATTATATCCTCAAGTGACTAAAAAAAGATTTTATTTTTTTGTTTATCTAGGAAAAACACAAAAAAGCACGAGACCTTTGGCTATTATATCATCAAATCACCACTCAAAAAAGATGTTGGGTTTTGTTTATCAAGAATTACAGAGGTAGGATAATTATGGTTGTGACGATAATTATGGAAACTCGGAATCTTGTCTCGACGCCCACGTATTTGCCATCATGTCGTGAAAGTTGTGATTCGACTAATTGTCTAAGGTCTGGCATTTTTCCGCTGCTGCTTTTTCCGCTTTTGCTTTTTCCGCTGCTGCTTTTTCCGCTGCTGCTTTTTCCGCTGTTGCTTTTTCCGCTGCTGCTTTACAATGCCATCACAGAGTAGAGGTCTGGGTTTGCGATTCGGTCGCAGTTGCCATCATCTATGCTAAAGTGCACTTTCCAAGCGGTATTTCTCTGTGTTTCTTAGTGTTCAATGGGATGTGGACTACCATCCTAAGCTTGTATGCCTAAACCAAAAACAAACAAACAAACAAATAAACAAATATAACATTATAAAACGTGCTGGACCCCAACGTGTGCAGAGTTCCCTCGCGTGCTGTCTCTCGCACACCCACACACACACACACACACACACACACACACACCCAAGCTGGTTTTCACGAAAGGATAGCCACTAGCGTCTCTCTCTCCTATCCATTCCCAGCCCTCACCCCACTTCTAGGACTAAAATTTATGTATAAATTGTGTAAATGAATGTCCTGCCAAGTTCGCCAAAAACTGAACAAGCCAAATAAAAATGTGAAATGAACACAAAATTTCAAAAGAAAGGTGGGGATGGTTTCAGGCGTGGGGAGGAGGTAAGGGGGTAAGGAAAGAGGAAATGGGTGGAGGGTGGGGATGGTGATAGATGGGTGAGTGTATATTCCTGTCATCTTCAAAATTATGCATTGGCATACATTGCATTAGACCTATGCTTGTTACGTGGTTGCTTCAGTTATTCAATAAGCACGTGGTCGCGCAAAATAAATAATGTTAAGTAATAGCGAGTGAGGTTACTCTTATGTGCTGGTTTTCACTGGGTAAAATATAACATTACATATAATTTGATTTTTATAGATTTGTAATTGCAGACTTCTCTTGAAATCTGCACGTCATTTCTTAAGATCCGCTGAAACGATTTTGAACAAACTTCATAGGAACACTATGCAGGTTAATGGCCCGTATGGCGGTACAACCGTGTTTGCGCCAACTCAAAAAGTTCAAGGCACAGGCGCTTGGGTTATCTATAATACTAGATAACCAAAGGGAGACGCGTCACAGGCATAGGCGCTCGCGTGTCCTGATACAAGCGCCTGCGGTTCAAGGCCTCTTGAGGTGGCTTAGTTGCTAAACACGTTTCGCTCTATATCTCAAAGATGGCTTAACTGATTTTGAATAACGTTTGGTATGTAGGTACTTCAATTAATGGCCTGTCATTCCGTGGTAGTCCGCTGATTAGTCAGTCGCTCGCAAAGAATCGCTCGCAAAGCCGGCCGGTATTTCAGTATTTTCTTCTTCTTCCCTTCACTTTTTTGCACAGGCGGCGGATCCGCGGAAGCTGCTCAGGATTGGGGGGAGGGGGGGGGGCACAAACACATTATATTCACTGACACCAGACCTCGGAAAAGTCGAGGGGGGTGGGGGTGGGGGTGGGGGTTACAGATTCTGCGAAGGCGCGAAGCGCCGAGCCTTCTAGGGGGGTCCGGGGGCATGCTCCCCCGGAATTTTTTTTTTTTTCAAGGATGCAAAATGGTGCAATCTGGTGCAATCTGAACCTCGAAAAAGCCATCTGTGATGGTCTGGGACTTTGAGCTTTTTGAACAATTGAACTGACAACCTCTGGGGTACAAAAATTATCCTCTGCCCCTCCCTTAATAATAAAAAAAAAACACAAACAAACATTTATTTATCAGCAGAGATGTTTTGTATTAAATTAAACAGGTTTTAATATACATTCATTATGTCACGACCCACACTCAGTTTGAACTTTATATTGTTGTTTGTAGATAGGTGGTCTTCTCGCAAGTGCCTATGAATCATCGTTTTGTGTGCCTTTGAATAAGCCGGGACAAAAGTAAATGAAAAGTGTGACGTAACTTATTGTCGTAGAAAAGAGGAAATGACGAAAGAGAAAGAAGACAGGTATTTGGTCGTTACATGGAGGTCCCAGGAACAGTGAATCTAGGAGCAGTGTGTTGAATCGTTTTTCGTCCCTGCTAATCCTTTATCCGTCAACTGTACGCTTAAGGAAATACGTACGTGATATCCTCACGTAGCGGTGCCCTACGACAAGAACTTGAGTTTTCACCAGAAGTCGTTTGAGAACGATGAGGGAGAAAGAGTTCGACCTTGAAACTGGTGCAAGTTCGACTGTTTGTTTTAGTCAATGAAGATCGAGACGACTAGTAGACCTGACCGTTGACCTACCTGTACCAAAAGGAATGCTGCGGATGAAGAGACGTATCCGACCTTAGCCGCATCACCGTATCCACGGGTAGTTGAGTAAGTGTGGACTTGGGTGTTTTCACTGGCTAGTCGGGTGTCTCTTTGTTGTCATTTATTTCTGTGGTCCGTATTTTGTCGTGTCATTGTTGGTTATCATTATGTTGTGGGGCTAAAATATTATGGGGAAGTATTATACTCGAATAAGTGATACCATATTTATTACAATCATTATTCTTCCAAGCATACAACACATTCAAGGTTGCAGTCATTCATTCATACATGCGTTAGATTTACATTTGTGATTGTTACAATACAAGAGTTAGCGATTATTATTATTAAGGAAAATGGTTGAGTTTTCAATTGCATCAGGAAGCATGTATAAATTGTTACTCAAATTCTTAGAAGATTTTGTATGGGTTATGTTGCAGTGTACCCTTCGCTTTTTGCCTTTGGTTTCATCTTCAACTTCGATTTTACCTTCAACTTCAACTTTAACTTCGACTTTGTTTTTGGGTTTACCATCACTTTTCACCGATTGTATTATAATAGACTTTTTGCCAGTGAACTTTTTGCCTTCGCTTCTTCACCACAGACTTTGAAATATTGGATGACCACGGCGGATGCATCTAATCGTAGCAGCTACAGTCCCAGTGACATTCGAGGTGTATGCACTTATCGATTACATCTAGTGCATTGACAATTTTTAGTTTATTTGCCTACTGTGTTCCCGGGACATATATACATTTCACTCCTGCGTTGAGCGAGTTCATGCTCTAGTGTCTTCGGGACGTTTTTGTTATTATGCAATTTCGTATTGCAAAGGTTTGATCGCAGGAGTGTGATATGTATTTGTAAAACGGGACTTGTGAACTGAAATCGTTATAACAGTAGTAGCAACAAATTTGTAAACAGTGCATAGGTTGTGTGCGAACAATGAGTGAACAGTAGAAAAGGAAAACAAAGAGACTGAACGAGAATACTGTGTAGAACCATTTAATTTATTTAAAACAAAGAACATTTCATTCTGTCATTTGATTTTATCACCTTTATAAATTTTAGTTATTCAATTACGACTCCATGTTATGTTCATGTGAATAAATTGTTGTTTTATTTTGCCAACGTAATACTTGTCTCTATCTATTCATCCGTTGTTCACGTATGGTTGCATACACTGCTCAGAGTTCCCCTTTATGGTAAGAGAAACGAAGGACCGTAAGGGGGGGGCTTTGACATATTTGGTGGCAGCGGTGGGATCGAACGGATGAATGGAGGAGATAGAATTACGTTGACATTGTTGTGTTATACCATACAATCAGAGTAAGTGACGTGGGTGGTTGGCGGGTGCTGGAGCGTTTTGAATCGCGTGGGCGCATTTAGAGCACCCGACAGTAATAAGGTAGGCAACCAAGCCCACACTTTACTATAATACAACTTAGTGTCATCTGAGCCAAACCGTGGTATAACTGTTGAGTTATTTGAACTCTGAGATATATAGTTGGTAAATAGATTTGTTGTTTACCAATTATACAAGAAAAGGTGGTCGGCTAGCAAAATGTCCGCCACCCGGAAAGGTACAAAACGTGCTGGAACCAAGAAAACGATTGGTGGGGAAGGGACATCGATCACCCCTAGCAGCGACTCAGCCGATATTGTACTGGGAGCATCGGGAGAAGCGACCATGTCCAGTTTGACGAGAGAAGAGACTCTGAGTACGTCTGTCTTAGGTTTCCCTCGCATGGCGGTAGCCGTAGAACCGTCAAGGAACCAAGAGACGTCCGAAGTGATTGACGTATCCGTGAAGTATAGAGAATTAGGTATGAGCCTAGGCCTGCGAGAAGAGGCGCTAGCGAGATTTGTCGTGGATGGCATCCAAAAGGAAGAAGAACGAAGAGAGCGAGAAGAAGACAGACGTTTAGTGGAGAGGAAAATGGAAGAAGAGCGAAGAAAAATAGAAGAAGAGCGAAGAGAGCGCGAAGAAGACAGACGGCTAATGGAAAGAAAAATAGAAGAAGACAGACGTCTAATGGAGAGGAAAATGGAAGAAGAGCGAAAGGAAAAAGAAGAAGAACGTCGCCGACGCGAAGAGGAAAAAGAAGAAGAACGTCGCCGACGCGAAGAGGAAAAAGAAGAACGTCGCCGACGCGAAGAAGAAAAAGAAGAAGAACGTCGCCGACGAGAAGAAGAAAAGGAAGACAGACGTCTAATGGAGAGAAAAATGGAAGAAGAACGTCGCCGACGAGAAGAGGAAAAAGAAGAAGACAGACGTCTGATGGAGAGGAAAATGGAAGAAGAACGTCGCCGACGAGAGGAAGAGAA
Source organism: Oncomelania hupensis (assembly GCA_036898135.1). Lineage (NCBI taxonomy): Eukaryota > Metazoa > Mollusca > Gastropoda > Littorinimorpha > Pomatiopsidae > Oncomelania > Oncomelania hupensis. The sequence goes on along the minus strand of CM072511.1, from coordinate 49,978,985 downwards.
AGAAGAAGAACGTCGCCGACGCGAGGAAGACAAAGAAGAAGAACGAAGATCATTAGAAATCAGAATAGAGGCAGAGAAAGAACGGATGAAAATGCAGATGGAGGTGATCAGAGAAGAACGCGAAGTTTTCGCTGACCGTTCAACTCGTAGAGAACATCATGATGGTTACCGACTGAAAATTCACCCTTTCGATGGTAGAGAAGACATCGAAGCTTATCTGCGTCATTTTGAACTCATAGCTGAATCACAAGGATGGAATAGAGATTGCTGGGCAGCAAGGTTGTCTCCACTATTGTCAGGAGAAGCGCGCGATACGTATTTGCATCTGACACCCGAACAGGCTCAAGATTTTGAAGAAGTACGCAACGCGCTGTTACGTCGTTTTCGCCGCGATGCGGAATGGTATCGCCGACAGTTCCGAGAGACCAAGAAATAACAAAATGAAACTTTTCCGCAATTTCTCATCCGGTTGCAGACATCTGTAGAAAGATGGTTTTCCTTGGCAGACAAAGACATCGATGACGCGAAGTCTGTGTTAGACATGTTTTTGGCTGAACAGATATATTCAGTAATGAATCCTGGGCTCGAGATGTTCGTGCGTGAACGATTGCCGACAGACGCCGCACAAGCAGCCGAATATGCTCAACTGCATTTGGACGTAAAACGAGCCGTATCCCGAGGACCTGTTTTCCAAAGAGCGAGTCCACGAACACCGAGCAGTCAACCCGAGCGTAGACCGAACGAGTCACAAACGAGATTGAGGGAACCTATTAGGAGACCAGTTGTCGGTAGAGATGGAAGAGACAGGAGGAATTCAGACGAGTGCTATAAGTGTGGGGGTAAGGGGCACTTCGCCAGGCAATGCATGAAAACGCATGCAGTCAGTCAGGTTACAATTGCGACCGACACCCTACCGATCTATACTCCGCCAATAGACGTCCGATCTATTAAACCCTATAACCCGTGGAGTGAGGGTCGGATCAACGAAAATACAGTACGCATCATGCGTGATACTGGAGCAGAGATGGGAGCAGTTGCTTCAAAATGGGTCAAACCTGAAGATTACACAGGGAGGAGTGTTGAAGTGTACTTAGCAGACCAGACAAAAACAGGAAAGTACCCTACAGCATGGGTGAAACTTGAATCAGGCTTTGTGACAGGGACTGTTGAACTGTTCGTCCTTGACCACATGGGACCGGACATTCTTCTGGGTAACTGGATTACATTTTCATCTGGTTACCGAAGCCCAGTTACCATTGATGGTAGTGAATGTGCCGTGGCAGCAGCAGTCGAAACAAGAGGACAAATAGAACGTGAAAAACGAGCGACAGTACCTTTGCAGGTATCGAAAACTCTAGGAGTGGAAGTCACACCGACAGAGTTGGCTGCATTGCAAGAAGAAGACGATAGTCTTAAAAAAGTTCGAGCGTTGGCTGATGCCCAGAGCGAACTGAAGTCAGGAAATGCTACAGTAAAATTCACGCGAAAGAAAGGGTTACTATACAGGTTGCATCAGTTGCGAGGAGTGGAGACATCGCAGCTAGTAGTTCCCAAGAAACTACGAAAAGAAGTCATGAGGCTAGCTCATGATCCTCCCATGGCAGGACACCTAGGAGGAAAACGAACTCGCGAACGTATATGGAATACGTTTTTCTGGCCAGGTATGTGTGCAGACGTTCGCAGGTACTGTGCATCATGCATTGAATGCCAGAGAGTGACACCAAGGGGTCGAGTCAGCAAGGTACCCCTACAAAAGATGCCTTCGATGGACGAACCATTCCAAAGAGTGGCTATCGACATTGTAGGTCCGATTGCACCAAAGTCGGAACAAGGTAACCAATACATTTTGGTAGTTGTCGACTACGCTACACGATACCCAGAAGCAGTTCCGTTGAAAAGAATTGACACTGAAAAAGTAGCAGAGGCTATGTGGACCATATGGTCGAGGGTAGGCATCCCTCGTGAAATACTAACCGACAGGGGGACGCAGTTCATGTCAGCAGTCATGGATGAAATGAACAGATTGTTGGCCATCCATGGAAAAGCCACCACACCCTACCACCCTCAGTGTAACGGGCTGGTTGAGCGGTTTAACGGCACTCTGATGACCATGCTGAGAAAACTGACTACAGAACAGCCACGGATGTGGGACCGGTACATACCAGCTCTTCTTTTCGCCTACCGAGAGGTACCTCAAGAGGCTACTGGATTTTCACCGTTTGAGCTACTATACGGAAAAACAGTCAGAGGACCGATGGCCGTGTTGAGAGAGCTATGGTCGAAGGAGATTGCTGCTGAAGAAGTGAAAGTAAGCAGTGAATACGTAGTCGATCTACGCAATCGCATCGAGGAGACGTGCCAGATAGCAAAAGAACATATGAAAGGTGTTGCAGAGCGCCAGAAACACTACTTTGACCGAAAAGCGAAACCCAGGGTCTTCAAAGCAGGCGACAGAGTGTTGCTGTTGCTACCCACTAAACATAATAAACTCCAAATGGCTTGGCAAGGACCCTATGAAGTCATAGAAAAAGTTGGCGAATGCGATTATCGCATATCAGTAGGACGGAAAACTAAACTCTTCCACGTCAATCTGCTGAAAGAATGCAGAGAAAGAGTGACAGTCGATGCAGTAGTGACAGAAGACGATCAATGGAAAGAAGAACAAGTGGGCAACGACATTCCAACGTGTCCGTTAGTGGCGACCGAGGGTCCGAAAGATGTACACGTTGACCCAGAATGTCCAGAAATTCATGAGGACATCCTAAACATAGTGTCAGACTATGCAGACATTTTCACTGATTTCCCTTTACGATGCACCTTGGATACGTGCGAGATAAAGATGATCAATGAAGAGCCAGTCCGTACAAGACAATACCCTTTACCTCATTCGCAAATGCAGGTGGTGAAGGATGAAGTAGAAACGATGATGAAATTACGGGTCATTGAGAGAGCAACGTCACCGTATAGCTCACCGATTGTGCTAGTGAAAAAAAAAGATGGACAAATACGATTTTGCGTTGATTTTCGCAAAATGAATCGTAACATCGTCTTCGACGCTGAGCCTCTACCTGATATCGATTTTTTGTTCGCGAAGCTCGCAAAAGCGAAATACCTGAGCAAAATAGATTTGTCAAAAGGGTATTGGCAAATCCCAATGAAAAAAGAGGACAAAGAAAAGACAGCGTTCACCACTCCTGAAGGTCAGTTCCAGTGGTGCGTGATGCCTTTTGGATTGAAGACTGCCGGAGCTATATTTTCCCGAATGATGCGGAAGTTATTGGCACCCCTTCACATGCCTGAAATAGACAACTTCATGGATGATTTGATGATAGCTACTCAAACAAAAGAAAGGCATTTGGAATGTCTAAGAGCGTTGTGTCAGAGACTCCGCGAAGTGCAGTTAGCTGCAAGACCGTCAAAATGTTTCCTAGGATTTCAGAGTTTGGAGTATCTGGGACACATGGTAGGGCGAGGTAAGATTCAACCAGACCGTCAGAAAATGGATCGCATCGGAGAAACGTCACAACCAACTACAAGTTCAGTTCAGTTCAAGGGACTATGTTAAGCTTCGCAGCTTTTTTGTGTCCCTGATTTTATACAACATTAATTTTCCGGTTAGTTTTGCAATTGTTCAGAGAATTAGAATTAAATGAAAATCATTCATCGAAATCAAATTTGGATTCCACAATGAAACTTACCTTTTCCAGAAGGTTTTTAAAAGTATTTAAGTTGTTAGCTTTTTTAACATATAATGGTAGTTTGTTCCACAGTGGTGCAATTCTATGGCTAAAACAGTGCTTTCGTTTGTTAGTACGACAGTGCTGGATAAAAATTTTGTCTTCTGAGTTTCTAGTTTTGCCTCCATCATAAAACTTAAAGAATGTATTAGCATTGACTTTGTCGATGTTATTTAATATTTTGTATGTTTGTATAAGATCACCTCTAACTCTTCTAAATTTCAAACTTGGAAGGCCTAGTTTCTTTAGTCTTTTTTTGTAAGACAGATTTTTCAAGGATTTTACCAATTTTGTTGCTCTTCGCTGCACTTTTTCAATCACTGACGATTGTCTTTTCAGTAGTGGTGACCATACAGCATTTGCATATTCCACATGAGGTCGGACAAGTGTCTTATACAGACATGTTAACGTATCTTTATCAAGGCAGGTAAAAGATCTTCGGATAATCCCCAGCATTTTATTTGCCTTTGCAATTGCATTATTAATATGTTTATCAAATTTTAACTCTTTATCAAAAGTGACCCCCAGATCCTTTTCTTCGGTACAGCTGTCAATTGACACTCTCTGACCATCAGCTGTCATATAATATTCATGGCAAGAAATTTTCCTACCAAAGAAACAAGTGAGGTCGTTTTTGGGGTTAACGAGCTACTACAGGAGGTTTGTACCAAACTTTGCAGCCATAGCCGCACCTCTATCCGATCTGACGAAGGGAGGAAAAACAGGACCAGTCGCATGGACGGAAGCATGCGAAAGAGCTTTCAACACTTTGAAAGAAAGGTTGTGCTCTAGTCCTGTATGTTGTCTGCCAGATGGCGAAAAACCGTTTGTTTTGCAAACAGACGCGTCAGACACAGGTATTGGAGCAGTACTATGCCAAGATCAGGGTCACGGACTCCAACCAGTGGCTTGTGTCAGCCGGAAGTTAGTTGCCGCAGAAAAGAACTACTCAACGATTGAGAAGGAATGTTTAGCGTTGATTTGGGGACTTCAACGATTTCAGCAATATGTGTACGATCGGACAGTCATCGTACAAACTGATCACCAACCGCTGAAATACCTTCAGAAATCGAAAACTACCAGCAGCAGGTTGATCAGATGGGCGCTGTTGATGCAGTCGTTTCCACTGGTTATTGAAAGTATTCCTGGAAAGGAAAACGTCACTGCAGACTTTTTGAGCAGAAACGTGTAAGTCGTGAACTTTGAGTTTGAACAAAACCAAGGTTTTGTCTTGAGGGGGGGGGGGGGTATGTCACGACCCACACTCAGTTTGAACTTTATATTGTTGTTTGTAGATAGGTGGTCTTCTCGCAAGTGCCTATGAATCATCGTTTTGTGTGCCTTTGAATAAGCCGGGACAAAAGTAAATGAAAAGTGTGACGTAACTTATTGTCGTAGAAAAGAGGAAATGACGAAAGAGAAAGAAGACAGGTATTTGGTCGTTACATGGAGGTCCCAGGAACAGTGAATCTAGGAGCAGTGTGTTGAATCGTTTTTCGTCCCTGCTAATCCTTTATCCGTCAACTGTACGCTTAAGGAAATACGTACGTGATATCCTCACGTAGCGGTGCCCTACGACAAGAACTTGAGTTTTCACCAGAAGTCGTTTGAGAACGATGAGGGAGAAAGAGTTCGACCTTGAAACTGGTGCAAGTTCGACTGTTTGTTTTAGTCAATGAAGATCGAGACGACTAGTAGACCTGACCGTTGACCTACCTGTACCAAAAGGAATGCTGCGGATGAAGAGACGTATCCGACCTTAGCCGCATCACCGTATCCACGGGTAGTTGAGTAAGTGTGGACTTGGGTGTTTTCACTGGCTAGTCGGGTGTCTCTTTGTTGTCATTTATTTCTGTGGTCCGTATTTTGTCGTGTCATTGTTGGTTATCATTATGTTGTGGGGCTAAAATATTATGGGGAAGTATTATACTCGAATAAGTGATACCATATTTATTACAATCATTATTCTTCCAAGCATACAACACATTCAAGGTTGCAGTCATTCATTCATACATGCGTTAGATTTACATTTGTGATTGTTACAATACAAGAGTTAGCGATTATTATTATTAAGGAAAATGGTTGAGTTTTCAATTGCATCAGGAAGCATGTATAAATTGTTACTCAAATTCTTAGAAGATTTTGTATGGGTTATGTTGCAGTGTACCCTTCGCTTTTTGCCTTTGGTTTCATCTTCAACTTCGATTTTACCTTCAACTTCAACTTTAACTTCGACTTTGTTTTTGGGTTTACCATCACTTTTCACCGATTGTATTATAATAGACTTTTTGCCAGTGAACTTTTTGCCTTCGCTTCTTCACCACAGACTTTGAAATATTGGATGACCACGGCGGATGCATCTAATCGTAGCAGCTACAGTCCCAGTGACATTCGAGGTGTATGCACTTATCGATTACATCTAGTGCATTGACAATTTTTAGTTTATTTGCCTACTGTGTTCCCGGGACATATATACATTTCACTCCTGCGTTGAGCGAGTTCATGCTCTAGTGTCTTCGGGACGTTTTTGTTATTATGCAATTTCGTATTGCAAAGGTTTGATCGCAGGAGTGTGATATGTATTTGTAAAACGGGACTTGTGAACTGAAATCGTTATAACAGTAGTAGCAACAAATTTGTAAACAGTGCATAGGTTGTGTGCGAACAATGAGTGAACAGTAGAAAAGGAAAACAAAGAGACTGAACGAGAATACTGTGTAGAACCATTTAATTTATTTAAAACAAAGAACATTTCATTCTGTCATTTGATTTTATCACCTTTATAAATTTTAGTTATTCAATTACGACTCCATGTTATGTTCATGTGAATAAATTGTTGTTTTATTTTGCCAACGTAATACTTGTCTCTATCTATTCATCCGTTGTTCACGTATGGTTGCATACACTGCTCAGAGTTCCCCTTTATGGTAAGAGAAACGAAGGACCGTAAGGGGGGGCTTTGACACATTACTAATTAGAAAAGAGGTGACAGAAGAATGAGGAGGCAGAAGGTTTCAGAAAAAAGGCGAAAGAAGAAGAAGAAAGAGGGAGAGAGAGAAATGGGGAAGAAAAGAAGAAGAAGGAACAAGTAAAATGAGAAGAAGGAGGAAGAAAAACGGAGATGAAGGTGGAAGAAGAATAAAAAGGAGAAAGAGAAGGAAGACGATATGGTAAATTAAAGGCGGTCGTATGTTTCATGGGAAAAAGAATAGGCATGGACATGCTAATAGTAAATGCTAATTGTAAAATGCAAATTGTAATCACAACAACAAGAACAACAACAACAACAACAACAGGTACCTTGCCATTTATTTGATCGCCCACAATCCAAAAACATCAAAACCAGCTTTCCATGGAGAGCGATTGTGATGAAAAAAATGACGCCAACAGATACTAATCACATAAAACCGTTAACTCCATCCAGGTGATCTTTGTGCACAGTGGTTGTACTTTAGCCATTGTATCAGCCAATGGGTCCCGACAGGAAGTCCTCTCCAGGATCGCACAAACAACTGCTGCCCTGGCGAGGTTTGAAGCCCATTTGGAAAGACAGGGTAAAGCTGCTGCGCTCCTTCGTCATCTCCATATATATGCTTGCAAAACATAGCAGATCTACAACGAAGAGTGCAATGAGGCAGAAGAAGAGGGAGACAGAAAAAGAGGTGGGAGGACAACATTTGAGAATTGACTGGCTTGACTCTGAACGAGGGTTGCTGGTTAAACGATCATCTGTGGTGCCCCTACGACCTTCGAGTTACGGGATAGGATGGGGTAGGATCAGTACGCACAATACTTTGCATACAATTTACAATGCGATGAAAGGCGCATGATTCCATTATTATTATTATTATTATTATTATTATTATTATTATTATTATTATTATTATTATTATTATTATTATTATTATTATTAAAAGTTAGCGAAACATTTTCTTTAAGAAAACATCATTTCAGATATGGTGTTTTTTAAAGGACTCAAAGATAACACATTTCACTTATCCTTTTCACATTGACATTCACAGTGTTTCAAAATAAAACAGAGTGTAAGTTGTTTTGTTTGAAGAAATATGCTTTATAGCAAGTACTACAAATAATGGCAATAACAAATGCTACAAAATAACGTACAAATCGCGAAAAACATAACAGAAGAACATGATGTTACATAATGAAAACTATTTTTAAAACTTACAGAACTTTGTTGTTAATCAAAATAAATGCTCCAAAATGTGGCACTGGATAGCGGATTAAAAGTTGATAAAGAAAAAATTTTGCCAGATTTTCCGACTTGGACCATACGACTCCCCACCGAGGCACTCGCACCCCTCCCTGACCCTCGTCTCAATGCTACGGGCAGCCGCAACACCCACCGACTACCGGGTGTTGCGACGTCCCGCAACACTGATCCGGGGGTCAGAGAGGTAGTACGAGTGTCCGGTTTAGGGAGTAGTGATGTGTCGCAAGCGGGAAATCTGGGGAGAGTTCACCTGGATTACAAAACCCTCGCCATCCCTGCCCAAGTCCTGGCCAAGGACGGCAAGGGATGCTATACAGTTCCAGGGAACACTCCATTTTGAATGTTACATTTGCTCACTTATATACCCCCGATTGGTAATCAGTGTTACATAACAGGCCTAGGTAAAGTGCACATATGAAACAATAACAAAATATTGCTTCAGACAAAATCATAGACATTCTTAAAAGGTCGAATACATCCGGTATACTCTGAACAATTTTTTGCTGAAAAAATAAGAAAAAAGCAAAAAGAAGTACAATTATTAGTTTTGATTTTGTTGCACACCTTCCAAAATAACTAGTATCGATAACATTAGCAAACCATTCCCATCAGGCAATTTTGTTTCAATTTTTTAAAGAGTTATTCACCATTTCCAAATAAAGAGCCAAGTTCAAAAATACAGCCAAACAGCGTGACAGCAAGAACAGGATAAGTGAACACTGTTTAGTAGACGCCAGACTTAGGCGACCAAATAATAATACAATGACATTATTCTAATGTTCACTAACTATTAAATCATACTATAACCAGTAACTTTTATCAGTGCCTCAAGAAAAAGTGTAATTTCCACTATCTCGTTGCCTCATGCACGTCTCTGCAACATAAAGTGTTGTGCTATACAAATTGCATGACGTGGACATTGGGGGTGGATTGAATGACATAGGTGATTTTGTCACTAACCTGAACAGAAGGACCACTACTGACAGTGACACTAATACGCTTTCTTTTCCCTGTATTTCTTTTATCATACACACACACACACCCACACACCCACCCCCCCCCCCACACACACACACACTCACACACAAAAATTCTATTTCAGACAATAAAGAAGTTATACATTATGTTTGAGTGTATGTGAAAGAGATGGAGATCGTGCATGTGCTTGTGTGTGTGTGCACATTTGGTCCTATGTAAATGCGTGAGTTTCAATGTATGTGTACGGTCTTTACCATCTTGGTGAAAAAAGACGATAATAAAAACACCAACCAACCAACAATAAAGAAGAACAACCACAAAAAAGGAAGAAGAAGTTGTAGGATAAGGAGGAAGAGGAGGATTATGAAGATACTATTCCCAGATTTTAGAGATTCTTACGCTCATGTCCCTAGTGAGTGAGTTTTGACTCAACGCATCTGCGCAATCTAATTTCATACAACGTTTAAAAGAAATGTTTTAAAAAAAATAAATAAAAAATAAGGACCTCATCAATATATTATACAACTCGATTTGCATAAGTTTGATTTTAACTTGGGCACATGTAAAGTCTAAGCGCATAACAAATTGGAACCAAATCCCACCAGATATTTGGGAGAAAATAGGATTAGAAAAAAATAAATGAGGTCGCCATGATGACACAACTCGATATGGATACTTATTTTTTAATCATCTGGTAGGGTTCACTATTTCCTAACTAAATACCAAGTGCATATCAAACTTAAACCAAATCCCTTCAGTAGTTGAAGAGAAAATATGATGAGAAAAAAACACAACAAATTATGACGTCACCATGACGACTTTACCCGACATTTATTATTTTTTGTCATCAAGTAGGGTTATATATACATATATAGGCGCGCCGTGTTTTTCTTTCTTTTTTTTATTTTGGTTTTTTAACCCACACAATTTTTTTTTTTTTTTTACTTAGAAAGAAGTAAGACATTTTCCTTTGTATTGCTTTTCGTAGCGCATTTCCGCGTAATCAATAAGGACCATTATTGCACCGGTGGTTCGCAGAAACTTAACAGTCACCTTTCTTACTCTTACATTGAAGTCGTAAGAGTTCATCAAAATAGAAAAATCGTTTTGCGTGAAGAAAAAGAGATACAAATAAGCCCCTGCGTTTACCACTAGTCCACAGAGGATGTTTTGTTTTTTTTAAAATAAATAAATAAAGTGATCGCATTATATCGTAAAAAAAAATGCCCGCGCAGAATCATTTCAGCTGTGTGTCTAGAAAAAATAACAAACAACAAATATGTCTATCAAGTCACCAGCAGAAATGTCCGAATTTTGCGGATATTATAGACACATTTTGATGCCAAAGAAAAACCAACAGAGCCATCGTCTGTGTTGCGTTTGGTTCACAGTGTACTGTTTCTTGGCTGTAGAAAAAGCATGGTTTTTATTTTGAGTGTCATGAAGATTAAAAAAAAAAAAAAAAAAACTTTACTGCAGTTTACTTTTCCTTCCAAGATTTCTTGTTCTTATTCTTCTATCTGTTCTTTTTCGTCTTCTCCTTCTTCTTTTTGGCAAGCACCGATAGTCCAAACCAATGTCGTCTTGTCCCTCCCAGTTCTGTTGTGTCGCTGTCATGTACGTAAGCCTACACTAAATTACATTACATTACATTACATAATTGTTGCTTTAGGTCCAGCGGACTCTTCCGAGCCAAATCAGGACCGGACAGCCCCCAATCCGCATAAAAGATCTGTTGAAACAACCCTAGTGGGAAAACTGAATGCCCTCCACCAGCCAGTCACTTTACAATAAAGACATCCAACGCAGGGGACGCTGAGGCTGTACTCTAATTTATCGAACCCCCGTTTACAAAAACAAAATAGAATACAAACATCATTATAAATTATCAACAAAACATATACATATAAAATGCCTTTTTTTTTTTTTGCTGCAGTTTATTATCCTTTTCTATCGGGAAACTCTGGGCCGCCTCCCCCGGGGAAGGCGCAGTCGCAGCCAGTGGCGCGCCCAAACCCCACCTACCTAATATTAGTTGTGAATTTTTGAAAGTTTTGCTGGGGGAGCAAACCGGAGTACCCGGAGAAAACCCCCGAGACGTTGCCCGAGTCGAAAGTAAATAATATTCGGAGAAACATAACGCCCAGATGCTGGATCGAACCCACACCTGTCAGGCGCCATTGGTTTCTGGCTTGTGGATAAGGCAAGTTAGTCTCGCCTTAATTCATACATTTGATAAATAGCTAAATAATAACATCATAGGAAGCCCTAATGACCACCTGGCAGAAAGCGTCCAATATTCCCAAGCTGATCCAACAGACCTCATACACAAACAAGGAGTCTTGTCCAGGAAGAGTTTTCAAGAAAAAAGGTAGGTGACTGGTCTAGCGAAGAAGAAGATAGTATAGCAGATGGATAGAACAGAGCAGGACTGAGAAAGAGCAAATGAGAAAGACAGCGACAGTGGGAATTTAAAGCACTAAATTTCCAGAAAGTGGGGATACTATTTATACTGAAACCCCCGGCACCCCATACGTACGTAGGGCAGATGCCTAGATTGTATGAGCCACATATAGTTCCTTTCTCGTCCCCATAAAATAGAAGGCATGTCTCAAAGTTGCATATTTTCCTTAGTAACCGTGACTACAGTTTACCAGGAAAATGATAATGGCTGGAGTCATGCATCCCAATAATCCATGCTTCTGACGGTAACATAGCGAATTCATGAAGCGAAATTTTCTTCATGTGTAATATGTAGCCTGGTTGTTGGTGCTTTGCCTTGGTGTTGGGGCGACCATGGTGGTCTGAATCAACAGAACCAACGGCTACCAGAAATCAATCACTCTGATAAAGTATCTCCTGAACTGTGATCCTCTCAGATAATCGCAATGGTCAGAAGTCCGTGACCTATGTTTGAGGAGAGGGATATAGTTCCCCATGCAGCGTATAGCCGAGACTTTTGTAGTCTATTCCCTCTTCAAGGGAGTGTGTCTCACAGGCTAAGGCACGATGTATCAGATAGGTCCTTATACTTCCTAAACCTGTTCCATACTTTCCGGTCCCCTTCCCTAATCATACATCTCTACTGCCCACCCACCCAAAAAACGTTTCACAAAACTGCCAAACAAATTCATTTCCAGATCGTTGGTGTCCCCAAAGAATTCCTGTTAACCCTTCTCTTGCCTCGTCGATCTGTCCTTCCTAGGCCCTAGTATTTTCCACACCATTGATGCCATTATTTTAGACCAACCATTTTGTCCAACCATTATGTCGGCTAATGTTGCCCCTCCTCGTAATATGGATGCTGCAATACATGCAATGGATTATGATGATGACGATAATGATGATGATGGTAATGATGATGATGATGATGATGATGATGATGATGATGATGATGATGATGATGATGATGATGATGATGATGATAACAATTCAAGGATTATATGGCATCGGTGTTCACAATAGTTTCGTTTTTTACTGTCCGGATTCACTTCTTTTAGTCTGCGTCGATGCATTTGGTCGTTATATTATTCACTATAGAACCTTACGACGCTTCTGCTAGTATGAATACTACAATTTTCATTTCATTGTCCGTTGCTATTTTTCCATCTGCCTTTGTTTCACAGTTGGAGAGTCACCTAACTCATATATAAAGAGCTCTGTGTGAAAAAAACCCACACCATATGAATGAACAATGAAGTTTAACGTCCATATCCACCATGGGAGATATGGCAGACGGGGACAACCATCCCAGGGAAGGCGGGATAGGGACTACATATATAGGACTATCGGGCGTGTTTGTCTCCAAGGGCTTGCCATGTCAGAAGCGATAGTTTCATGTGGCCCACACATAGCAGTGTGACAAGGGATACTGGCCACTGGCCGTCTGGTAGGAGATTACTTCTCCGCTGTCCATCTGTCTGTTCTGAGAATGGATACAATTGACCCCGTACGCTTGACTGTGGTCCCCCTTACTACAGTGGACACTGCAGACCCAAAAATCTTTGGCTGTGACCAGCCTGACAGCTCTTATCCTTCTCAAAGCTGACTTTAAGAGGAAGATGAATTAGGGCGATGGAGAAATGATTAGAGGACGTTAAGATACAAAGGAAATGATAATAGCAGGGAGAGGGTTGGAGTTGTCGAAAGGTCAATGTCAAAAGGAGTTAAAGGTGCCTGAACTGTAAACTGTAGCTTGAATGCTACGGGTGCACATGCAAACGAAAGAAAACAATGGACACGTGTGCGCCGCAGATAATAGAATTAGGATACATGGAAGATGTTTGTTGTATACTAAAAATATTCTGTATAGTCTAATACGTTTTAGGAAAAGCCAGTGGTGGTATGCCTGCTTTGTAGCAGTCAATTGATGTCTCGGACAGAAGTGAAGTAGGGATCGTGTAGTTTCAACGCCTTATCAGATAATTTCCTTCGTGTGCAGTTTATTTAATCAATTTCATCGTCAAACACAACAAAACACTCATTTGTTGGCAACTTTACAATACAATGAAGTAGAGACAAGTGAAAGTGTTTGGCAATTGGACACAGAGTTAGTTAGTTAGTTATTCATTGCTTAAAGGGTCCAGCAGACTGCAAAGAGCCGAATCAGGACCACAAAATCAAGACCACAACTTGGCTGAAAGAGGACTCACCCCTAATCCGCATAAAAGATCTGCCGAACCAACCCTAGTGGTAACACTGAAGGCAATCCACCAGCCGGTCACTTTACAATAAAGACATCCCACGCAGGGAACGCTGAGGCTTTACCAAACCCCCGTTTAAAAACAAAAACAAAACTAGAATACAAACATCATTATAAAATATCAACAAAACATATACATATAAAATGCCTACATTCTCAAATAACAACATCATATAGGAAGCCCCAGTGGCTATTTGGCAGAAAGCGTCCAATATACCCATGCTGATCCAGCAGACCTCACACACAAATGAGGAGTTTTGTCCTGGAAGGGTTTTCAAGAGAAAAGGTAGGTGGCTGGTCTAGCGAAGAAGAAGATAGTATAGTAGATTGATAGAACAGAGTAGGAATGAGAAAGAACAGAGAAGAAAGACAGCGACAGTGGGAATTTAAAGCACTACATTTCCAGAAAGTGGGGATACTATTTATACTGTTTGTTTGTTGCCGTTTATTATCCCTTTCTATCTGGAAACTTTGGGTCGCCTCCCCTGGGGAAGACGTAGTCGCAGCCTGTGGCGCGCCCAAACCCAACCTACCTAACATTATTTGCGATTTTTGAAATTTTGCTGGGAGAGCAAACCGGAGTACCCGGAGAAAATCCCCGAGACGTTGCCCGAATCGAAAGTAAATAATATTCGGAGAAACATAACGCCCAGATGCTGGATCGAACCCACACCTGTCAGGCGCCATTGGTTTCTGGCTTGTGGACAAGGCAAGTTAGTCCCGCCCTAGCCCACTTGACCACAACGCTTGCTACTGAAACCCCCGGCACCCACACGGGCGGTGGGACATGGAGATGAGAAGATGGATACAAGATTATAAAAAGAAAAGAGCCATGAAATATCCTCAACAATACGGCCATCTCGGCTCCGGACGCCTCAATCGGTTTTGGTAGTTATTTTAGTGTGTAGTGCGAATGGATTTAGGTTTTGGTTGGAATCATGGATTCCCCTCCCTCTCCCCTTCTCCCTACAACCCATCCACTCCATTTGTTTTGGGTAGCACTGCAAGGCCTCTGCGTTTTTGATTGTTGCTGCATTGTTAACATTGTTAAAGCTTTATGAAGAGTTTGGGATTTGCAGTGCAGCGCGGAGCAATCTTAATGTAGGTCTAATGAGCAGTGACGAGCTACCGTCATCATTGATGGAAGCGCTTGATCTTTATTTTTGTTGATCGAGCTTGTTGGGATGAGATCTCATTTGCCAAATTACATCCCGAAGGACAAATTGGACGGCAGTTGAGATACTAGTGCAGGAACACTTCCTTCAAAGGCCAGTGATTGCGGACAATCATACTAAAGTGTCCAAGCAGCCATCGCCAGTGTTAACGATAATGGAACGGCGTCGGGCTTCATTTCATTCGCTTTTTTTCATGTCCATGAGGCTTCTGCTGCAAAAGGCTATTGGGCAGTGGGGGGAGGGAGGGGGGGGGTTACATTTGTTTTCCCTGGTTGGTTTCGTCTGTGTGTGTATGTGTGTATGTGAATGCGTATGTGTATGTGTGTGTGTGTGTGAGTGTGTGCGGTTGTGTGTGTGTTTGTGTGTATATGTGTGCCTGCTGATTTTTTGTTTGGAGCAGTAACACTTAATATTAATTCCCAATATGACGCTTGAACAAATCTGTTTGTTTAGTTCAAAATAATGATGGCGGCAATGACGAAGGCGAAGAAGAAAAAGAAGAAGAAGAGGAAGGAGATGATGTTGATAATGATGATGATGGTGATGATGATGATGGTGATGATGATGATGACGGAGGACTACGATGACAAGGAGGAAAGTTTATAACGTCATGGTACTGGTGAACGTCTTCACGCTGTAGATAACTATGTCATAGGTGTGACATCTAATGTTGTCAAACTCAAAGCATTACAAACATTCATTCTTTCAGTTTGGGTTTTATCAATGCCTAATTAGAGATCTCTAATTAGTCCCTCGCTGCTGCCACAGACCCAGTGTAGGGTTTAGTAACTATTACCTGCCTGCGTTGTATGCGTGATGTGCTAAGTTAAACAAACCCCACGCAGCTGAACTCGTTGGAACTGTCAGAAAACCTTAGCCTCTTAATCCCATAGAAATGTGATCCGATGTGCAGGTGCTTGTCAAACGTAGCAGTTTCTTCCCCTTTTCTTCGAGACACGTCCAACCTGGTATTACAATATCAGTATCAGTGACAGTATGCCTCTCAGTTACTCTTCAACGGTGCGCCACGCTTCGAAGCTGCCTAAATGGGGCCTAGACTTAACACCGCTTTGTCACAACAACGGCTACAGGTGCATTAACCAAGAAAAAATGGACACAAATTCTGTGGATCCCCGATCGTTAACGGGTAGCTCTGTAGCACTATAGCGGAAAGGTAGCGCAGTAGCACGTAGAACGTATCATATTATATATGATACACGCTACTGCGCTACCCGTCCGCTATCGTGATACACACAATTCTTGTCCATTCTTCTTGGTTAATGCGGCAGTGGTCAGACTTTCTCTCTCTTCCTCTCTCTCTCTTATTTATTTTATTTGGTTTAATCGGTCTTGTTTAGCGCTTTTCAGCTCAAGAGCTGCTCAAGGCGTTGGCCGAGGCAGGATCTAACGCAAGCCACCGAGGCGCTCACTTGCTGGCACTGTATGCGTGTGTATGAACTCGTGCATTTTATCATGTATTGTCATTGTGTTTGGGTTAGTTTCGAGGTGTGCGTGCATGCTAGAGCTTTTGCATATGGGTTTTTATATGTGTGTATATTTTTGTGTGTGCGTGAGAGAAAGAGAGAGGCAGATAAAGACAGAGACAGACAGACAGCGGGACTGAGAGACAGACAAACCTACAGAAAAAACAAAACAAAACAGCAACAATATAACGACTATGGACGTAACAATTCACCCGTTGAGTGCCTTTCTTTTTTTGTTTTCGAAGAAAATGGCGTTACACTGAACCCAAAATTATGTCACAGCGTGTTTTATTGTTTACAACAAAGTGGTGCATGTGCAGCAACGTTTAAGAAAAAAACCACGGAACAAATCAACAGAGAACAAAGAAAAGGAAGCAGTGTTGTTTTTTATTTAAACAGTAATCAGTAAACTCAATCTGCAGACTAGCGTCCAACATTAAATACCCCCTCGTTCCCTTCCACGTTTACCCATACTCTTTGTTTTGGTTTTCTTGTGTGTGTGTGTGTGTGTGTGTGTGTGTGTGTTTGTTTTTTTAATCGATCTCAGGTGCTTAGAACCTGCTGCTATTGTATACTTCACTGTCGACGACATCAAAAGACGACGACGACGACAACAAAAGACGACGACGACGACGATGATGATAATGATGATGACGATGATTATGACAACAGATGATGATGATGACGACGACGATGATGATGATGATGATGATGATGATGATGATGATGATGATGATGATGATGATGATGATGATGACGACGACGACGACGACAGTAGCAGGTCTTAAGAGCAAATTTGCAACGCTTCTGACAGACTAGTTTTTTTCATAATCAAAGTCTGCCCTCCATCGCAGAACCCCAAATCTCAACCACTCATCTGGGGCCTTTCTGATGGTCGACGATAAAGGCTGCCATGAAAGCGAAATAAAGTACTGACAATTGGACGTTTTCAATTCGTCGGTCCATTTGGGGATAATTTTCTCAAATTGGATATAAAATGATTTCCCATAATTTAGTTAATTTCAATGCCGATTTCCGGACATTCACTGACGACTGGATTCACGTCCGTTCATGCACGTGGTGTCCCTTTTCTTCCCCCTATGCTCTTTTTCCTTCTAAGAGCAGCGATCATAGAATAGTATATGGATTTGTTTCCCACGTCACCAGAGTACCCGTACCCCTTTTCAATATAACACTAACAGATCCAAATCTGTTTATATAAAAGCGTGACAATTTAACTGGTATTTAAATGTCATCCGAAAGATCACAAATGTCAATAAGGTTTTGGGCAGATTAACTTTAGTGTAACGTTGAAGATTTTCTGCAGCAATACAACAGCATTCGAAACTTTTATATCATCAGATTGTCACAGTGGTGAAGAAACGAAAACTCCGATGGTATGGCCACGTCACCAGAGCATCAGGCGTTGAAAAGACCATCTTGCGAGGCATGGTGTAAGGAGGCAGAAGAAAAAGAGGTGGGAGGACAACATTCGAGATTGGATTGGCTTGACATTGAGCGAAGCCATGAGGGTTGCTGAGGACAGAGAAAGGTGGAGTACACTGGTTAAACGATAATCTGTGGTGCCCCAACGAACTTCGTATTACGGGATAGGATAGGATAGGATAGGATGCCATCAGATTGCCCTCTTTCAAACAAACTGTGTAACCGTAGTCGTTTAAATGAATTCTAACTCATACTATATGTCCCAGCCCAATTATTGATCCAGTTTTTATCACCACCCTTTAAGCCGGATTTTTCTTTATCTTTTTTCTCTTTTATTCTTAATTTCTGCTGGAAATCGTGAAAGTATTCAGTGCCAAACTGTGTTTAAACACCATATTACATTTGAATCGAAAGTAAACTTACTTTTTCCTTCTAAAGTTTATGAAACTTAAATTTGAAAACGTTTCAGCTTATGATAAATCATCATACACCGCAGGAGTTGTTAATGGCATAACTTGCAAAGAGGTAGGCTTCGATATTTTTTTCTTCAGATTCACCGATTACAACAGAATATTAATTATTCTGACATTGCCATTCTAGAATGGTTTCAGGTTTCCATTGTGCAAGTAGTAATAACACACACAAACACACACACACACACACACGCACACACACACCCACCTACACACACACAATATTTCTTTGCAAACAGTCATTCCCACTACCTAATCTCCACCTATGAAAAGATAGTCTATGACCAAGTCATCCATGCGTGACGCTTGCATCCGAGATCAAAAAGGAAGGGGAGAGATGAGAGGACAATCGTAAAACTCGTAATCGTAATAGTTCCACACCCGCCAACTGCCGTCCTTACGCCGACCCTCCCAGCTGAACCGTTAATGAAGGGGATTTCCCGTCTTCTTCCCTAGTATTGTGGCACGCGTTGTCATTGACTCGTGACAAATATTGACCCGTCACACATGGCTGGCTTTCGCACACAGTAAGGGACCGAATAGGCCTACTGTACAGACTCAGGGCCTGAATAGGAATGCCCTGGGCTATCATTGAGAGAAAAACTCCGTGACACAAAATGCGTTACTAGAAGAATCAAGCCCACCAGAGAATGTAGAGTCTACTATATTATGCTATAAGTTCTCTGGCCACATCATCTTCAAATAAAGGGCGCTTGGTGATGCGTAGGTGATTTATGTGAAGGTTTAAAAATTGCTATCTGTTACATTACATGATTATTGCTTTAGGTCCAGCGGACTCTTCCGAGCCAAATCAGGACCGGACAACCCCTAGCCCTGATCCGCATAAAAGATCTGCTGAAACAACCCTAATGGTAAAACTGAAAGCTCTCCACCAGCCAGTAACTTTACAATAAAGACATCCCACGCAGGGGACGCTGGGGCTGTACTCTAATTTATCGAACCCCCGTTACATTACATTACATAATTGTTGCTTTAGGTCCAGCGCACTCTTCCGAGCCAAATCAGGACCGGACAACCCCCAATCCGCATAAAAGATCTGCCGAAACAACCCTAGTGGGAAAACTGAATGCCCTCCACCAGCCAGTCACTTTACAATAAAGACATCCCACGCAGGGGACGGCTGAGGCTTTACCCCAACTAATCGAACCCCCGTTTACAAAAACAAAATAGAATACAAACATCATTATAAATTATCAACAAAACACATACATATAAAATGCCTACATTGCTAAATAATAACATCATAGGAAGCCCTAGTGACCACCTGGCAGAAAGCGTCCAACATTCCCAAGCTGATCCAACAGACCTCATTCACGAGCAAGGAGTCTTGTCCCGGAAGAGTTTTCAAGAAAAAAGGTAGATGACTGGTGTAGCGAAGAAGACGATAGTATAGCAGATTGATAGAACAGAGCAGGAATGAGAAAGAACAAATGAGAAAGACAGCGACAGTGGGAATTTAAAGCACTAAATTTCCAGAAAGTGGGGATACTATTTATACTGAAACCCCCGGCACCCCAACGGGGGTACTGTTGCCGCAGTGAATCGGTCATGCCTACAAAGTCAAGACAGGTTTTCAACTGGGGCTTTCACTTTTCCCTTTATAGGTTAGAACAATCTACAGTGGCAAGATTGCTCATGACCCCAAGGGGTCGAACCCCCGTTTCCAAATACAAAATGGAATACAAACATCATTATAAATTATCAACAAAACACATACATATAAAATGCCTACATTGCTAAATAATAACATCATAGGAAGCCCTAGTGACCACGTGGCAGAAAGCGTCCAATGTTCCCAAGCTGATCCAACAGACCTCACACACAAATAAGGAGTTTTGTCCCGGAAGAATTTTCAAGAAAAAAGGTAGGTGACTGGTCTAGCGAAGAAGAAGATAGTATAGCAGATTGATAGAACAGAGAAGGAATGAGAAAGAGCAAATGAGAAAGACAGAGACAGTGGGAATTTAAAGCACTAAATTTCCAGAAAGTGGGGATACTATTTATACTGAAACCCCCGGCACCCCAACGGGGGTTGCTATCTATTAATAATAATAATAATAATAATAATAATAATAATAATAATAATAATAATAATAATAATAATAATAATAATGGACGCTATACGCGCCTTATTCCTAAATCAGATTCACAGCGCGGCGATCTGTAACCAACATAGACGCTCATATGTTCCAAACACTCCTACATACACAACAAACACACATTGATCAGTCAAACATGTGGTGTAAAGGAACGTCGCTATCAGAAGACGGAAAGGAAATCGAATTTTTATTTGTGACATTTTAGATTGCATCCAATACCATTATTGAAGGGAGAGAGGGAGGAAACCGGAGTACCCTGAGTAAACTCTCTGTGACCTCAATAGTCTCGTACCTCAGTCACAAAGTTCGCCCCATGGGAAACCGGCGACTAATCCACTGCGCCACGAGGCCACCCACTTCTTATCAAGTCAAGGCAATTAAGTCAACAAATCTTTATTCAACATAATAAAAGGAATATTGTTAAAGCCAACGCTACAGAGACAATTTTAGAAAAAACATTTGTTTTTAAGTTTACAAGGATCACAGTTTCAACCTGGGGTAAAGGACATAATATTAAAGTTAACTAAAACATGTCTCCTCAATGGTAAGTTCACTTGAAGTTTGCTTTCAGGAACCACACGCGTTGCAATAGAAATTTAACTTTCCAATATTGAGCGTTGTGGCTGCGTGGTCTAAGGCTAGAAACCAATAGCGCCTGACAGGTGTGGGATCGACCCTGCTTCTGGGCGTTATGTTTCTACGAATATTAATTACTTTTGACTCGGGTACTCCGGTTTGCTCACCCAGACAAATTTCAAAAACACAACTAATAATAGGTAGGTTTGTTTTGGGCGCGCCACAGGCTGCGACTACGTCTTCCCCAGGGGAGGCGGTCCAGATTTTCCCAATAAAAAATGACAATAAAGTGTCAAAAATCACAACAACAACAACAACAACAAAATAATTTAAAAAGAGGAAATTTTGAAAGTAAAATTTAACTTTTTAATTGAATAATGTACAGACATAGGCTTACATTTGCATGAATTAATGATTAAACATAAAAGGCTGGAACTATAACTTTCAACTTCAAGGGTCTAAAAAGGTATAATGACAAATATAATAAAGCAAGCCGACCCCATTCTGGTACATGCCGGCACCCTATCCAGCTCAAGCGCTGCAAGTCAAGCTGTCAAACAAAAATCCATCACCGTCAATTATTCACAATGAAGTCGAAGATCAAGACTAAAGCAACTCTAATGGCGTCACGTTTAGTTCTCTTTACAATCTGTCCTCTCTCTCTCTCTCTCTCTCTCTCTCTCTCTCTCTCTCTCTCTCTCTCTCTCTCTCTCTCTCTCTCTCTCTCTCTCTCTCTCTCTCTCTCTCTCTCTCTCTCTCTCTTTCTCCTGAATATTAATTAAGAGACAACTGAGTCAAACGACTGACACAGGTCCAATTAAAACGGAAGGATCTCTGACACTCAGTATATGTGCAGCCAGCCTTTGTCAACCTCAGAGGACTGGCTACGTCATCCAAACAAGGCGTGACGTAGCATCACTGTTACTCAGCGAGGTATAGAGGGATGAGTCACTCGTAGCATCTCCGAGCTTGCGTTGAGAATGACACATACCCGCGCGCAAGCGCTGACTGTCCCCACCCCGAGCTAACGCACGCATGCTAGGGGTTTAAGACGGAGGTTAAAATACGAGATACCCGGTTTAAGGCTTGATGCAGAGGGTGGCTGTCCCCGCACACACACTATAACTAACGCACTCGCGCTGTGAGTTTTGAAATGCAAGCTACCCTACCCGACCTTTGTCGGATGCGGTCTACATCAGTATAAAAGGGTTGGGTGTTTAATGGAACAGTTGCTGTCCCCTATACGCAATGTGTCCGGACGTAAATCTACCCAAACGAAACGAAAAAATTGAACAGTTGGTGGTGTGGAAATAATGGGTAGAAAACATGGGGGAATTGTGTCGGAAAGGGAGAAATACACATAAAGACAACGTGGCATTTGGTATAACTGGAGGTCATGAGTAATACTGATAACAAAAAGAAGTATTATTATTATTATTATTATTATTATTATTATTATTATTATTATTATTATTATTATTATTATTATTATTATTATTATTGCATTGGGAAAACGAAGAAGAAAACAAATCAGTGCAGGGCAAAAGCGAAACACAACATAGGAGTCTATTAATCAATGTATTTTAAATCACGTTTTAAACAGTAGTCTATAAACAATGTATTACCCCTTCGGGGGAAAGAAGAAGAAGAAGAAGAAGAAGAAGAAGAAGAAGAAGAAGAAGAAGAAGACTCAATTCAACGAAGTAGAAGAAGCAGATATAGAACGACAAATTGTTAGAGAAACGTTTTTCTGGACTGTCAGTAATAGAATAATAGAAGAAAGAATGGAAACGAAACTGTCAAATCCAATCTTACTTATCAGAAATATTGACTTAGAGTTTGCAACTCAAGAAGTGGAGGGAGAAAGAAAGATTTTGGAAAGGAGGGAGGCGGGGAGACGGAAGGGGAAGAGGAGGAGTTGGAGAAGGGGGTGGGGGAGAGGGTACATTTCTGATAGGAAATTGGAGAATTTTGGATTTGGTCCTCACCACAGGAGTAACACTGTCAAGACTGTCATTTTTTGTTATAAGAAAACAAATACGGTTCCGTGGGTTAGATTGAAACAGAAAAGTGGGTCGTGAATGGAATGCCAACAACAGGAGCATTTATTTACCCGACACGCATTATACAGCAGCCGTTGCGTGGGATGGACATAAATAGACTTGCGCAACAGCGTTTTCGTTACTATTTAACTAACACAAAGATGGACCTCGTTTTGAGTCAAATGAGAGAGAATTTACTAATCATATTTTTGTTTTCATCTCAAAACATCTTATAGAGACACTAAAACATTACGTGTAACATGATGCACACAAGAACAAACCATTTCATAAAAAGGACATCATTACTCCTAAGCGCTCGCTTATTTTTTTTTTAAAATTTTATTTACCTTATTGTCCTTTTTTCATAAGGAAATTCTGGGCCGCCTCCCCTGGGGAAAGCGTAGTCGCAGCCTGTGGCGCGCCCAAACCCAACCTACCTAACATTTGTTGTGATTTTTGAAATTTTACTGGGGGAGCAAACCGGAGTACCCGGAGAAAACCCCCGAGACGTTGCCCGAGTCGAAAGTAAATAATATTCGGAGAAACATAACGCCCCGATGCTGGATTGAAACCACACCTGTCAGTCGCCATTGGTTTCTGGCCTGTGGACAAGACAAGTTAGTCCCGCCTTAGCCCACTTGGCCACAACGCTCCCTTCCCCACCCTGTGCCCAATCCAATACACACACACCCACAAACACTCTGTAAAATAAAATTGGTAAAAACTAAACTTGTAATTTAACCAAACAAAATCGTAAAATGTCATCATATTGAGAATAATAACAGTTCTAACATGCAAACAAATGAGAGGGAGAGAGAGAGAGAAAGAGAGAGAGAGAGAGAGAGAGAGATTACGTGTGCGTGCGTGTTTGTGAATGCATGGGCAAGTGCATTCTTATAAGACGTGTGCAGGATGCATATTTATATTTTATTCTACATGTTTGTTGACTTTTGATTAAAACAAAAACCAACATAATATGAACAATGCTCTAATGCTTGTCACAATTTCTTGTAAGAGGTAATCAAGATTTGATAAATTGAATTGTTTCTCCTCCTGAACGCCCCGATATATTATAGTCCTTATTTATTTATTTATTTATTTATTTATTTATTTATTTATTTATTTGTCCTTGTATATCAAATTTCCAACTCAAAAGCTGCTTCGAAAAGCGCCGGGCGATACAGGGTGCACCGCAAGCCGCCCTAGGTGCCAACCTGCTACCTTGCACGCATTGACTGACGCCCAGTCAACTGGGCACAGACCTTTACCACCGAGGATATTCAGTGAAACACACCCCATTCATTACCGAGCGAGGGAAATATGAAATTCTTTCAGACCTGGAGTCGAAAGTAAATCCAGCTCATCTCTGATATGTAGTGGTTAAGTTGTAATCAACCACCCCCACCCACCCACCCCTAATTTTGATCAATTCCAGGTACTAAGCCACAACGAGTGCCATGATATTCGCCTGTTCACAGATCCACCTCAAAGAGAATCATTTTCTCACGCCCTACTCTTTAACTGATGAAGCCTCATTCATGTGATGACATGCACATTGTGTGTCGTGTCGCCAAAAGACTACTGCTTTGAAACATCGCGTTTTATATCCGATAGGGAAAAGCACCTTCCGGTCCCGCAAACTATTGCTAAGCGGGGCCTACGCCATGTCTCAAAGTGGAGTCTGAAACTCTGTAAGTCATGGCAGAATGGTTAGACCAAAACTCGCACGCGTGGAACGGAAACCATTCCTATATCGATTAGGGAACCCGGATTGCAAATCATCATAGAGCACGTGTGACCGTCTGTCAGTGTGTGGACGATTATTCGTGGTTTGGGGTTACTGAGGGCACACGTTGAGGGTAATTGAAGAATGGGAGGAGGAGGAGGAGGAGGAGAAAGAAAAAAGAAGAGGATCGGTAGTAGTAGTAGTAGTTGTAGTAACAGTAGTAGTAGTAATAGTAGTAGTAATAGTAGTAGTAGTAGTAGTAGTAACAGTAGTAGTAGTAGTAATAGTAGTAGTAGTAGTAGTAATAGTAGTAGTAGTAGTAGTAGTAGTAGTAGTAGTAGTAGTAGTAGTAGTAGTAGTAGTAGTAGTAGAAGACGCATTACCGACAGGTGACCGGCCGACGGAGACCCGTAAATGTGGATATTTGTTGTCATTATGGCATTAAGATATCTTACTTTTCGCTCATTTCTCTAGTTACAGCCACCCTCTCCTCTTTCATTTCCATCAATGAAATAATAATAACATGAATTTGTATAGCGCAACTTTCGGAACTATGCTCAGGCTCACTGCACTTTACAATTAGAACATAAACATCAAATTTCATACACAATGATGCAATATTACAATCATACTACAATAAAAGCAATCCTGACATAGCAGAGATATAAACCTGTCTTATTATTATTATTATTATTATTATTATTATTATTATTATTATTATTATTATTATTATTATTATTATTATTATTATTAGGTTGTAGCCCATTTGGAAAGACAGGACCATCAGTACCATCAGTCTGCATTCCAAGGTAAGGCTGCTGCGCTCTCTTGTTCTCTCCACCTTTTTAGTATGTGCTTGCGAAACATGTGCCATCACAGCAGACCTACAACGAAGAATACAAAGCATGGAGATAAGGTGCAACAAAAGACTTCTGGGCATTTCCTATACTCAGCACATCACCAACGACGACGTCCAACAAACCATCACACAAGCCATTGGACAACACGATGACATGCTCACAGTGGTGAAGAAACGAAACTCCGATGGTGTGGCCACGTCACCAGAGCATCAGGCCTTGCATGGACCATTCTGCAAGGCACGGTGCAAAAAGGCAAAAGAAGAGGGAGAAAGAAAAACAGGTGGGAGGACAACATTCCAGAATTGACTGGCTTAACACTGAGCGAAACCATGAGGGTTGCTGAGGACAGAGAAAGATGGAGTACGCTGGTTAAACGATCATTTGTGGTGCTTCAACGACTTTCGAGTTACGGGATAGGATAGGATATTATTATTATTATTATTATTATTATTATTATTATTATTATTATTATTATTATTATTATTATTATTATTATTACGAGGATACAAGGTAATACATTTAAAACGTAATAATTTAACAATCAGTTTGTAAACAAGTGCAGTATAATTATAAGAGTTATCAAAGGATAACAATTTAAAGTACATACTAAAATTTAAATAAAAGTACATACTAAAATTTAAATAAATGTACATACTAAAATTTAAATAAAAGTACATACTAAAATTTAAATCACATACTTTTTCTTTACACTCTGCAACCATTCTACCCTTGCCCATCCTTCACTCACATACATCCCCACCCAACTTCCCGCCCCTGCTGACAATATTTTCCCCCAGATATCAAGAACGAATAATAACGTATGGACAGCACACGTTGACGCTCCACTTGCCAAATAATTCATTAAGGCATGGATTGGGCATGCCGAACTTCAGTCAAACCAGTCAGAATGATAGTGAGCAGTGCAGGATGAGAAAATGAAATACGACCAGTCATGTCAGAGTAATATTGTTTGAACACATGTGTTTTAAGTGCTCGTTTCAAAAGCTTGAGTGCTTGGAATATGACGGATATATACAGGTAAAGTGTTCTATTGTTTTGGGGCCAAGCGAATGCTCTATAACTCGCTATAAGATGGCGTGCGGATTCTAGGAATGCAAAGAGTGCGCGAGTCAGCAGAGGAGCGCAATTGGCGGGAAGGAGTATAGACCGAGAGTGATTGAGATAGATAAGAAGGGCAGGAACCAGAAAAGAAATTGTGACAAAGAACTTGTAATTTATAGTCAATCCGAGTTTGTAACGGAAGCTAGTGTGGTGTATGGGGATCAGTGATATCGGTTTTTAAGGTATTCAATATTTTCTCGTCAAAGTATATATTTAAAATGATATTTTCGGGGTCTATTTGGGGTATGCAATAATATTTTATGATTCAGAATTTTATTGTTAAAAATCTGATTCAGAATTTCTGTTTGGCTTTATTAACTAACTAACTAACTAACTGACTGACTGACTACAAAAAGCACATTTTGATGCGAGATTAACACGCTTTTTACCTAAAACATTTTTAATATTTCGCAGCAAAATATCTAAGTTGTAGCTTTGATTTTGTTATTAAAGATATTATTATACTGCATGCTAAATCTGTTATTTTCCGCACTGGAAATACAGAATAATCCAATGATTTAAGCATGCATAAGGGTGAGTCAGAAGTGGATATCCAGGTTACTACTATTTTCAGAACAACTGGAGAAAAAAATGCAGCTCGCAGTAATATAAAGGAAATGCATGCATTTAGCAAATAGTCTGGAAATACCTGGCTGTAGTAAATCACTTCATAGTGACTCATCGTGAGTATGAGAGCAGCGCGTTCGTTTAATATCTCTTTGTGACTCACCGTACAACAATACTCATATACTGAAGGTAATTTTTGGAGGTTCTAGCTTGCTGCAAATATAAATAACAATAAGAACATTAATCGAGAATTTTAAAAAAAATGAGGAAAAAAAATCAAGTACTAATGCTAATAAGTTGTAGCAAACTCTTGCTCACGAGAGGCACATTTAAAACAAAGAAATATACTCCTCCTTTAGAATGAAGAATAATCCTAAATTTATAAAGAATACAAATAATATTGTAGGTCTACCCATGCTATTAACGTTGGATTTTGGATTAAGTGAAGTGTGCGTGTGTTTGTGTGTATTAATGTGTGTATGTAGGCCTATGTGTTTGTGTGTATATGTGTTTGCATGTTTTATGTGTATGTATGCCTGTGTGCACGTGTTTATGTGTTTGTGCATGTGGTGTGTGTATGTGTGTGTCTGTTTGTTTTTTGTTGTTATTATTGTTGATAATAATTATGTGTCCTTTGTGCCAAGCCGAGCAGAAAAATAACACACCACGTTGCAAATGATTGCCTGAATGCCTGCGTGTTTGCGTCGATGGAAAATTGTCCTAGTTATGGCAATCATGATTTTTATATTAAGGAAACTGTGACCAATTATTCTGACCCGAGACGATCACATTACAAGCTCTGACCTGAGTCATGTCGTGACCTGGCTAGCTTCCTGGTCAATAATCAATATTTATTTAGTTCTTCTCGTTGCGCCTGCTTAGAGTGCATGAGTCTAGTAAATGGACGACACTGTCAAGAGATTTTCTTTAGCTACCAGTGACAACCGGCTTGATTTCATCTAAAGCATGGCCAAATATTTTGCACAGAAACTCTTCAGGAGTTTTTTTTTTCAACCCCAGCCTCTCCTCTCCCCCATACCCTCCCTGAACATAGCCCCTACTATTTGTAAAAAATAAAATTGTCCTAATTCTTTGAGAGAAATAATTACTGCTTGAAGGCACCTGCCTATTTCTGTACATATATACATTACATGTATTCATATATCCTGAAATTTGATTCAGGGAATAGAGTTAGGAGATCAAAATGGTAGAGAAAAAATGAAGGAGAGAGAGAGGGGGGGAGGAAAGGAGGGGGGAAGAGGGAGAAACAGAGAGACAGAGAGAGGCAGACAGACAGAGAAAATTATGTGAATAGAAATAGAGAATGTTCGAGAGCGAGCGCGCCTGTGTGTGTGTGTGTGTGTGCTCGCACGCGCGTGGGTGTGCGTGTGTGTATATGTTTGTGCATGCACTGGCACGAAGGGTGTACGTGTGTGTTCGTGTGCGTGCGTGTGTGTGTGGGCGTAGGCGTGCGTGTGTGTGTGTGTGTGTGTGTAGACTACAGGTTACCAAAAAAACAGCGAATCAATAAAATGAAGGTGGTGACATAATTTTCAGGTAATTCCAAGAGATCGAGGCAGTGACTGTGGAACCAGTGTGAGTCAGTCATCCTATTTCTACTGTACATCGCCCTAGGTTCATTTCAAAAAGTGATGGTGATTGGCGATGCAAGCACCAATAATATGAGTACCTGGGTGAGGCTTGCGACCACTGGGAGCTGCAGCATGAGTAATATCTTAGAAAAACCGCTCATCATCATCATCATCATCATCATCATCATCATCATCATCATCATCATCATCATCATCATCAACAACAACAATAACAACAGCAAAAACAACAACAACAACAACTACTACTACTACTACTAGTACTACCGCTGCTGCTTTTGCTGCCGCTACTACTACCACTGCTGCTGCTGCCACTACTACCACTGCCACAACTACTACCGCTTCTACTGCTACAACAACTACTACTGCTACTACTACCACTACTACTTCTGCTACTACATTTACCACCGCTGCTGTTACTGCTACCACTACTATTAACGCTGCTGCTGCTGCTACAACTACTACTACTGTATTATTATCATCTCTCTCTCTCTTTCTTTCTCTCTCTCTCTCTCTCTCTCTCTCTCTCTCTCTCTCTCTCTCTCTCTCTCATGGTCTGTCTGTCTCTCTCTTTGGAGGGGACGAGTGTCTAAGAGATGAATTAATTATGCAATAGGTTATAGTTGTGTGTGTGTGTGTGTGTGTGTGTGTGTGTGGAGTTAACACACAAAATGGAGTTAATAATGATAACAGGTTAAGAAATGGAATACTTTTTGCTCTACGCTATAAGTGAATTCGCAATTGAATTTCACTAAAAAGAAAACTAATTTGTGTTTTATGTATGTATGCATGCATGCATTTTATGTATGTATGCATGCATGCATGTATAGATATGAATTGTTCTGATGTGGGGCATTTTGCCTATTTTTGAGTTTATTGTGGGGCATTGAAAAATTGTGGGGCATATAAAATGCCCCGCAATTTTAACCTGTTTACAATATTGCCGCGGGGTTCCTGATTACTGTCCTGTACAAATCTCACAACAACGTTATATAAAAAATTGTGACCAAAAAATAATTGGATTGCCTCCCTTGCTTCAAAACTTTTCAATCTGTCCGCCATGGTGATTTTGCCATGGTGATTTTAATCTTCGATGTGAAAGGAGAGTTACCGTTCTTGATTGCAACGAGAATGGCCTGACGAAGATTCAGCGAGCCTGTGCTTAAACCGGTGAGTGGAAATTTGTTATACTAGTACAACACTAAGTTTGAACAAAATTGGTCGATGTAGTTGTTTATCTTTCAAATCAAATTGTGTTTTTAACATGTCGGCGAAGGTTGCTCAGTGAAGCACCGGTGGGTCGCTATTTTTCATTGAACTTATTTTACTAAGTCTAAGGGGTTTGGTCTAGGTGCATGAGTAAACGCGTGTTCAACTACGCATTGCATAATGTTACAATCTTCTTCTTCTTCTTCTTCTTCTTCTTCTTCTTCTTGGATTGTAGCACTACAATAACATTTTGATGACAAAGAAGACAACTTCGCCGATGTTTTCAACGCAACAAAAATCGTGATTTGTTTTGGGAAAGTGACGTTTTTGCGGTACCTATAAAGGTCGAAAATACAACTAAAGACAGCTAAAGACTACTAAAGACAACTAAAGACGGCTAAAGACAACTAAAGACGGCTAAAGACGGCTAAAGACAAGGGCGAAAAGACAACTAAAGACAGCTAAAGACTACTAAAGACAACTAAAGACAACTAAAGACAACTGAAGACGGCTAAAGACACCAGGGGTAGAAATTTTTGAGGGTATACAAGGCTATCCTATCCTATCCTATCCTATCCTGTCCCGTAACCCGAAGGTCGTAGGGGCACCACGGTTGATCCTTTAACCAGCATACTCCATCTTTCTCTGTCCTCAGCAGCCCTGATGGCTTCGCTCAGCGTCAAACCAGTCCATTCTCGAATGCACAAAAACAAAAAAAGTTTTTCTTTACCTTTGGTTTATTGGTTTATTACAATGCTGTGACAAAAGGCTTTTTTAACTTACTACTTTGGATTATTTTTATTTGATTAGGCTAATTATTTCATTTATTTATGTAATTTTTTTATTTCATTTTATTTCATTTTATTTCATTTTATTTTATTTTATTTATTTTATTTTTTTTGGGGGGGAGGTAGGGGGAGGGGGGTGTTGAACTTGTATCATTTTTTTCTGAAATCTAATAATATATTAAATCAAAAAGTGAAAGAAGAAATAGTTTCCAATGGTAAAATGCCGAAGTTGCAGTGCATAATTTATTCTCGTTTGTCACTATCCTACGGTAAAAAAATGTATGTACTCTCCTCCCTCCCTCCCGTCGCAAATTTGGAATACCCCCCTCCCCCCCCTCCCTCCCCTCTGAAGGCCTTGATCCGGCCCTGGCTCATCAGAGAGAGAGAGAGAGAGAGAGAGAGAGAGAGAGAGAGAGAGAGAGAGAGGAGAAAGAGAGAGAGAGAGCAAGAGAGAGAGAGAGAGAGGATAGAGGGCCTAGTATAATGCAAAACGAACCACATCCTTGAGAGTAGATAATGATGTAGGCTTTGGAGACAGAGGAGATAGCACGCAAGAAGTAAAAATGTTAGTCCCCTGTACTTCTTACTAAAAGGGTAACACTGTATATATATATATATATATATATATATATATATATATATATATATATATATATATATATATATATATATATATATATATATATATATATATATATATATATATATATATATATATATATATATATATATATATAGGCCTAAATATAAAATTTCTTTTTTTTTTTACTTTGTTTACACAGTGGATCGTACATGCAAAGTTCAGCAGTGGTTGAAGGGCAATCCAGCACAGACCTGTGATGAAACATCTATGGAATCGTTGGTAAGAAACATGTTGTCTAGGCTACTGTTGTCTGTTAAGTTACTTTCTTCTTCTTCTTCTTCTTCTTCTTCTTCTTCTTCTTCTTCTTCTTCTTCTTCTTCTATCACCATCGTCAGCAGCAGAAGCAGCACCAGCAGCTTTATCTTCCTCCTCCTCCTTTTCCTCCTCTCCTTATCATCATCATCATCATCATCATCATCATCATCATCATCATCATCATCATCATCATCATCATCATCATCATCATCATCATCATCAACAACAACAACAACATTATAATCATCATCTTTTTCTTCTTCTTCTTCTATCATCATCGCCATCAGCAGGAGCTTTCTCTTCCCCCTCCTCCTCCTCCTCCTCCTCCTCCTCCACCTCCTCATCATCATAATCATCACCATCTTCTTCTTCTTCTTCTTCTTCTTCTTCTTCTTCTTCTTCTTCTTCTTCTTCTTCTTCTATCTCCTCCTCCTTCTACTTTTCCACCTCCTCCTCCTCCTCTTTCTTCAAATTTTTTGTATTCTTTCTTGATTTTTTTCATTCACATTTCTTATTTCTTTAATCTTCATTTCTTTGACATTTCTTTTTTTTCTTGTGTTTTATTTTTTTTCCTCCCTAGTCTTTCTTTTTTTCTACAACTGCATTTATGCACAAAAATGTAAGAAAATTTGGCATGAGATTCGGCAATTCTTAACTTACAAAGTCATAAAATTTAAAAAATCTAGAACAACAATTGTCGAAGTTATGATGATTTAACTGACTTTATGGGTGTTATTCCACCCAGGGGTGGCAGCAAAGGTTAACTGTGTGACTTCAACATTTCCACTTAAATTGGGTGAAATGTTGTAGCTTTGCTCAGATTGCAAGCTGCATTCCTGTCTTGATCTACTGGGATCATGATAGTTGCAGATACATGTATCGAGATGCAGTGTTTTTTTATATGTCCTCAACCATGATAGCGAGTTGCAGTTCTTTGTTGAATATATAAAGCTCACTCCAATTGCTTAAGCACCTTTAACTTCACCACTGTTCAAGGACTTTGCTTGCAAGACATCACACTGTTTACTTTAAATCAAATAGCTGTGTCACCCTATGGTGTGGGGCATTTTATTTGTGATTAAACAAAGATAGCTTTAAGTTTTAGCCCCTTTTCTTCACCAAAACTGTTATGTTTTGTACTAAGTAAATAGAACAAGAAAGCAATAATCTGCAAGCGATTCATTTATTTTCCCAGGGACATTACTGAAACACTGTCTAACATAAAAAAAATATAACATACTGTTTATGAAAGTGCTGTTTCACATCATGTTATGGGCCATGTGAGATTGTGAGGATTTTGTAACTTTGTTGTGTTGTTCTTTGAATCAGAAACTTTCAGATAACCATTTTTTACTAATCTATCATTAGGGATACATTGTCCTTGCTAAGAAAGCAATTACCAGCAAATCGATGCATGTATCTCCAAGAAAGAAAAAAAAATGTTCACGGCAATGACATTTAAATTTACATTGGCTTACTCTTTTGAAGGAAAACTACATGCTACACCATGTACATGCCAAATTTTCTCCTGTTTTAACGCCCAGCAGACAAAAATTAGAGCTACTCTTTATTGTCTAACTTTAATGTGCATGTCAGGGCTTCTGAAAGACTTTTTTTTTTCAACTAGCCCGCCGGGCTAGTTACTTAGAAAAGTTACTAGCCTGCAAGAATTTTGACTAGCCCTGCTGAAATGGCGAAGCATAAAATAAGCTGTAAAATCTATCCTTTTCGATTTTTTTCTGATGCGATTGTTTTGCTTTTTTAGCCGGTGTATCAGATTCGGCAGAAGTTGAACCAATTCTTTTTACAAATCGATTCATACTACCATAGCTAAACCGAAAGCGCTAACAAACTAAGCTGAGCGATCATGTAAAGTGTGACGACACGAGTTTTCAGATAGCAGGGAGAATTATACTTTTTACGAAGTTACACTTCTCCGTATATAGTGTACATAGATTAGCGTGACCGATTTACTTTTTGCGTATGAAAGTGCAGTTTCGTAAAGTCCGTGCGTAACGTAGAAGACAGGGGGTAGGCCAAATTCAGAACAGGGATACGCGTAATAAAGAATGTGCATACTGACGAGAGCTCGACTATTTGCTTGTGGCCGGCGCGTTTTTGGAGGGCAGAGTGGTTTGAGATGCTGTTGCGAGAGGATCGAATCTAACGAGGCAGCAACCCTGTGACAGAGGTCATTGTAGTGTAGGGTACTGTTGGAAGGGTGTGTTTATTGTTTATATAGCCGCCCAAGGTCTTATGCCCTCGTCGGGATAAGGATGTTTAGAATTCGAGAGGAAGGATATTAACTACCATTTGTCAACGAATGTAGAGTTATATGCTTAAGGTGTGTGTCGTTCTCGATTGAACACCCACCAAGACTTAGTGTCTGTGACAGAGCTAAGGTGACCTCATCCTCAGTTATAAGTGTTATTTGGAAAGTGAAATAACCAGCAATAGCAAGACAAAGTGACTCTCAAAAGACTAACCAATTGTATTTGTGACAGTGCTGTGTTGTGTTGTGGTGTTGGGGGAAAGGGGTGTCACAAGCCGAGGCCTAAAAGGTGAGCAAATCCTGTTATTCAATTCTTTAGTGGCGCACTCCGAGAACTGCGTACGCGTATGAGTGGTGATGAGTGTGGGGAAGGGGATGTATTTTAGGATGCATAATGAATTTTGTTGATTTTATATGATTTTCTTATGATTTTCTTATTGTATATGTGATGGGGAAATGTCGTTGCTGTTGTTGTTATAAAAGTGGGTCAAAGGCGACGATGGGGAATGTAGAGAGGGAGAGAGAGAGTGGGGGTGTATGTATGGAGAGAGCGATAGAATGTATTATACTGAACAAAGATGAAGCGATGATTATGAAGCAAGCATGTTTATAGTATGGTACGGCAAGATAGTATGAAAGAAGGGAGATAATCGTGATGAGTTATAATTGTTGGGGGAGACGGTGATGATGAAGGGAGGCGGAATGAATCAGGACTGTGTGATTGAAGTGTGGTTGCAATGATTATGTACATATATATAAACATTTGTGTTTATAGAAGATGCGAATTATTTAGCATCGGAGGTTGATTTATATTATTGAAATGTGTGTATAGCATCTTGTATTATCATCATGGTATTCATACACAGGTCAAGATGGTGGACGGAGGACGGCGTGTCATATTATATTATATAGTGTTTATTGTTTTGTAGGCAGGTTGTTAAGACTGTGTATATGCTTACAGGTTTGGGCTGTTACTTCTACGTGTTACTTCTACCTGTTACTTCTACGCATTATTTCAACGCTGTTGCTTCTGATGTTGCTTCTTATGCTGTACTTATGTTGCTGTTGTTGACGCTGATTGGGTTCTAGCCAGCCTGTGGGGTGCCCTTGCCTCTACAGCAGAGTAGTGTTGTGGTGATCTCTGCCACTGCTGCAGGTTTTGCCTATGTATCGAGGCAACACTATTACAGGAGGTTTTCATACCTAATTCATGCACACACAGACTCACACTGCACCACACCTAAAAACATATTCATTTAGTTAGAAGAATCATCCGCTTATTGTGAAAGAGACTGTTTAGCTCTCTGAGCTACTTGACAAGAACATTGAGACAGAGCTTCTGTGCCACAGCTTCGCCTAGATAATAGTTTATGTTTAAAGATTCAAACGCCATTGCTTATTATTTGAAGATTTACATTTTGAATTGATTTGTTGATTGTGATTTTGTTGTACACACTTTGTAAAGAAACTGTTGTTGTTTAGTTCTGTTTAGGGTTGAACAAGGGGAGGTAATTGTTAGTTAGTATTGGGACGGGGGTCTTGTTAGGGGTTGAGGGGAGGTTAGTTCCCATTTGTCCTGTGTTTGTATGTTAATTGTGGAATAAAAGAGCGTGATTGTATTCTGGCATTTGTGTTAGTTTATTTTGATTGAGTTTTATTCCTTTCCACTCGTTGCATGTGCTGACGTCACAGAACCCGCTCGGGGGACGTGACATAAAGCCTTCTCTGATTGGTTCATATCGATCAATATTACGCGCTACGAGCCAATCATACAGAGTATTTTTTCAAGTAATTCAGGAAATGAGGCACAGTAAGGGATATTTTTCTCCTCTTTTCCTGATGCGCTTATTGTCGAATGATATGAAATGAATCATCACCCATACGGTCCCTCTTCACTGATCGTTCTTGGCGAAACGCACACGTGTAGTATGGGGCGCCATGTGTCCATTTATTCTATGTGACTATTCTATACATAGAATAAATTCTATGCACATAGAAAGCATTCTATGCACACAAAAAGCATTCATTAGTTGAAATTCCATTTATAAAAAAGAAACCAATATTGTAAGTCATAGAATAAAATTCTTTGTATAGAATAACATTCTATAATATAGTGTAAAATTCTATGTCCATAATAAAATTCTATGTATAGAATAACATTTTATAATAGAGAATAAGATTCTATGTATGTAATACAATTCTATATTATAGAATGCACTTGTATGCATAGAATTATATTCTATAACATAGAATGAATTCTATTACAAAGAATGAATTCTATTACAAAGAATGAATTCTATAACATAGAATTTATTCTATGTGCATACAATTCATTCTATAACATAGAATGAATTCTTTAACATAAAATAAATTATATGACATAAAATGAGTTCTATGTGCATAGAATAAATTGTATAACATAGAATGAATTCTATAATAAAGAATTAATTCTATATGCATAGAATGAATTTTATAGCATAGAATGAATTCTATGACATAGAATTCATTCTATGACATAGAATGAATTCTATAGGCATAGAATGAATAGTATAACATAGAATGAATAAGATGACATAGAATGAATTCTATGACATAGAATGAATTCTATAACATAGAATGAATTCTATAGCATAGAATGAATTCTATGTTACAGAATGAATTCTATGTCGTAGAATTCATTCTATGCTATAGAATTCATTCTATGCTATAGAATAAATTCTATGTCATAGAATTCATTCTTTGCTATAGAATTCATTCTATGTCATAGAATTCATTCTATGTCATCTTATTCATTCTATGTTATACTATTTATTCTATGCTATAGAATTCATTCTATGTCATAGAATTCATTCTATGTCATAGACTTCATTCTATGTTATAGAATGAAATCAATACATACACTTTTTTTAAAAATAGTAAAAACTGGGGCACTGTCGAGGTATAGAGAACATTTTTTTATGGCATGGGACTGTATTGCAGAGAGATATACACATTGCCACATCCCATCACCACACCACATCACTCTACATCACACTGCACCACAAATGTGATGGGTAGGTGTGGTGGAGTGATTAGGTTATGTGATGATGCGGTCTGATTCACACCACACTGCACCACAAATGTGATGGGTGGGAGGGGTGGGGTGATTAGATTATGTGATGTGATTCACTGATGCCATGATATGTGCTGTCTGCTGCAATGTGAAGATGTGCTGCTGCTGTGATGTCGGCTGATGTGATGTGATGATTTGTTGATGTGATGTGATTTTATGTGGTGGTGCATTTTCACGATGATGGTGATGAAGCAATGTGATGCAGTGATGTGATGTGATGTGATGATGTGATCGATGTGGTGATGATGCGATGTGGTGATGTGTCATACAATATCTTTTTTTAAATTCTAAATTTCGTTACAATTTATTAGTTGTGTTTTTTAATTTTATGAAAGTGAAATGAATTATATGTATATAGAATTAATTGTATAACACAGCAAGAATTGTATGACATAAAATACCTTTTTTTTAACATAAACTGGATTTTATTCGCAACACTGAATACATTCTATTTTCATAGAATTATTTTTTACATTTAGTGCACATAGAATGCATTCTATGTTATAGAATGTTCATTCTATAACATAGAATGTTCATTCTATAACATAGGATCCATTCTATAACATAGAATGTTCATTCTATAACATAGAATGGTCATTCTATAACGTAGAATTCCTTCTATAACATAGAATGTTCATTCTATAACATAGAATCCATTCTATAACTTAGAATGTTCATTCTATAACATAGAATCCATTCTATAACATAGAATCCATTCTATAACATAGAATGTGCATTCTTTAACATAGAATGCATTCTATAATATAGAATGTTCATTCTATAACATAGAATCCATTCTATAATATAGAATGTGCATTCTTTAACATAGAATGCATTCTATAATATAGAATGTTCATTCTATAACATAGAATCCATTCTATAACATAGAATGTGCATTCTTTAACATAGAATGCATTCTATAATATAGAATGTTCATTCTATGCGCAACTAGGTCATTCTTTGTGAAGCGAGGCTTTGAGGAATAAAGGGACATGTGCACGCGCGCGAGAACTGAAGAAATGGCTGACGTGCCAAGCGTTCTGCGGACTTTATCAGACATTAGAACAGGCTCAAATCGCAGGATACCGAGTCGATTGCAAATCGGACCGCAGGCATGCAGTAGTTCTGACGTCATCACGTACCATTCGGGATCGGATCACAAACAAAATCGTTGCACAATTGGCATGTGTGGCGGGGCCTTTAGGTTTCTTGATATAGACGACTTCAAAGTAGTGTGAGTAGCAATAAAAATATTTGACGTCACACCCTCCCCTCCCCCCTCCTCCGCCCCTGCGTGCTAACTTTTTCATTACAATGTGCTGAGGTTTTGTAAGGGTTTATAGTGACAAAATCTAATTAAATAATCAGTTCTTTTTGCTCAATACCGAAGAAATAACCGTACTGTACACTCATAAAAAGCAATAATTAATATAAATAAAGGTCGAATATTGCGATACAACTCTGAGACATAATAATTATTGCAAAAAAAACTATTTCACCCCAGGCGTCCCCCCATGACCTATTTTCAGCTAAATATCTCTGTTGAGAATTTGGCCTCCCTTTGTAAGAACACCCACATTTATGTATAGTTCCTTCCGTTAATAAAATGGATAGCATAATAGCATTAGGAACGTACGTCAGCCATTGATGTAGAGTGATGTGGTGTGGTGATGGGATGTGGCAATGTGTATCTCTCTGCAATACAGTCCCATGCCATCCAAAATGTTCTCTATACCTTGACAGTGCCCCAGTTTTTTACTATTTAAAAAAAGGTTTTTATATTGATTTCATTCTATAACATAGAATGAATACTATGACATAGAATGAATTCTATGACATAGAATGAATTCTATAGCATAGAATGAATAGTATAACAAAGAATGAATAAGATGACATAGAATGAATTCTATGACATAGAATGAATTCTATAACATAGAATGAATTCTATGACATAGAATTCATTCTATTACATAGAATGTATTCTATAGCATAGAATGAATTCTATAACATAGAATGAATTCTATAGCATAGAATTCATTCTATGACATAGAATTCATTCTATGCTATAGAATAAATTCTATGTCATAGAATTCATTCTATGCTATAGAATTCATTCTATGTTATAGAATTCATTCTATGTCATAGAATTCATTCTATGTAATCT
This sequence comes from Oncomelania hupensis, assembly GCA_036898135.1. Lineage (NCBI taxonomy): Eukaryota > Metazoa > Mollusca > Gastropoda > Littorinimorpha > Pomatiopsidae > Oncomelania > Oncomelania hupensis. The sequence continues at coordinate 49,939,690 of CM072511.1, read as the reverse complement.
TATTCATTCTATGTTATACTATTCATTCTTTGCCTATAGAATTCATTCTATGTCATAGAATGAATTCTATGTCATAGAATTCATTCTATGCTATAAAATTCATTCTATGCATATAGAATTCATTATTTATTATAGAATTCATTCTATGTTATACAATTTATTCTATGCACATAGAATTAATTCTATGTCATGCAATTTATTTTATGTTAAAGAATTCATTCTATGTTATAGAATTCATTCTTTGTAATAGAATTCTTTCTATGTTATAGAATATAGTTCTATGCATACAAGTGCATTCTATAATATAGAATTGTATTACATACATAGAATCTTATTCTCTATTATAAAATGTTATTCTATACACAGAATTTTATTATGGACATAGAATTTTACACTATATTATAGAATGTTATTCTATACAAAGAATTTTATTCTATGACTTACAATATTGGTTTCTTTTTTTATAAATGGAATTTCAACTAATGAATGCTTTTTGTGTGCATAGAATGCTTTCTATGTGCATAGAATTTATTCTATGTATAGAATGGTCACATAGAATTAATGGACACATGGCGCCCCATATGTAGAGCTGTGCAGTTTAAAGGGTTCGTAATCAAGCCGATGTTTTTATTTTCATCGGGGATTGACAAACTGAAGAGAAAAAATCAACTAGCCCGTCGGGCTAGTAGACTTTGAACTTTAACTAGCCCGTGGCAATTTTAACTAGCCATTGGCGAGCGGGCTAGTGCATTTCAGAAGCCCTGGCATGTTTATACTTTATTTTAATTTTATTATTATTATTATTATTATTATTATTATTATTATTATTATTATTATTATTATTATTATTATTATTATTATTATTTTAATTCAGCCTCCTGATTGCTCAGACGATGAAAGGCTTGACTTTGAGTTCGACCCAGAATCAGAGTCGGAGGTGGAGTCGGTGATGGAGTTGGTGATGGCACTTGACGGTAATTTTGTTAATATTCCTGAGAAATAATATTTTGGTAATTTTCCTGAAAGACCGTAAACAGTGGAATCTGCTGGACACACTTTAAGGGTTTTGTGTTTATTCAGTTGTGGTTTGTCTGGTTTGTTTCCACTAGATCATTAAGGCCAAAGAAGTAAACTGGTCTAACATGACTTTTTCTTGTTCAGAAAAACTACCTCCAAAGGTTTTGGAAAACGTATGTAGGGACACATTTTACATCATTTACTTCACTTACTTTAAAATGTGTCTGTGTGTGAATTGTAGACACTGACATGTATTTGGATAAATTATGATGTCATGCTATTGTTTTTCATATGTATGCTTCAGTTCATCGGTGTGGTTATATTCCAAAAACTTGTACTATTAGTATTACCTTGGGTTGTTTTTTTAATGTGAATGCTTCAGTTCCTCTGTATGTTTATGTCCTGAAAACTTTTCGTGTACTGTAAATTGTTCATTTATCCCTTTATAAATGGGGCAAGGGCTAAATGTAAAGAAGCACCCCTGCTTACTCTTCACCCTGAGAATAAAAAGATTTTCTCTCTCTCTCTCTCTCTCTCTCTCTCTCTCTCTCTCTTCTATTTTCTTTCCATTTTTCCTTCCTAAATTTGGGTGGTTTGCATCCAAGTGCAATACTAATTTTCTTATTTTTAAATTTTGAGTGTGTGTTTACAGGTGCTGCGGATTGGACGAGGAGAACTAACAGTGGTCAGGCGCCCAAGTTCTGTAGAAGATGCTAAACGTGAAAACTATCTTCCTTGTGTTCAATGTAAAGGGTGGATTTTAGAAAACAATTTATCGCTACATTCAATCAATCATTTTATTGTCCGGTTTACCCTATAACCAATGTTTTATCTTATCTTATTCTATAATCTGTAGATATGTAGCAATCGTTACATATATAAAATTAAAACTTACAACAAACGAAGGGAAAATGATTTGGTAAAATGCGAATTTTTTTTGCATTTTACCATGCCATATTTTGATATATTTTTTTTACTTTACAAGAATGCAAGTTTTTTTGTGCATGAAAATCGTTTCTTTTGTTTTACTTGAGTGGTAAGGGAGAAAGGTGTATAGGGAAGATGCACTTAAACAAAATACATAAAAATGTACATTGAAAGTACCCTTTTCAATACCTAAGGTGCTAGTAATTTTGTGCCCAAAATGCCTTAGATGTCACAGATTTTAACCTTTATTTAAAAAAATTTTAACCCATGTAAATGCCAATTACCTAAAAAGAATATTTGGCATATTTGTTTTGCATAATGATCTGCTGTAATAAAGTTTAAAGTGAAAATAAACATTCAGTAAAAGTTTTATTTAAAAATCTCTCTCTCTCTCTTTCTCCCCCTCTGCCCCCCTCTCTCTCTGTCCTTCTTCTTCTCCTTTCTTCTTTTTCTTCTTCTTCTTTTCAAGTTTTCTTTACCTTAGTTATTGAAAAAAAAAATCGGATTACTCATTTCATGTTTAGTTCGTTGCCAAATTTTCAGCCGATTTGGGTCAACATAATAATAAATGAAACACAAACAGGGTTGGTGGGGGACATTTAAGGAAGAGAATAAGTATTCATAAGAAGACACTAAGTAGAAAGTAAAAAGAAAATAAATAAACTCAACCTTAATCCATACAATAAATTATAATAAAAACATTAATGATGGGGTTTAGAATGATTTCATTATGCATTCATTCACTTATTCATTGATTGATACAATCCTGCTTCGTTCATTCATTCTTTAATAGTTTACATTGTATCGAGAGCAGAGACATACATTAATTTGAATAAAAATGTAGCAGATGAAATATTTAATTTCCAATGATCACAAAATGCATGAAACATTCATTCACACTGCAATTGCACAACAATAAATTACTTTCTTCCTTTTCCCATTCACATATAATGGCCCACAACTAGCAACAGTAGGCCTATATATCTGCCTCATAAACAATTCTATTATAAAAAGCCCCACAATGCTCTACATTTTCAAAAACATATAAATATAATGCCCCTCAAACCAACACCAGACAGAAAACCCCACAATAGGTTTATATATATAATGCCCCACAACTAGCAACAATATACATCTGCCTCATAAACCATTCTAATATAAAAGCCCCACAAAGGTCTAATATATAAAAGCCCCACAAAGGTCTACATTTCATATATGTATATATATATATATATATATATATATATATATATATATATATATATATATAGGCTTATAAACTATGGTATCTGGGCACCTTAAAAGTCACCAACCGGTCATTTGGGTACCCGACTTTGGATCTGGGGACCCAGCTGGGTCCCCGGATCCAAGGCGGCTCCCAGAAAACGATCTTAGGGTAAGCGCAGTGCCTCGACGATTAGGGTAAGGCAGTGCCTCGACGATTAGGGTAAGGCAGTGCGCTCGAAACGGGTTAGGGTTAGGGTTAGCGGTCCGTCTACAAGTGATAAATTACATGTAATTATAGTGGGGGTACCCAAAAGCAAGGGGGTATATATATATATATATATATATATATATATATATATATATATATATATATATATATATATATATATATATATATATAAGCCCCACAAAACAATGCCCCACAAAAAATGCCCCACAAACCCACACCAGACAGGAAACCCCACAAAAGGTGAAATTCATGTATATATATATATATATATATATATATATATATATATATATATATATATATATATATATATATATATATATATATATATATATATATATATATAATTTTATGCAGGTACGTATGTATGTAATGTAATTTAATGTATCATATGTAATGTAATGTAATGTATGTAAGCTTAAGCTTCTATATATCTATCAACCTTTGTATCTATGGCAAGTTATTGGTTTGTTTTAAAAAGCCCCAATTCGAAGGCTTTGTATACTTTTGGCGAATCGGTTTTACACTAAAATTCGAATTGTTTTCTTGTTTTTTTTACATTAAACAATGATGCAGTGGGCTTTCATTGCTCAAAGCAACCACAAAAGTTTTCAATTTTCCATTTTGGGGTATGACAGGGAGTTATTTCCCCTATTCTATCGAAGCAGCCGTGTAACCTTTGACTGCACGCGACTTGAAATGTGAGTCTTTGGTCCCTGGGGGTAGGATAGGGTCTATTTGATCAAGCTAAAACGAAAACCCTTACGAGCAATTGCTTTTACGGGTTCTTTCTCTTACCGGCATTGGGGTAGATGCTATGTAATATCTCCAGAGTGTTGGCTAGTCCTTGCTCGTGGCACACAATCTACGGAATGTATTCATTTAAACAATAACTTAATAACTATACTTCCCAAAGAGTTAATTTTTGTAGTAAGCCTATATTTTTAGTGGTGCAACACTGACTGTGAATGTTAAAAGGATCTGTCTAGGGGGCGAGGTCAAAGTGGGTCCATTTAACTGAAGCTATCTTGTGACAGCGTTTGATGGACAGAACATGGCACGCAAATTTAAAGGATAATTGAAGACAACCAGTGCAGTAACTGGCTACCATAGTCGCCGGGTCAAACAGGATATAAGCGTAAACTAATAATGTTATTTATCGGCACTGGACCCTTTAAAATGATGAACTGGGATCGCCTCAACACTGCCGGGTTATTTATAGGACAATCATCTGAATTTTGCAGCTGGGGTCACTGCTGAGAGTAACTTGACCTCAGTGTTACTAAGATGTAAGGTCAACGAGTTCACAAACACGGCCAGTGATTAATAGTCAGACTCTTTTGAAAGAACAGAGAGAGAGAGAGAGAGAGAGAGAGAGAGAGAGAGAGAGAGAGAGAGAGAGAGAGAGAGAGAGAGAGAGAGAGAGAGAGACTCTTTGAAAGAACCGAGGGAGTAAGAGAGAGAGAGAGAGAGAGAGAGAGAGAGAGAGAGAGAGAGAGAGAGAGAGAGAGAGAGAGAGAGAGAGAGAGAGAGAGAGAGAGAGATTGAGATTAAGTCAAGGGAACCAATCGACTGTGGGACTTATCATTGTGTTGGATGGAGTATTTCCCCTTGATTCAAGAACCCCCTTATGTATGTCGGACAAGCCTGCGTCGATTGGCAAAATACTTCTTGAAGCAGCCATTATGAGAAATGGGTTATTCATATTATTTTAAAAATCAAGTAAAGAAAATGACAAAAGTTGGAAAAAAACAGTCATTCAAACCTAAAACAAAAGAAAGAAACAGTGGTATTGGCAGTCTCAGTATTCTTATTACAAACAGCAGATTAATATGAATAAATAAATAAATAAATAAATAAATAAATAAATAAATAAATAAATAAATAAATAAATAAATAAATAAATTAATTAATTAATTAATTAATAACTGTGGTTTCGACATTTTTTATCCCCATTTTACCCAATGATTAAAGCAGAAGATATACGCATATAATTATATAAACAGTCTCGGTATTCGTATTACTAACAATAGGAAACATTAATATAGGCTTACATGTACAATATTTCAATCCTTATGCAAAGCTATTACAATAAGAATTAGAGAGGGTGGCGCCATTGTCTAGTGGTGTGTGCACGCGCTAGCAACGTCGGGAGGAGTTAGTACATGTACTTGGATGTGTGACCGTGCTTGGAAGTCAACCACCAAACGACACACACACACACAAAGATTGAAACAGGCGCACGACACTCCCAGTCCACCCAGCTTTGATTGGGTACCTTTCTGGTTCTGATTAGAAACGGCCAACGGGGAAGGCGAGGGCGAGGAGATTCCTAGAGAAAAGGGAGGTCCCAAAACGCTTCCGTCCCCAACGACCGCAAGGTTACGGTGGCATCTTTAGTACAATAGTTATACACGTCACGTGTTTTTAGAATAGAACTAACCTACTTTCATTTTTGCTTATAAACACTTCTTTTTTCTTTATGGTCTTCGTGACTGGGTGGGGATGTCATCGTGTTTGAAGTTCTTATTTATATTTCACCATTGGTCACGATTTCGGCATTTTTATTTTATTGTAACCTCGAACACACTGATTACAGCGTTTAATTTCAGCATTAATTTAGTACAGAATTTTCAATGAATAATATCAATATATTGTGTTGAGGTGATGACGTCTGTAGATGGTCAAAATCGAGATGACACGCAATTCCTAGCGTTTGATTGGTTTCAGGACAGCAATATTATTCTCAAATAATCACCTTTACTTAAAAGGTTTATTGTTTGGAAGTAATGACGTCGGCCTGGTTTTATTATTAAACGGTGGATGGTTGAAAATCGATGTTTGTCGGTCTCTTCTTTCTACACATACATATATAGTCCCCGTGGGTTCGGGCACTGGTTAGAAGAGACCCAATTTTCCCGGCGTGTCATAAGAGGCGACTAACAGGGGTGATGTCAGCACGGCATCACTAAACGAAAATCTTTAAAACAGAAGTCACCGGCCAGGACGGAAGAACCTCATGTTACTACAGGTTCAACATCCACGTGCTCGGGGCCAAAGCGAGTCACACTGTACTCGTGGACTCTGGCTGTGGCCAACAGCGTGAAGAGGATTGGGCCCTGCCAGTTCTTTCTTGCACAAGACACACCGTATGATGAAAAGAACCACGCATTCCATAACGGATCGGTCGTCGCCCGGGTCACCAAGGACCGCGCCTTCCGTTGACCACCAGGATGGAGGTGATAAGTGTGCTACTGATGGACAACTTAGATCCGCACGAGGGACAACATCGCCGTAGGAACCTGGAATGTGTCAGGACCCTAACTGCGGAGGGAAAACTAGAAGAACTGGCCCACGAGCTGATCCACTATCGATGAAAAAAAGTGTAGGTATCAGCAAACTGCGTTGGAAAGCCCTAGATGAAACAACGACTGACAAAGGCCACAAGCTTCATTTAAGCGGGAGAGATGACAGCCACGAACATGGCTCTGGATTCTTGGTCCACAAAGACATTCTAGTCACTGTCGTGGGTTGCCGCCCAATCTCCAGTAGACTCATTACCATTCGACTGAGAGCAGATCCTTTTAGCATCACCATCGCCCAGGCCTATGCCTCAACATCAGATTATGACGACAGCGAAGTCGAGGATTTCTACGAAAATCTACAGGATGACATGCTCAAAGTGGTGAAAAAATTGAAACTCCGATGGTATGGCCACGTCACCAGAGCTTCAGACCTTGCAAAGACCATCCTGCAAGGCACGGTGCAAGGAGGCAGAAGAAGATGGAGACAGAAAAAGAGGTGGGAGGACCACATTCGAGAATGGACTGGCTTGACACTGAGCGAAACCATGAAGGTTGCTGAGGACGAGAAAGATGGAGTACGCTGGTTAAACGATCATCTGTGTCGTGTCCCAACGACCTTCGAGTGAAGGGATAGGATAGGAAAGGATAGGATATTATTGACGGGAGATGTACGAAAATGCTTCTACATATTGGTTATGTATAAAGTGTTTACATTGATTGTCAGAGCCTTGACTAATCTTCGTACTATACACTGTCACGTGTAGCAAAAGTTCTCTGGTCGACCTGGGCTAGCGAGGTGTATACATTCTCTGATTCTGTTCAATTTTAATCTTGTACAGTTTATAAACTAAACTGCACTATATCTATCACAAATTGGACATGTTGTTCATCAGCAGGACTGCACGATAATTAACAAGAAAATAACTAACTGCGTACAAGAAAGTTAGGGAAGTCCACACGCGCATTACATGAACGGGATCAGTTATTCCTAATTATTTTCGTGTTTATGAACGTACTACTATTTCCATTAGTAAGTGGCGATGGAGGGCGTGTGTCCTTTGTGACAGAAACAGGACAGTAGTCACTTAATGATGTCGTCACGTATTGACAGACTGAAGTAATTACTCTACATGCTGGGAAATCAGCTGTCATTGTTTCTCCGTGACCTGTACAAGTTGGCAGGGGATCCTAGTGTACCGCAATGACGCTAGGTGGATGGCATCAAGACTTTTATAGCCAAGACGCAGCCGAACCCCATGAGAACGAGGAAGACATCCAGCAGCCGTCTCCCCATTGTCCCCTTATCGAAACGACCTTGCATGCTTTCCACAAAGGTCACGTACATGAACGTCCCCGTGGCGACGCTCTGAAGGATTCCGGAGGTCAAGGCTTGGGCGCGTGTGTCAAAGGGGGTTTCCGTGAGTGCGATGCCGACAGCTAGGCCGACAGGGGCGACCAGAGAAAATAGCGACAGATAGAGCAGCGTGGTCCGAGGATGGCCGTGGTGCGACTCCAGCAGACTGAGGGCCACGCTGGCCGCCACCAGGGCTTTGTGCAGCGTGATGGCGGACAGCAGCGTCCATACGCCCACGTCCGTGTCCTGCAGCCCAACCACCAACCCGTCAAACACCGTGTGTAATGACAGCGCAAGTAGCAGCACCATCGACTTCAACGCCGCTCTTTGGTCCATCTCTTCCTCCTCATGGTCTGCTGTGCTTTCCAACCGCTTCTGTTTATTATCGCTCTTTTTCAAAAGGTTGACCTCTGCCTCGCTGCTTACATCCGCCGAGTCTGCACTGTGGCTGTCTTGATCGCTGGCTACACAACTAGCTCTTTCATTTTTAGCGAGAGGCTGAATAAAAATCGTTTCTTTTTCCTTCTCCTGGTGGGCATCGTTCATGCACTGGGTCTGCAGGTATGGATCTGTTACATTTGGTTTACTTATCATAGTTGGAGGTGCATGGTTGTTACCAACTACACTCACACTCCCCATTACCCATTGAGGACTTCTGTTCTGTTCTTCTCCTTCGTCAGCTAATATGGCTGCAGTTACTTTATTGTCGCCTGGACTCCTAACATCGTAGTACGTTCCGTAAGACTTCGCACTCTTCATCACTGGCTGGGACTGGCTCCGATGCGTATGTGCTCTCCTGTTTCGCGTGGAATCACTCACGTTCTTCGTCTTTGATTGTTGGTCTTTAGCTAAGTCGCAGCCTAGAGAAAACTGCCGTCTGAAAATGACCACGCCACGTTTTTCCTTTTGGATTGGCTGCCGAAACAGAGAGTGTGGTGCCTGAGGTAGTCCATGTAGGAGAGGATTGGCACCTCCGGTGAGTATGTCACTTCCACAGTAAGAAGCGAGAGACGTAGAGCAGGAAGAGGTGCTGGTCTTTGTAGCATTGTGTTTGCTTTGTGGAGATGCGTTTGGGGACGATTTTTTGGATGTGTGTTTGTGTCCCATCTTGACTCGGCGCCCTCTGCTTTGGCAAGCCAGTGTCACATTTTCTACCACCAGCAGCAGGAGAAAGCCCAGAGACACGATCATCTCTGACACAGGCAGGTTTTCAGAGAGCGACAGCTCAGCCTCTGCCATGGCATCCCGGGCCTCTGGTAGCAGGTGCATCAGACAGGTAGCCACGAAGACACCGACAGCGAAACACTGCAAACTGTTCAGACGAGCCGAGATCAAACTGTCATGACCTTGATTGTGGCTGTGACTGTGTCCGTGACCTTGACTGCTGCTACGATTGTCACGTTCTTCTTTCCCACGTCGATGGAACTGCTTGTGGAAAGAAGATCGAAGGAGAAGGAATGGCACCACCCCGCACAGCAGAGTGATAACGAATATGACGCAGCCGGAGAGCACCTTGGCATAGATCAGCGCCATGGTGAAGGTCAGCTCAGCGAGGTCTACTGCACATTACTTTCAATAATGCCGCTCGTCATCTCGCTGTGGCAACATCGGTAGCTCGGTGATGGTTGTGACCTAGTCATGACATCGCTAATCGTTGTCGAGTGGTGATGGTGCCGTCTCCGTTGATGCAGATGTGTTGGTCATGGTGACTTGAAAACGAAAGTCCTTCTTCCAAAATACTCTAAAGCAGCTCCCTTGTACTGATCAGCCAGTGTAGAACCTGAAAACAAAAATGAAGATTAGTATTAATGAGCGTTTGTTTTGTATATTTAATAGTGTTTATTTTTGCAATAGTTCTATCTAATATTTTTTTCAAATTTCTTTCCCATACCCTACTCCCAACCCCCAACTCAAAAACAAACACTACTAAATCTACAAAATGGTATCTTCTATTTCTAATTAAAGGAGGTCTACAGGGGTGGTGGGCTGGAGAGGGGAGTGGGAGAGTCCTAAACGCTGATCATGGTCAACGGACCTCATCACATATTGTATATACTTTTAATTTTTTTTTATCTATAATAAAATTGTACTTGATTCCTGCTTCATCATCATCATCATCATCATCATCATCATCATCATCATCATCATCATCATCATCATCATCATCATCATCATCATCATCATCATCATCATCATCATCGTCGTCGTAGTCGTCGTCGTTGTCGTCACCATTACTGTCATTATTATTATCATCATCATCATCATCATCATCATCTCTACACAATAAAACTGTAAGCAAAACAATTTCATCATCATCATCATCATCATCATCATCATAATCATCATCATCATCATCATCATCATCATCATCATCGTCATCATCGACAATAACATCACGCTCATCATCATCATCATCATCATCATCATCATCATCATCATCATCATCATCATCATCATCACCATCATTATCATCATCGTCATCATCACTATCATCATCATCGTCATCATCATCACAATCATAATCATTATCATCATCATGTTTACACAATAGGGGTGGTGTGCATGAGTGCCCGTTCGTAAATTTTACCCATAAAGTAGGACTGTAACAGTGTATAAGCGAAACAATTTCATTGCTCTGAACCTCATGTCAATAAACACTCCCCTCAATTACCCAAAAAACATAATGGAACTGGAACACGATCAAAGTTACACATAAATAATAACCGGTTAGCCAGTGAGCATAATGCGCGAATAACCCAACCAATAATATTAATAAAGTAATGCTAAGCACGAAAGCTTTTATCTACAGTTGTGGTAGCCATCAAATAAAGGACAAAGTTCGCAAAAGCAAGTCGCGTTCTGACACACAAATAAATCTCGGTTACCTTTATGAGTCTATTCCGTTATCAGTTATTAGCTAAACGATATTGTGTTGTTAATGTTTGGAGATGTTTTAAACAGACGTAATTAGGACAGTACATATTGAAAACGGCACGAGTTATCTCTTCTTCTTCTTCTTCTTCTTCTTCTTTCTCCATCGACGCCGAGTTATAAAGATGATAGCTTATGTTAATCCCATGAATAAAATGTAACACAACACGATGATGATGATGATGATGATGATGATGATGATGATGATGATGATGATGATGATGATGATAATGATGATGATGATGATGATCGACGATGTCCAGCTATGGTGGTGGTGATGGTAATGGATAGTGCTGATGCTCGTCGTGATTAAGGCAGTGCTTTGTGTTGAGTGTGTGTACGTGTGTGTGTGTGTGCAAGTTTGTGCGTACACATAAGCCTTGAAATGGGTGACTGACCTTGCTTTTTATGCAGAAAATGGGTGAGTGTATCAGTCACCCAGAGTTTTCCAGCCACCCACTTTTTTCTAAGTGCGCGGGAGTGCTCTTTTAGTGCATGGGAGTGCAGTTGTAGTGCATGAGAGTGTTTTTAGTACACAGGAGTGCTCTATCCGGGACGGAGAAAATACAGTGAATTTCCGAAGAATTTTTGAACAAAATTCGACCTATTTCGTCGCCCATAGGAGACGAAATAGGTCAACTTTCTAGAAAAGGGTTAGGGTAAGGGCTAGTTGCAGCGCTACAACTAACCCTTGCCCTAACCCTTTTCTGTCTAAAATCACTTTCCGATTCTTACATTCTTAGTAAAACCCAGTTTTGGTGTTTTGTGTACGTGTGTGTGTGTGTGTATGTGTGTGTGTGTGTACCCACAAAAGCGCACAAATGGATAGCAGACCTTGTCTTTCTTAGTAAGAAATGGGTTCATTTGCTTGGAACCCACTTTTTTCCAGGACCCCACTTTTTTCTAAGTGCGCGGGAGTGCTCTTTTAGTGCATGGGAGTGCAGTTGTAGTGCATGAGAGTGTTTTAAGTACACAGGAGTGCCCTATCCGGGACGGAGAAAATACAGTCCATTTTCGGATAAATTTTGAAGAAAATTCGACCTATTTCGTCGCCTATAGGTCAACTTTTTAGACGGAAAGAGCCAATTTTGCATTAGATTCTTACATTTTTAGAAGAAGTTTGCGTTCTTTCCGTCAAAAAATCACTTTCCGATTCCTACATTCTTAAATAAACCCAGTTGTGATGTATTGCAAGTGTGTAGGTGTGTGCGAGCGCGCGGGGGGCATGCATGCTCTAGTTCTAGTGTTTTATCTGTACTTGATTTTCCGTGTTTTTATTTGGTTCTCTTTTATAATGATTTTCTTTATGGGTAGATTTGATGTTACATTTTTTTTAACACGCAGGTCTATTGATAGCTTTCAATACTGAAATATTTATTATTTTTATTAATTAATTGCTAGCGTGCTGGATTTCTTTGCGCCTGGATCCGAAGGGTAGCGCCTTATAAATATTACTTATTATGATTTATTATCGGAGAAATTTGGCTGGCGTTTTTACATAGCTTGACAAAGTAGTATTATTTGATGTCAAGATTGAGGGAAGACAATTATTAACCAAAACGATGTGACAGATGACGATTGATGAAGTCTATACTCCCACATCAAACCTTAACTATTTATATACTTAATTAATTAATTAATTAATTAATTAATTAATTCATTCATTCATTTATTATTTAGTCTCATATAAAAGCTTCATCTTTTAAGTTCAAATTAGGGTTGAGGAGTGAAATTCAGCCGAGTTGAATGGACTTAGATTAGGTTTTCTTTCCCCAAATCCCCAGGGAAATTTTGTTATACTTGTTGCTATAATAATACTTAACGTTAAGTGGATTAAATCCGAAAATGGGTTTATTTCAGGAGAACGGGGAGATTCGCACAGTAGCAAGAAGATCGAGAGAAAATGCTGAATGCCAAAGTGGATACAACACACCAAACGGTTCTCTGTTCATGCATTTTGCTTAAGAAATAGCTTTTTCAAGAGTTAAAAGCCAAAATCATTCATCATAGTAATACTAACAGAGTCAGATCTGCTATAATAAAAATTACAATAAATTTTACTAGACTACGTATCCGATACAAACGCAAAATACGTTACTTACCAGAGTCGTATGTGTTGTCGATTTTAATACGCTGGATAGAGTAGAAAAAGCGAAGGATTCTGTGTTTTAGTTTTTATGAGATTCTGCCCGAGATATGCCTTTAAATTAAGGGTGCTTCCAGTTCAACTCACGAAAATGTTATGATACTGTGCTCCGAACCAACACTGAGACAGCCACTTGACACAGAAAAAACAAAACCCCAACACAAAACACCCTACTGTAATATAAACTACTATCTTCCAGGGCAAGCACAGGTGTCAGCTCGTGTAAATTAAGCGCTGGGATGAGGATGAAAGAACTATATGTGCAGTGTTTTTTTCATATTCATGCACCGCTAGCAATATCTATTATTAAGACAGAACGGGACACACGGCCGATACGATATTATACATTAAAGGTGCGATAGCAGAACTATGTAGTGGTGTACTGTAGATTTAAATTGGCTTATTTTGTATTCATTCACCACTGCACCATTGAACAAGATCTCTTCATAGGACAAAAGTGAATGAACAGACGACACAACAGAACCATAATTATACAGTAGGCATACCTAAATGTTGTTTATCGTTGTGACGGTGGGTCTATTGTTGCTGGGCTCTGCACAATGGAATGCTATTACCCACTCGTCTTTCGTCTGCGGGGATCGGCTAGTTTAGTCACCCTATGACTAATCTTAATACATTTATATGTTTAGCCCAGTCTGTTTGCGGATAGGGTTATAGAGATAGGAAGAAACGTGTAAAAGATTCACTGACACACTAGCTCTCGCACGGCTATGAAACATAGGTAGTCCAGCCACTTGTTAACAGTAAGTAACTATTACACATTTATTTCCTCTATTCTATATCTAATTCTAATTTCTACTTTAACTTAAATGTCCAACGTAATATAACAAGGATTAACTTAAGAGTTCAAATTCACTTCGAGTAGTTCGCTCCTTGATGGGTCTATGCTGCTACTGTTCTCGATATTTGCTACTGTCTCATCATTGGGCTATTTGTTCTGGTTGGCCTACTGTTCATTTTCAGGAGAGTGGACTACCGCACAGTCCTTCTAGATCAGTGTTTATGCAGGGTTTTGTGAGCACTTAGCTGTATCGTTGAAGTGTGGGGCTGGTGTCTCCTCTTCTGGTTTGTTGACTATTGGGTTATCGGAGCTCAGTGCTCGATGCTCCACTGCAGGCCGAATTTCAGGGTTGACTCTCAGTGGTCTATCTCCTGCATCGGACCAAGCCTGTTCGTCTGCAAAACATAAGACGAGTTTCTGCAACGCCTTGCTTACAAAGAGTGTGCAGAGCACCTCACTGATGGCAGAAACAGCCCTCTGTGATCGCGTCCACTTATACAAATAAGAAACGATCATTCTTCTAAGTCCATGGTCCACTGGAATCTCCAACATATTTCCTATACATATACATATCATGGCTAACATAAACACATGGAGAAGTAATTAACAATATACACATTCTCCGGTACAGCCACTGGTCAGCAATAATACACATAGGAGAAACAACAGTTGGTCAGTGGGGGCTACCTCGTGGTTTCTAAAACCGGTTGCAGGTCTGCAACGTGGTCAAGCAAAGTTTTTTAAACATTCACAATTATAAAACATGGCAAGACTTCACAAACCTTAATCCAATAATAATATCAATAAATCGCGATGAAACAAAAGATCGATCATTTACCTTTTTGACAATGTCAGGCTGTGGCTATACTGCGATGAATTGAATTTCACCCATCACCTGCGTAGTCTACTGCTAGAGAGAGCTTTCAGCGTGCATCCTTCTCGGTTGAGATTTAGACAAGGACTGATTACCTTAACCCTGTGGTCAGCTTACGCGCGAAATCTCGTGAGATATTTAGCGCCCTCATGCAGGGGTGGCGTATATAGGTCAGCTGAATGATGTCACTGCCTACCCTAGCGAGAGTTAGCTTACACATGCTTAGACCAAACCTTTACTTCTGTCGTCTGCTAGGCATCGACTTTAATTTACAAAGGCCACAGCAGGATGAAGTGTTAGAGGCTTGAAGCCTTAGTGCTGTGTTCAAACTAGCCTCTCGTGACAATCGTGTCCGCGCACCACTAACATCTTCTATTTGATACAGAACAGAACAGACAATAAAACATAAAGCATAAGCGTAAAGACATGATAACAGTATCATAAGGCTATTGAACTCAAGGTCTGCAGTTTCCTCGGCACCAAGCAGCTTACCAATCCAAAAATGTTATTGTTAGTTTACTTACATTACCTAAGTAATAATAATAATAATAATAATAATAATAATAATAATAATAATAATAATAATAATAATAATAATAATAATAATAATAATAATAATAACAAGAACAAAAACAAGCTTTTGTAGCGCAATTTCTCTAAACCCTACGCTCAAAACGCCATTTGTTAAAGACCCTATTTCAGAATTATTGAAGTATTGATGTCATTCTCTTGTCCATACATCACATTGTGAAGGCAGAACGGGATTTAAAAATATATATTTGTTGCAGGACAGCAGAGGATGAAAACTCATAATCTTTCTTTAAGTAGGCTCGTTTTCAGCCAGTTTTGGCTGTTTAATGAAGGGTGAACATTTTTTGTGACAGCGCAAATTTAAGTGCTGTGGAGTATTTACATATACAACAGCATTGTTATCAACCAGCTGTGTGCAACAAATGCGTGCCATTAGTCACCAAAGGGTTGTAATAAAAGCTTTGCAATTTGCTATCATTTGTTTATTGCAGATAAACAGAAAGTAACGTTATCGTCCCTTTTTTTTTTTTTTTTTTTTTTTTGAGCATGTGGTTTCAATTCAAACGTAGTCCCAATGACTCCGCTATCTTGATCAGTTTTGTGTACAGAACTCCTGCTTCCACGTATTCATGGTAGGACGGTTTTGTGTATATTATGAATAGACAATGTCACTGTAATGAACCCAAATGCTGATATAGGCTAATAGTTTTAGAGGATTTTAATATCAATCTGATTAAACCACGTATATCTTGGGAATCAACAATTGTATTTTTGATCCAGCAGATGGTGAATAACCCACTCGTATTACGTCAGATACAGACACCCCACTTGATCAAATTTATAAAAACAATCCCTCTAGAATACACAAAGTTCAAGTGTATGACATCAGCCTCAATGGCCTCAACCCTGTGTCCCTGTGTAGCTCAGTGATAAAGCGTTCGCCTGGCACACCGAAGAACCCAGGTTCGAATCCCGTGGTGGGCAATATAAAAAGTGGCCATTTTCACTGTCCATTTTAGCAGTGTGATTGCTCTGATGGTTCAGTGTTGGTTTAGGTCCCTACTCTCTCCTCCTTGGGATGGTTATCCCCTTTAATGCCTGGAGAAGACAGTAACTGTAGAGGTTAGTTTAGTTTCCAGTAGCTGCTGGTGGACGTTTTGGAAGTGACTGCTGTATAAAAAAAGGAGAAGAGATAAGATAAGATAATATAACAATTTTATTTTGCAAGGGTAAAAAAATAAGCGCTGGATGCGCTTTTTTACATCTTGCCCTTGGGGGGAGAGAGAGAGAGAGAGAGAGAGAGAGAGAGAGAGAGAGAGAGAGAGAGAGAGAGAGAGAGAGAGAGAGAGAGAGGAGAGAGAGAGAGAGAGAGAGAGAGAGAGAGAGAGAGAGAGAGAGAAACCTACTCTGGTTTGCAAATAAGCTTATTTAACCGAGCAGAAGTAGAAGAAGAAGAAGAAGAAGAAGAAGAAGAAGAAGAAGAAGAAGAAACACAACAACAACAAATACTACTACAACTACTACTAGTGCTGGCCCCTAAAGGATCTTTAAGTTCTCACTACATACAAAGTTTAAAAAATTCTGCCCAATAGTTTTCATAGAACGGACGGATGGACACAGCTAAAAACAAAAGATCCCCAGCTATCGCACGGAAACTTACACGAGAAAGCGTAATAACAAGGAAAAACGTTACAACAAGGGAAAACGTAACAACAAGGGAAAACGTAACAACAAGGGAAAACGTGACAATGGAAAACGTTACAACAAGGGAATACGTTACAACAAAAGAATACGTTACAACAAGGAAAAACGTGACAATGGAGAACGTTACAACAAGGGAAAACGTAACAACAACGGAAACCGTTACAACAAGGAAAAACGTTACAGCAAGGGAAACCGCTACAACAAGGGAAAACGTAATAACAATGGAAAACGTTACAACAAGGGAAGACAAAACAAAAAGGGAAAACGTCACAACAAGGGAAAACGTTACAACAAGGGATAACGTTACAGCAAGGGAAAACGTAATAACATGGAAAACGTTACAAAAAAGGAAAACGTAATAACAAGGGAACGTAACAACAAGAGAAAACGTTACAACGGGAAAACGTGATAACAATGGAAAACGTAACAACGCAGGAAAACGTAACAAGGGAAAACGTAACAAAGAAAAACGTAACAACAAGGGAAAACGTAACACCAAGAAAAAACGTTACAATGGAAAACGTGACACCAATTGTAAACGTAACAATGGAAAACATAACAACAATGGAAAACTTAACAATTTAAAACGTAACATCAATGAAAAACGTAACAAGGGAAAACGTAACAACAAGGGAAAACGTTTACTAAAAGGTGATCTTTTGGGGGTGGGGTGGGGGGGGGGGTAGGGGGGGATGGACCTTGGGACATGCAGCTTTTATTTACAGGGACAAATTTAATTCGTTTTTTGGGGCTCGCACATTTGTGAAAATATAACATTTTCAATCATTGAACTTAAAGAAGACACAAAAGAAGAAGGAGCAAGAGAAGAAGGATGATGATGATGATGATAATGACGACGACGACAATGATGATGATGATGATGATGATGATGATGATGATGATGATGATGATGATGATGATGATGATGATACACCACCATCTAAACCGTGTACCATTTTTGGCCTTGGTAGCAGGTTCCCAGAGTTCCCCTCGCCTGGCATTCTACTGGTCGCTGTCCCAATAATGTCTGTGAACTCAAAAGAAGCGTGGCTGGTACGGGTCGGAGTTCCACGTTGCACGTGCCAGCTCCCGTGCAACTATTCGTCCGGCAGCATACGACCTGTGTGTGGCACAGACCAACACACATTCCGGAATCTGTGCGTCTTGCGCCGCGCCGACTGCCACAGCAAATTACATCGAGGCGTAGCCAGCATCTATAAAGGACCTTGTAGAGGTAAGCTAGATATCTTTTTTTGCGGTTCGGCAGCAAAACGGCTGTTAGCAGAGTGGGAGGGATTGGAGGCACGCGTGTGTAAGTGAAAGGGGGGAAGGGAGGGGGTAAGACGGAAGGATCAAAGAATCAAAACCAGCATGATTCTGTACATGGCAATACGCTGTTTCCGATGAAAGATTTGTTTTAACGAAATGTGTTGTGTGTGTCTCCTACCCCCGTTGGGGTGCCGGGGGTTTCAGTATAAATAGTATCCCCACTTTCTGGAAATTTAGTGCTTTAAATTCCCACTGTCGCTGTCTTTC
Organism: Oncomelania hupensis; assembly: GCA_036898135.1. Lineage (NCBI taxonomy): Eukaryota > Metazoa > Mollusca > Gastropoda > Littorinimorpha > Pomatiopsidae > Oncomelania > Oncomelania hupensis. The sequence goes on along the minus strand of CM072511.1, from coordinate 49,921,107 downwards.
TCGGAGCAACAGACCAACCGACTGGCCGACAAACAGACAGCTACCAAAGTATGCCACATGGTTTGAAGAACCTGTGTACTCTAAAACTAAACAAAATCGCTTCAGCCGTATTTGAAATATTGCCATAGAACAAATAAGCTCACGGGAGAAAGACCTCCAACCCAGGTAACGTTTCTAAGAAGTTTGGCCCAAATCCGTTCAGTGTTTCGGACTAAAAGAAGTTTTCAAATGATGTCTTTAGTCTTGAAGGAAAAGAATGTGTTTCAAACATGGTATTTTAATTGAAACACTCGCATGCAGACAAACACACACGCTCTCTCTCTGTCTCTCTCTCTTTCTCTCTGTATGTGTGTGTTTCTATGTGTTATAGAGAGACAGACAGACAGTGTGTTTGCCTGTATGCCAGTGTTTCAAGTAAAATACCATGTTTGAAACACTCTTGTGTGTGTGTGTGTGTGTGTGTGTGTGTGTGTGTGTTAGAGAGAGATAGCGAGAGAAAGAGAGAGAGAGAGAGAAATCTTCACGCTCGAGAGAAAATGAGGGAACGAGTTGAGAAAAATTGGAGAGAAAGAGTCCCAAAGTGCAGATTTTAATGATATATGGGTTAGTGGACTTTGCTTCCCATTACAGCGCTGTGGCTGCTGTGCTTTCACAACAAAAGACTCAAATTTCGCATACAAAACTCAAAACACCGCATACCTATTTCCTCAACCCATGCTCATATGTGGATTTCCCACTCGTGTAGCATTTTAGTATGGCAGGAAATCGCACGATTTTCACGGGAACTCGCGTGTGTATCTGATTCACCAATATACGTCTACACAAACTGTAATTGTATTCTTTGTAACCTGTGAGCGATATGTGCTAAGCCCAATACTAGGTTCTTCTTCGTTAGTCCCTGCAGGCAGGAGAGTTAAATGTTGAGTTTGTTTGGAGTTTCTTTGTGCATGCATAGTAAAATCGATGTAGTGATTCATCAAGTAGTGCTTAGATGCTGTGCCACTTCAGCGGTAAGTAAGTTTGCTTTAAAAGATGTATTTTCTTGTATTATAGGCCTACCAATGCGAATGCGCTATTTTCTCAACAGAGATGTGGAGAAATATAAACAAGTGAAATGCTTCATATCCCTATCTTTCTCATGTACTAAATTCTTTTAGCCACTGTTGTAAAAATGGAAATCGTAACAAGCTTCTCTATTAAAAATATGAGAGGATATTCGCTTATTTTATCATTAAATTTACGATAGATATTGTGTTGTTTTTCCTCTCCAAAATTGCAAATCCATTCATGACCATATTTAAATCCGATAAAGAGGGATTTGATGCCGAGGAAAAACGATTGGTTATGATGTGGGTGATACTGGTAGTGACGCTGGAGTTTGTAATAATAGTGTTGATGTTGGCGGCGGCGCTTGTGGTAGTAGCGTTGAAATGCCAGTGGTGATGATAACGGTGATTGCGACAATGATATTGGTAGCGGTGGGGGTGGTGGTGATGCTGCAATTACTGTTGCTTCTGTTGGTTCTGATGCTGTTACTGCTGCTGTTGATAATAATGAAGATGATTACCTATAGTAACAATCTAAAGCAGGAAGAGAGAAGAAATAATATGGTGGTAGTGATGATGATGATGATGATGATGATGATGATGATGATGATGATGATGATGATGATGATGATGATGGGGTGGCATGCGTCTAAATTTCAGTCCAGTGTCAACGAAGATCTAACGTATTAGAAAAGAAAAGGGATAATATAAGCCTATTGAGTATAAATATTTATAGAAGTCGTCACCCTACCCTCCTTCGTTCATCAAAATTGCAGTTCCTATTCGTTCGAAATACTATTCACAAACATCGCTTTTTTGTATCTAACTACCGTTTTTTGTTCCTATTTCTGCAGGAGAATTATGGTAACAACCTCTGACTAGGCCGTACAATTTGGAAGATATTAAACTCTTGCTAGACTTTGGTGAAGGGAACGAGAAAAAGAAAATGGCGGACAATCCTCCTTCACACGATGACGTCCACAATCTTAATGGTTCCGATTCTGTAGACCCAGAGGCACCAGAGGGACGGACCATAGATTTGATAGGCCAAGGAAAAGACCAAATAGAGAACAAGTCAGACGAAGAACGGCCAGCGTTAGAAGATATGGGAGCAAATGGAGAAAAGAATGAACGTGGCGAAGCAGAAGGAAAAAGAGAAAATGCCGCAGTAGATAAGAAAATGGATGTCAAAGATAATGGAAAAGATAAAGAGGATAAGAAAGAAGAGGATAAAGAGGAAGGGATACAGGAAGAGAATATTAAGACGAAGCAAGGAAATGACATTGACGACCTGATCGGTGTTGTTTCATCCTCTGATGAAGGCGACAACGTGGACGACGAGACAGCCGACACATTCTTAGAAGCAGAGAAAACAGACAACTCTGACAACGAATCAGCAGCAGAAAACGTAGAAGAGGAAAGTAAAGTGGCAGGAGATGACAAAGATAATGGGGTTGAAGAACCGAGGGAAGAAAAAAGGGAAAGAGACAAAAAAGAGGTAGAAATATCAGTAGAAAAAAAGGACGACGGAAAAGCAGCAGTAGGCAAAAACGATGAAGGGAAAGCAGAAGCAGCAGAAGAAAAAAATAAAGATGGAACTGCAACTAATAAAGGAAGTGGAGTAGAAAATGAGAAAACAGCAGATGATGACAAAGCCGTAGACGGAGATAACAAAACAGGAGATGATGAAAACGACGAGGCAGAGAGCGAAAAAGATGAACAAACGACACAAGAGGAAGCCAAAACCGTAGAAGAACAGAAGGAAACTAAGGATGAAGCTGCAGAAAAGAAAAGACGAATGCCTAAAGAGGGAGAGGAATCGGCTGTAGCAAAAGATGGTAATCCCGTAGGAGAAAGAGAGCCGACAGAAAAGAGAGACACACCCTTAGAAACGGCAATGGACGCAACAGGAAATGGAGATGAAGCAGCAGGAGAAGAGAAAGTATATCCCGATAACGACGAAAGGAATGACGCTATACAGAAAGAAGCTTCAACAATAGCAGAAGAAAGAAGTGCAGAAGAGGTAAGAAGACCAGTAGCTGAAGAGGAAGCTAATGCCACAAAAAAGAAAAACAAAACATCACACGAGAAAAAATCAGGAGAGACGGACCTAACCTGCAGCGAGCAAGGAGCGGCGGCAGGTGTCTCAGAAGAAGAAGAAAGGACCGCCAAGTCTCCTGACACTAAACGACAATCCCTAAAGAAGCCGAGCAGACATGACAAATCGACTGGTACTCGGGGTCAAATTACGTCGAAAACGGAGAAACATGGAGTCGCAGATGAAGAAACGGTCTTTGTTTTTGACGACATGGAAGGCGAAGTGTCGGCGACGAAGTCCAAAACTCCGAAAGATCGATCAAAAGCTCAGCCCGGAGCCAAACTGTCATCAGAAAAGAAGAAGAAGAAACCAACGGGAATACCGTACGTCATTCTGGAAGAAGAAGAGCCCGATGATGATTCCGATAAACCTGGGAAGGATCCTGCCCGAAGATTTAATCTAAGAGAGCAGTGTAGACGCGAACGCGCGTCTTCCCCATATCCTGAAGACCCCAAAGACCGGCTGTCGCTCATCAAAGACCGCAGACTGCGTACCCAAAACCTGTGGTGGACCGCGGACCTGGATAGCGAGGCAGTCGCCAAGCGTAGAGCAGCGGTGGAGGACAAATTGTTGTCTGGTACAGTAGATTTATCCGACGTCATCAGCGTCAGGCAGCCACCGATGTACGCCTCCTTCGAGGACTGGATGATGAAGACAGCTCAAACGGGTACTGGGAGCCGTAAGAAAGATAGCCCTGAGCAGAAGCCACCTAAGGACGAATCAAGAGCATATGTGCAGCAGCCGTGGCAGAAATCGCCTATAGTCGTACTAGACAATATAGGTGCGCCGCCGCCCTTGAAAAAACTGTGGGATAAAGAGAATGTGTACAAAGCAAGTTCTAGTGTACAGCGGTCCGTGGGGAAAGCACCACCCTTGTTTGTTCCATTGGCGAAAAGATTGATTAATGTTGACCCATTGGCGCCACCTCACCCTAACACCGCGGAAACACATAAGCCTCTACAGAAAAAGGTATTTTAACTCCTTTACTGAGCCGGATCTTCTAATACTGTCCTTTCTCACTTTCATTATAACGTTCAAAAGATCCAATGTTTAATATGATTGCCACGTTTGAGGGAGTGGAGGATGATAAAATATTCATCATAAAATTAGAATGCATTTAGTAACCAGGATATCAGTAGTGTTTTATTGGTCCCACTTAATGTTATAGGCCCCATTAATAAATGTTTGGAACTTGTGTATACAATTATTCTAAAATACTTGTGTAGAAGTTCACATTTTAGAATAACATTATTGATGCTGTTGTTCTGAGTATTTGAGAATATTCCTTTTCCTTTTAATTTAGAATTCCGCTGCTTGGAATAAGAGTTCTAAAGACAGATTTTTTTTAACATTTTAGAGTTTCACATTTAGAGATGTGTATTCTAAGTAAAAATTGATTATTCCAGTTTATTTGACCCTCATGAGAACTCAAGATTGTCCTGCCTGCGTGCCATACACTGCAATGCTGTTCTATGCTATTATCTCTTGTGCTGTGTTGTACTATGTTGTGCTGTCTGTGTTGTGCTGTGCTATGTTATGCTATGCTATGCTGTGCTATGCAATTATGTGCTGTGCTCTGATATATCGTTGCTGTGGTTTGCAGGATCGCTGTTACCGAGACATGGCACTGTGGCAAGCATTACTGAAGTGGGGGTGTATGGTGATGTTGATAAAGTACATTGAAAAGGAAAGACAGTCGGATTGGACAGTGCCTTTTCTGAAAGTCTGTCAGGCCCTCGTCAACTTTGCGCTCGCTTCTGGCGATTTCCTGATCGGGGGGAATGCAGGTAAATAACTCAAGACATTTACTGTTTATTTTTTACTTCACACATTTTAATTGCTTTTATAGTTTTTTTGTTTGTGGTTTTTTTGCTTTTTTTTTTTAATACCCCCTCGCAATATTTTGAGTATCGGAGCTATACTAATGGGTAACCCCCTTCTCCTCCCCTTTATATTCCTCCTTCACAAATGTTTCTTTAAAAAAACGAGCTAATAAAAGTTCAATAATCTAAATAAATCGGTAATTATATCAATTGTATGTGTATTTGTGTAAATTTAACCCAGATCGGCACATCTGTACATTACTTTTGCACTTTTGTTGTTTGTGATTCAGTGGATTGGGTGGATGCGCGTCTGGCTGGTTGGATGGATGGAACCCATTCATTGGCTGCTACGATTGTGAGTAATAACATGAAATTAATGTAATTGAAAGAGGAAACGCGAAGAGAGCATGCAAGAGATTATGTATTAGGACTTCCGGTCAACATGGCGGCCAACAGAAGTGCGAAGCCTTTTTAGAAATGAAACGGGAGTCTTGTAAGATTCATAGATGACTACACATCGTTTTAAATATGGCTGGGAATTGCATAACGTAAGATTTTTTTCATTTTAGTCTATATAAATCAGCCAAAAATGTTTCATTTTCTCATAAATTTATTTCAAAATGTTGTGCGTTCAGTTGGCACCCTTGGCAACAAGAGAAATGTACCAGGCTCACGACCTTTCGATTCTGCAAGTTTGTTGCATGCCCTAAACCTTAAAGTTGGAGCTCTTGCTGATGCGGTCGAACGAATAAATGGCTGTATTGCATCTTTGGAAGAGTCCTTGTTACAACAAAATGAAAAACGGGAAGGGTGCGAAAGTGGAATCGACTTTGGTGTGCAAACAGAAATCTCAAGCTTTCTTACCTATGCTGCCGCGGTGAAGGCCATTCCTGCATCACCAAAGGGTCAGGGAGACAGTAAAACGAGTCCATTGTCATCCATTGTGCAACTATGCTATTTCGCTTAACCGAGAATCTGGACTAAACATAACTTTTCTTCCTTCGCTCCGACATTTGCGACAATGCCAAGAAAGTCGTAGGAATCTGGTGTACATATCACGTGCTGCAGTGAGTAGCCAGATCCGTCTAGGCTCGCTGCACAAATTCGTACTAATGTACGTGAGGTCACATTGTTACATATTCTGCAGCGAGCGCCCAGCAGTATTGCAACAACAACAACAACAACAATAACAATAACGAAATGTACAGAAATAGACTCGGCCAAAAAATTGAACTGCTGGCCATTTTCATTTGTTGTAGGCAGGTTCACGACTTTTCGGGACCATGATGACGTGGCTTGCCTTTGTTATGACGAGGCCAGAGTTGGGTAGCAATTTTCTCACCCTGACGTCAGCGGCTGCTCGGGCCTCCAACGCGTTCTTGGACGGCATCCACAACGCCTACTTCTTCCTGTGGATGGACACTAAACCCGCCCAGGCTGACTCTTACAAAGCCGTGCAAAAAGTCAGCTACTGTGGTCCTCTTGGTGTGAGTAACCAAGGCTTATTATTGCCCCTTCCGCTTAATAGGTGTGGTTGACGGATGGTTGCCGTAGATTGTGGCGGTTGTATTGCTGTTGCATAAGGGTAGTGGTGATGGTGGTGGTAGTGATCAGAGTTGCTGCCGTTGTTGTTTCTGAGAGGGTTATTTTCAGTGATGTGATGGAGGCGGATCACTGGTTGTTGACGACCAGGAAGAGGATGAGGATGATGAGGAGGGGGATGAGGATGAGGAGGGGGATGAGGATGAGGAGGGGGATGAGGATGAGGATGATGATGTGGATGATGATGGTGGATATGATGGATGATGATGATGGATGATGATGATGGATGATGATGATGGATGATGATTGATGATGATGATGATGATGATGATGATGATGATGATGATGATGATGATGATGATGATGACGATTACGATGTGGTCGTGGACAAATGTTTTTATGGATGGTGGTGGTGATGGTAGTCTTTTCTTCTCCAATATTTTTCTTGGACCGCAATTTAGATGACTGTCGTTAGTGTCGTTGACTCGTTGACTCATCATTACTATACTCGCCATGTGCCATCTGTTCCTCTTCAGATCAAACTTCTGATCCGAGCTTGGTGTTTTCCCCTGTGGTCCTGTGTATACATTGTGGTGAGTTTATCTCTGAAATTACGTCATTATTTAAACAGTTCCTACACTGTGATGTATAGAATTTTTGATCGGTTCATCCTTTTGGCTCTACAATGCGCCGTGAATCCAGTGGTAATTTGTCAGCTAAAATGAGCCATTCCTTTCATACTTAACACATGACATTTGTGCTAAAAGATTGCTTAGAGTTAACAGATGACCGTTGCGCTAAGAGGTTGTTCATATTTAATGGTGGTCGTTTTGCTAAAAGACTGCTTATGCTCGTAGTTAACATACGGCCTTTCAAACTAAGAACAAACACCTATAGTTGATGGATGTCGTTGCTGCTAAAAGGTTGCTTAGTCAGATAGTCTTTATCTTGGCCAAAAGATTGCATATAGTTACTGATGTCCATTGAGCTAAAAGACCCCATACAAGTCTGCATCTATTCATGCTTATAATCCGTCTTTGTCAGGCGACTGTGCTGAATGTGATGAATTTGGCCTTGGTGCTTGTACGGGACAATGCGCTGTGGTACGCCAATCGTAAACAAGCACAGAAAGGATTCCATCGCCATGGCCCTGAGGAAAACCAAAGAGGTGGTGGTGACCCAGCACTTTCGGGTGGCCCAGCTGCCAAAGGCGGTGGTGGTGAAGACGATGGAGGTGGTGGCGGTAGGGGAGATGGTGGTAGTGGCGGCGGAGGAGATGATGGTGACGGCGGCGGCGGCGGCGGCGGAGATGGTGTCCGCGGCGGAGATGGTGTCCGCGGCGGAGATGGTGTCCGCGGCGGAGATGGTGTCCGCGGCGGAGATGGTGTCCGCGGCGGAGATGGTGGCCGCGGCAGAGGTAGTGGCGCGGGCGGGGGTGGTAAAAAAACACGGAGAGATGATAGAGGCCACCTCGGCTTTTGTTGTGGTCTTGGCGATGATAGTGGCGGAAGAGAGGGACGAGGAAGGTTCCCAGGAGAACAAAGAACATGGCACAGTGGCACCAGAAAGATGCGTGGGCAAGCGAAAAGCTTTGTGCGCAAAACCCGCCCCGCAGAGGCTGCATGTGGCAACACGTTTGGAGAAAGGCAAGAATGTAGACCGACCAGCAAACGTCGGTATAATGTTCCTTCTGTGCAGGGTGGTCCAAGTCAAAGTTTTCCAAAACTGTCTTTCACCAAAACCCAAGCAAACGTGAAGAAACCTAAAATGGAGAATGGTCAGTCTGAGCCAAGATCGAAAGAGACATTCCGCTCCATGCCGTATTCTAATCCGCATATGGGAAAACGAGTTACAGATAGTCGTCTCGGACCGAGTAGCCAGGCTGTGTTGCGAGGCATGCACTTAATATATAAACCCTTGAGTTTAACGACCCCAGAGTACGTTGTTGGAAGTTACACAGGAGCCCCGGTGCCAGGTAGATCTCCTTTGGCAGAAAGAAAGGTACAGAAGCTGAGCAAGACGAGTTCAGAGAAAAATCGTGGTTTTGGTCCCACAGAAAGAACTGAAGCCCCAAAACACAGCAATGATGTCGACGTGTACCTACTGCAGGACAGATTTAGCAAGGAACGCGGAAAGGCGACAAGAAAACGCAGAGCTGGAGCGCCAAGTGATCAAAAAGCGGAGGCAGGACGAGGCACGGTGACCTCTACGCCTGACACTAAAAGCGAGCGAGAGAGAGAGGCGAAGCGCCAGGACAATGGACTTCGCCACTCCACACCCTATGAACATGTACAACTGCCCGATATCCTCTTTGAAGACGACGAACCACAATACAAGGAGGACGACCTCGCAATCAGCATCCGAAACCAAACGCGAGAGGTCAAGGTCATTCCTAAAATGTTCCCAGGAGATTCCAAAGAGGGCAAATGGTTGCTTGCTGCTGCTGCTGGAAGCACCTGCGTTAACGGGGAAGACCACTCGACACGGCGATCGATTGAAGAAGCTGGCCATTCCCGACAGAGATTGGAACCCTTGTATCCCGCTACCGCATTGGCCATACCGTTCTTTGAAGACAATGACGACGGTGAACAGGATTTTGTCAATGTTGAAGGCTGTGAGAACGATGACGACGATAACGTCAATACTGACGACCCCACTTCTGACAGGAAGGTAAGTTAATATTATTTTAGATACGATTTATTTATTTTATTTATTCGCAATCCATTAACTAAAATAATTTTGTAACTTAGTATACTAACACGTGAACGAGATTGCGAGCGAAATTGCCTAATGACAGATTGTAATGGATTTAAATTGTTAAGATTATCTTTTCACTTGCTTTCTAAGACCATTTTGTAAGCATCGCTAACGCCTTTAATTCCGTTTGAGCTGATTTTGTGTTTGTTTTCCATATACAAAATTACTATCGTAATGTAAGGAAAGGGTAGTGCAAGGATCTCTATTTTGACCTTGACACTTGGCTTAAATTGACATCGCTAATACGCTTCTTAAAGGTTGCTTGGCCGGTAATCTCTCACGTTGAAAGCTTCATAGGACTTCCGTCCTGCGACGCTTTAAGACACAATTAATGAAAATGTTTCTGAAAGAGCCTTAGAAACATTAAGATCATGGCGTATGCCCATGCTGTTTGACAGATTATATGACATGGATATTCTTCCTCAATTTGGCAGGCTATTGGTAGGATTGACAGAAAGAGGCGGAGACGGTTTTTGTGACTCGGTTTCATCTTAGCCAAGCCAAAGAAAAAAATGGGATGATAGTCTGCTAAATGAACTGTCTGCAAGCAAAACATTATCCAAACAAAAACATTGAATAATACTGTATGAACTATCTGCTGTGAGCAAAATATTCTCAAAATTGGCTCAGCCAACTTTTAGATAACGCGCAAAACGTGTTTAGAAAGCGGTGAAGCACAATGACCTTGACCTTTGAGAAATTACAAATGCGAATGATCCAACATGCTTAGCAGTAGTTAAGTATCAGCAAAAGTAACAGTTATGAATTGTGATTAAGCTTTTCTTGAGATAATGAAAGCGTGTGTGTGTGGAACCAAAATTTAAATTCGAGGCGACGGACCGATCGACTGAAAGACTGACTGTCGGACAGCCGGAATGCTACCGAAGGCCCATGATTTGAAGTTTGCCGAAACTCAGCAAAATTGCTTCAGCCGTTGATATTGAGCAAAACGTGTATAGCTAAAAAAAAAAAAAAAAAAAAGACAAGTGACCTTAACCTTTACAGTAGAGCAATAAAATGGCACGGGAGTCAATGTTCTATGAAGTATGGTCACAATCCGTTCAGTGTTTCTTTAGATAGGGCTTCCAAAGGAATCCACGGACGAATATGTCTGAAAATACAAAATGTTTTCGATAAATCCTTTATCGATTTAGAGGTTTGTGCACGCGTGTGCGCATGGTTGCATGTGTGTGTGTTTGTGTGTGTGTGTTTGTGGGGTGGGGGTGTGTATGTGTGTGTGTGTCCGTCTTTCCGTCCGGCCGGCCGCCTGTCCGTCAGTCCGTTGTATGATGCGTACACAGGAGTGAGAGTGTATGCAAACAGTGAGAGTGTATATTTATGCCTCGGGCTAATGGAACGAAGATTAAGCTTACTAGCAAACATGGTGAGAGACGTTGGTTACAGGCTCTCGTTACTTGCCCGTACTTTACATCATCGCTAATTTTTCTTTAAATTTTCACCGATGACAATAGTGTGTACATCTTTCATTGAGGGAAATTGTAACAAGAGGCCCAGTTTACCCAGAACATTTTGAGCTTTTGCCTTGTTTAGTCAGTGTAGACTTAGAAGGTTACTGTTAGTCTGAAGCAGACGACAGAAGTGATCATGCGTAGCAGTCGTATGCTGACGATAGCCAAGTAGGCAATGACGTCATCGCAGCTTAATGAAAGAGCCGATTTTACATCCAACCAGATTTTCCGTCCAATGAGAACACAGCTGGAGTAGGTAGAACCAGTTCTGCCTGATTCAAGCAGTGAGGTAGAAGATTGAGTCTACGTTCAAACGCCGAGCAGTACACAGTTACGCTCTGACAGAAATCTCTCCACTGAGCAGACTTAGGAAGCAGGACTTGTTGAAAATCGAATTCAATCAAGCTAGACACGGCCTGACATTGTCAAAAAGGTGAATGAACATACTTTTGTTTCATCGTGATGTATTTATATTAGTGTTGAATTATGTTTGTGAAATTTGCTATGCTTAGAATTGAATTGTTAGTCCAACATGGCCTGACCACGTGGCGAACATGACCGAATTCGACGCCATGTTGTATTACGTACGGAACCACTGTTGTTTAACCTATAGGCTTATGTATGCTTGCAGACCAGTGGCTGTACCAGAGAATGTGCATAATATTAATTCCTTCTCTGTGTGTATAGTTAGCCATGTTTTATATTTATATATGTATAGGAAATTAGAGTGGAGATTCCAGTGGACCACGGACTTAGCAGAATGTTCATCGCTTATATATAGAGATGTGGAGCTAATCACTGAGGGCTACTTCGGCCTTCAGTGAGACGCTCTGCACACACATATTATACAGGGTTGTGCAGAATTTCGTCTCATATGTTACAGATGAGCAGGCATTGTATCGTGAGCCCAACAAGGCGAAAGACAAGAACAAGTCGTCGCTGAACGTTGTCTGCAGAGGCCTCTAAAGCACTGAGCTAAGAGAGCCCACCAGTCTAGCCACACGGAGAAGACTCCACCACAACACAGCATATCAAGGAAGCAACCACAACGCAGCGCTTCAACCACACAGTTAAGTGCCCCCTTGAAACAGTGCACTAAAACTGGTATCACAGGACCACAGTAGTACACTCTTCACGAACTCTGACCATTAGGGCAGAAAGTATACAGTGCCCGATGAAGATAAAGTAGCTGCAGAGAACTCTCAAGAACGAACCATTCGCATTGACATTTGAACTTTTAAGTTAGTTTCTTACTTCGAAGATCATGTATATAGTAGAGGAAATAAATGTGTGATATTTACTGTTATCAAGTGGCTGGACTACATATGTTTCATAGCCGTGTGAAAGCTAGTGTGACAGTGATCTTTTACCATTTTTCTATCTCTGTACCCCAGTCTAAACGCAGACCGAGCTAAACAAATAAATGTATTAAGTTAAGTCACAGGGCGATTACTAGCGATCCCCATATAAAGACGAGTGGGTAATAGCATTCCATTGTGCAGAGCCCAGCAACAATAAAACCCCACGTCACAGAAATATTGCTATAAGTGCATGTTGATTTCGTCGTTACTTGTGGACAGAGAACTGCCATAAAGCGTCGTTTGCAAGGCACCGATGGAGAGGGCGCAAAATTCTTCAGGTTGCTGCCGAATCCCGATCCTGCTCACCTGACCAACTTCGAAGATCTGTCTGCTACAGACCAGATCATTTGTCTAATGCGCAAGGTCAGTTGACTTCTTGCAAACTTGATTCCAGCTCTACACAGGCATCTAGAGTTGAGGAACGAACTCACATCTAAAGATCACCAAGAAAAGAGAAGACGATTATAAAAGATTCGAAATCGATCATGACAATAACTCATTAAATGTATTGGTCCAAGCCGTTTACGTTCTACTGGGACTTAATACCAGGTTTACGAGTCAGTATTTGTTGAAACCGTTTTCAGTTATGTAATCACAAGAAAACCCAGTTATTTCGTAATTAGAATGTTTAAACAACTCATTCTGCATTGTATTTATTTTATTTCCTTTTTCTTTTTTTATTCAGCAAGCGCCGTTTTTGCAGAAAATGTTTAATGATCCCCTGCAACCTCCAAACGTACCGGGTGTTGCCGCCTACATCTCCGACCAGCGATTCTGTAAGTAGTAGCTAGGTAACTTTGTTGTCATCGTCGCCGTGGTCGTTATCAGTATCGTCCAGCAGCAGCAGCAACGTCATCGTCATCATCGTCGTCGTACCACAATGTCATCGCTGTCATTGTCATTATCATAAACAGTGACCTTTAGCCGTTCATCCATTGTAAGTCATCATCTTTACCACTAACAAAATCAATATATATTGATGCTAAGTGGTGCGCGGGCTCAGGGGTGTACATCGCAGGCGGTGGTCCCAAATTTCAAGGATGACAGCCTGGATAAGTGGTGGTTCACCCGTCCCCTATACGCTTAATGTGTCCGGGGACGTAAATTTTACTTTTTAAAAAAAGCCCTACAATGCACAGACACGCGCCTCGTCTTCCTTCCGATGAGAGCATAAATCTAGTCTGTGCACGCAGGCGTTGCATCGCACGGACTAACGATCATGAAGCGCATGTCATAGACGGGCGAGGGACATCTACACGAATATACTCAGCAAGCAATATGCCCCTTTTCGCCCATCTCCGTCGGCCAGTATTGTGCTCAGTTGTTGAGGAGTCGGAAGACGGGGGCCTAACGCAACAAGTGAGCGCCTGGTGCGGCTTGAGCTAGATCCTGTATCGACCAGCGCCGTGAGCAACTCTTGAGCTGGAAAGGACCACTTAGGAACAATATATTATCAGTGATGAAATGGTGTATACGGAGAGTTGAATGACTCTTTAACAACTTGTTTATGCGGTAGGAGAGAATTTAATCTTGTTTCGTTCAGTAAAACGGATGTTGGACTATGGTAAAAATGACTTAAAATTGTCACTTTAAAAATCGGCAGTATTCTTCCCGCTCATCGATGACTAAGCAAAATCCAAGATCCTCTTGTAGACTACTTCTTATTGGCAGTTTTAGCATCGAGAGGCCAACATGGCTTCTCGTAAGACAACTTTGGTGGGTTTTTCCAGTTGCGCTTCAGCTCGTTGCCATTAAGAGCTTTGACAACATGCAGACATGGTGCCTTGTACTCTGACTGACATGCGCTTCCATAGGTAGCGATCTAAACGTCAACAGGATTCATTTTGACGTTTCGAGCAATGTTTTATTTAAGAAAAAACTTTATCTCCAGCTACCAGTCCCAGACAGCGTTGACCGGTTAATGACTGTTTGAATGATGGATTGTTTTGTGCTTTGTATACTATAAATGACAAGTTTCCCTTAGGACGAACTTAAAGGATTTTCCTGGTATTTTTTATTTGTTTGCAGTGCGCAGATTGACTAAATTTAGGCGCTGCGATACACTCAAAGCTTTGTGCTTTATGCAGCGCCGAGTGTATATTAAATCATTATATCCATTTTGTCTGGCCATTCATTTTAATTAATGGCTTTTCATCTTTGTTTTTAATTCATGATTAGGTAAAGCACATCTTTTTACCCACGATCCTCTGGCACTGACTCTATTGTTTTTGTCAGGGACTCTGTTGGAGATGGAACTGGCTCGACTCAACGCCAAGAGGGAGAAGCGCAAGCTTCAAGATCTGTATTCCGAGGCCAGCTACACCAGCGCAGATGATCCTGACTATGTGGTACTCCTCCACCCTGTCTTTCGCACACTTAACACTACTTGGTCTTGATGATTTTATTGTATTGAAGATTTCAGTCTACTTCGTATAGCCTTTTTTGTGCCTTTCAACATGGCCTACTTCGCATAATTTACTTTAAAGAATGTAGATGTAGGAGTTGTCCATATAGAATTTCACACAATATTATCTAGAGTCACTGAATAATAAGTCTTCATTTGTCCATGTGTCCAAAAATGCGAATTTATTTCTAAAACCAATATGATGCTGTTCTTTCTATGCTATACTATCGACGGACGCCGTGGCTCCTTCTATACTAATGGTCTGCTTGCCAGACGGCCCCTTAGTTCCGTTGATTTCTCCCCTCTTCCTTCACTGCCTCTCTCCCCCACCTCAGATGACTTCTACAGCGGCACCGCCCTCTCACGACAGTAACCCCCACTTCCACGGATGACCGATGAATAACCACTGCAGCCACCACCGCTGCAGAGACGACTACAACGCGCACGGTTTCAGGATTGGCTATTTTACGTACTGTTTCAACATAGTCTACTTTACAGTCTAGCCTATCCTATTTCGCTTAATCTGTCGTGTTTTATTTTCAGTTTACATCACATATTTATAAAGTGCCTTTTCAAGTCGGTCTACTTCTGATGGCGCCTTAGCCAATCGTTATTAAACTGATGGTTGAAGAAACCCAATAACAAAACCAACATGAAATATTTCACATCCTTATCATACGCTGACTAATAATTCAATAGTAATATTCAATTAACAGTCTTTTAATAGTGCATCTAAATATTCTTTTAAAATAACTAGATGGAAACACGGACGCATACAAATGGTTTTTAAAACATCGGCGTGATTATTGTGGAACGTAACGTATTGTTTAGTAGTTTCAGCAAATATCTAGTGTTTTAAATTTGCGATATTTTGGGAGTAGGCTTATTTTTATATTTAATATTATTATGAATTATATAAACTGTAGTTAGCAAACTCCTTAATGTTTTTATGGAATTCTTAGCCAGACTATCTTCCTATGTGTTCCTTGTACGTGGGAATGGGGTGGGGTAACTGGATGTATTAGGGCAGATATAATCTGTGTCAGTTGTATTGTTGGTTTGTTCAACCGTTTTGTGTGTACGTTTTAATGTGCTGCGCAATATCCTGTCTTATTCTATCCCGTAACTCGAAAGTCGTCGGGTCAACACAGTTGATCGTTTAAGCAGCGTACTCCATCTTTCTTTGTCCTCGGCAATCCTCGTAGCTTCGCTCGGTGTCAAGCCAGTCCATTCTCGAATGTTGTGCTCCCGCCTCTTTTTCTGCCGCCCTCTTTTTCTGCCTCCTTGCACCGTGCCTTGCAGGGTGGTCTTTTCAAGGCCTGATGTTCTGGCGACGTGGCCATTCCATCGGAGTTTCCGTTTCTTCACCACTGAGCATTTCATTGTGTTGTCAAATGGCTTGCGTGGTGGTCTGTCGGACTTCGTCGCTGATGTGTTGGGTATAGGAAATGCCCAAAAGTCTTCTGTAGCACCTCATCTCCATGCTTTATATTCTTCGTTTTAGGTTTGCGTTGAGGATCCATGTTTCACAAGCGCAATAGACCAAACTGTTAATTGTGCGTTCCCACCCTCCACCACCATCCCCCCTCCCACTGTAGTTCTAGCATGAGTAAGGATGTCAACTCCTTTCGCGTGGTCTGACGATCTCTATCGTGTAATCCTTGTGAGAACTATTATATAACTACTTTACACATAGTAGAATGATCCGGGATTATATTTTTGTTTGACGCAATTTTGGTGTTGATCAGCCGGAGGAGGAGGAAGAAGAACCACTGGAGTACAGTGAGGGGGACGCGGCAGGCGTTAGCGAAGACGAGGCAGCAACACAATGGTTGGAGAGGTGGAAACTGGAGAGTAGCCACTTGATGTACTCGGATAGCGACAAGGAAAACTCGTGGGTAGCGGCGGCGGCGGCAGAGGTTGTGCTGGGGTCGGATGACAAGTCTCAAGAGGCATGCCTTTCTCGCTCCCTCAGCTTGCGACCTCACTCCCTTGGTCGTCCGAACACTTCAGCGCAGTCATCTCAACATTTGCATCCAACTTCATCGTCGAGCATGCTGCTAACATCTCCAGCGAAACCAGGATTACCTCCCGCCTTCCCCCGTGGGTCATCCCCTAGTCTGCAAGCAGAAGACCGTGCTGAAGATGTCGGCTTCCTACAGCTTCCCGGGGACTTCGTAAGTACATTTTTAATCGTCTCTTGGCCAGTCTTAAAATTACACGAGCTCGTCAGAATATATTTGCATTTTAATTACAAACCAACGCGGTTCATATCAAAGGCATGTAAACCTGCAAAATAGAGAAGAGAGGATACGTTCAGAAATGGATAGCTGTATTGTGCGTGCATGCATGCATATGTGTAACGGTATGAATGGAAATGCAGTGCGATTCGGATCTACCCAGTGTTAACTGGAATTCCCATTCGTCCTATAGGGTGAAATGGAATTCTAGACATCACTGGAAAAGCTAGCGTAAATTGAAATTACCATTCACGATTTGGAATCCAGAATTTACTGTCGATGGGAATTCCAAAATTACACTGCACGAATGCATATGACATCTTAATTAAAATATTGCTAAATTAATAGATTAAGAACTATAGTTGAGGAAAGGTTGAGAATTCATGAAAATATAGTAGAAACCGTTCTAAAGATGCTTGTAATCTGAATCTTTAGCCTGCAAAATATTATTTGTAGGTTTGGCACAATGATCTGTTTCTATAAAATATTTCCGTTGTGTTATGTTGCCGGGGCGGGGCGGGGAACATTTAAAAACAACAATCAGACTGTAGTTAAAGGTAAAGCATCTGCTCGAAACGCCGGAGCCACATTCGTGCGAGGATGAATGGGAATTGCAGTTTAAACTAGCTTTTGCCCAGTGTTGACTGAAATTTGATTTCCATTTAGGACATATAGGAATCTCAAACACTATAGTTAGAATCTGAATCATATCACATCCCTTTCTTCGTGTGACATAAGAATGTGCAAACGGCGGAAGGGGGTGGCGCAGTGGTTAAGGCGCATGTCTAATAGTGTACGTAGTCTACTTCTGGGACTGGTTTCTATCCACAGATGATCGTTTAACCAGCGTACTCCATCTTTCTCTGTCCTCAGCTACCCTCATAGATTCGCTTAATGTCAGGCCAGTCCATTCTCAAATATTGTGCTCCCACCTCTTTTTCTGCCGCCCTCTTTTTTTGCCTCCTTGCACCGTGCCTTGCAGGGTGGTCTTTGCAAGGCCTGATGATATGGCGACGTGGGCCTACGATCGTAGTTTCCGTTTCTTTACCACTGTGAGCATGTCATCGTGTTGTCCAATGGCTCGAGTGATGGTCTGTCGAACTTCGTCGTTGATGTGTTGGGTATAGGAAATGCCCAAAAGTCTTTGTAGCACCTCATCTCCATGCTTTATATTCTTCGTTGTGGGTCTGCTGTGAGGGTCCATGTTTCACAAGCGCAATAGACCAAACTGTATTCCTTGTGCTTTCACATCTTCCACACCCCACACGCACCCATCCTCCCCCTCTCTCTCCCCCCCTCTCTTCCCCACACTGTAGTTCTTGCATGAGCAAGGATGTTAACTCCTTTCGCGTTGTCTGACGATCTCTATCGTGTAATCCTTGTGAGAACTATTTATATAACTTCTTTACAAATAGTAGAATGATCCGGGATGATATTTTTGTATGACGCAATTTTGGTGTTGATCAGCCGGAGGAGGAGGAGGAGGAAGAACTGGAACCACTGGAGTACAGTGAGGGGGATGCGGCAGGCGTTAGCGACGAGGAGGAGAACAGGATCGCCCAGTCTACTCGACGCACCATGACTGCGGACGTGCAAGAGCAAGAAGAAGAATCGTGGATCAGGCAGAAAGAAGAGCTGCGACGAAATCTGGAAGACATGTATTGCCGCATGCAAGAAGAATGCGGCTGGCACACAGGAGGGTCGAGTCTTAAGGAGGAAGGAGAGTCACAAAAAAGACAGGAAGAAGAAGCATGGCTGAGGCAGGAAAGAAGGTGGAGACACGCAGAGTCAAGGCACAGGGAAGAAGAAGCACGTTACCGAGAGGGTATGAGACGCGAGCTCCAAAGGTACTGGTTGCTGAAGTGGAAAGTGGAGAATAGCCACTTGATGTACTCGGATAGCGACAAGGAAAACTCGCGGGTAGCGGCGGCAGCGACAGAGGTTGTGCTCGGCTCGGGTGACAAGTCTCAAGAGGCATGTCTTTCTCGCTCCCTCAGCTTGCGACCTCACTCCCCTGGTCGTCCGAACACTTCAGCGCAGTCATCTCAACATTTGCATCCAACTTCATCGTCGAGCACCCTGCTAGCATCTCCAGCGAAACCAGGATTACCTCCCGCCTTCACCCGTGGGTCATCCCCTAGTCTGCATGCAGAAGACCGTGCTGAAGATGTCGACTTCCTACAGCTTCCCGGGGACTTCGTAAGTACATTTTTGATCGTCTCTTGGTCAGTCTTAAAATTACATGAGCTCGTCAGAATATATTTGCTTTTCAATTACACACCAACGCGGTTCATATCAAAGGCATGTAAACCTGCAAAATAGAGAAGAGAGGATACGTTCAGAAATGGATAGCTGTATTGTGCGTGCGTGCATGCATATGTGTAACGGTAAGAATGGAAATGCAGCGCGATTCGGATCTACCCAGTGTTAACTGGAATTCCCATACGTCCTATAAAATTCTATCCTATCCTGTCCCGTAACCCGGAGGTCGTAGGGGCAACACAGATGATCGTTTAACCAGCATACTCCATCTTTCTCTGTCCTCAGCAGCCCTGATGGCTTCGCTCAGTGTCAAAACAGTCCATTATCGAATGTTGTCTTCCCACCACTTTTTCGGTCTCCCTCTTCTACCTCCTTGCACTGTGCCTTGCAGAATAGTCTTTGCAAGGCCTTATGATCTGGTGACGTGTCCATACCATCGGAGTTTCCGTTTCTTCACGACTGTGAGCAGGACCGCTTTACACATGAATTGCTTTCCAATGTCATCAAAATGCGCAACCAAAATTAGTCCAAAAATCAGAAGCTTAATTTCTTATATTAAGCACGCACACAAACATAAATCCACGCGCGCACACCCACCCACTCCAGCACCCACCCAACCACTCACTCGCACACATATACAAAGCAAAGTAAAAGGTGACAACCAAACTTGACCAGTGATAAGCAGTGCCAGTTTCATTCATTGATACGTCTCCGCTTCGTTCAAAACGTAGGCCTAGACTTCCTGAAAAACAATGCCAGTTTCATGGGCTGATTCAGTCGATCCATTTACGCTTTTGGCTCCTTCTTTCCTTGATATAATTGTAGCTGTAGCATTTGTGAATTAATGACGATTTGGGAATAAATCCTTGCTCTTTTAGCGCGTCTTAGAAATAAAAGACCGTTTGGGTTTTCAGTCATTTGCAGAAAAGGTATAGGAGACTGCGATTTGTAAATGGGGTACATTAGGTCCTGTATTCTTACGACTTGCTTATTTGACGAATTTGACATATGTCTAATATCACCTAAATGTGTGAAGAGACGTTAAATTAAAGATTGATTTGACTTATTTGACAGCTTGCTAAATACATGGTCATCTGTGATTGGTCAATTACCATGCGATATCAGTTTTAGTCACACTCGACTTGGCCAATGAAAATAGAAATTTTTTATACAAGGATAATGTTACAGACAAAACATAACACCAAATTCTGTATATGTCACATTAAAACTTGGCAATAAAATAAAGTTTTCCTGAACCGTAAAATCAAGCAAACTTTTACTTCCACAGACATACCACACAACACGCACTACACCTATCATTAGCAAGCTTCTAGGCAATCGGCAGCTAGCTCACCTACACACTTGCAACCATCCCACAGCTGCAGTCTGCCACCAAACAGCACACAAACTTTGAACATACCTATATATATCTATGTTTATAGGCTATATGGGGGTGGGGGTGTGCGGGCACAAGGTATTCCTGAACATGTGTGCGTGTACCGGTATAAGTTTTATTGTTCCACTACCTGATGGTTTTAATTTTAATGGTGAATGCACGTTTTCCTGTACAGAGTGCAGCAGAATTTTTTTTTGACGCATCCATACACGAGGTGAATTAAAAAGTATCCTGTCCAACATTTCTGAATTCATATACCAAAATATTGCTCACACCCAAGTACATTGGACTATAATTATCCGTATCAGGTGGTGGGTTTTTTTTTCACCCATCTACCTAAACTTTTTTTTATTTGAAAGTTACTTGTTTGGTATTATCTGGGAAAATATTCATTATGGTTGTCAAGATTCGCTGCTGCTATTGGTATTTTTTAGTGTTGAGGATAATATGGAGATGGCTGATTTTGATGATGATGATGGATGATGATGAAGGTGGTGGATGATGATCAGGATGATGGAGGATGATGATGAAGGATGATTGATTAATGATGATGGTTTATTGATGCTGATGATGATGATGTCAGGAGGTTGTTTACGTACAATTACATTACATTACATTACATCATTATTGCTTTAGGTCCAGCGGACTCTTCCGAGGATCATTTACGCACCAGAGGCGAGCAGTGACGAGGAGTCTGGACAAGGAGAGACGGCGAATGACGGAGTAGAAGTCGTTTCCGACTCCCTCATTTCGCTGACGACGACAACGATGTCCCCCTTGAACGACGAGAATGCGGTTGTTGATGAAACGGTCCTATAGTGACGATAGTTGCTTGGCTGACCCAGCAACGTATTCGTTAACATGTACTCTTTACAGTGTTGTCCGCATTCTTTTGCACGAAAGCAACCCCCAATTCTCCCCTCTCACCCGCCCTTTTCATGGGTTGTACTTATTGCATTGATAGATGTGGATTTTTGTAGCACTACTTCGTTAAAAGTACGAGCACGTTAAATCATGATTTGCTTCCTACATGCACAGTTGTGGGAGATAAGGACCATGGTTGAAAATAGTTGGTTTTTTTTTAATGACATTTCTTGCCGTGTTTGCTGCGGTATTGTGCATTGTTTCCTGTAAATAGTGCTGTAGGGGTTCTGTTTTGGACGAATACCAGCATACACTGTTGGTTGGTAATTAGAAGTACAAAAAAAATTAAAAACAATGGTATGTTTTGGGACTGTTTTGTTAAAAGACATTGTCAAGGGACCGCAGCGTTTATTGTAATCGGGCGTTCTATGCAACCAACGTCACTACAAAACAATGACTTTAATAACAACCATTGAAGCCATTTTCTTGTTTCCCTCAAGTTAATGGTAAACCTATTATGAAAGCACAGTAAGTCATATTGTGTTTTTTCCCGAAGTAATTACACGTCTCGCTCGGGTGAGGTTTCTAGACATTTGTATAGAAACCATTTTGTCTTCCGTGGAGGTTGGAGGGTGGGAAGTGGAGGGGGTCTGGGTTTTCTCCTCGACCTCCACCCTCCTACGTCATGCTTTCATTTACCCAGCGCCTAAAGCAGTCTTTTGAGCTGGAAACGCACTTTTTTACAAACTAGTTATTTTGCTACGTAGGCTTCCCAAGTAAAAACTTCATTAAGGAGTAGCTAGTTATTTTTTATTTTATTATTCGGACAAAACGAATTTTGGTAAACTTTACTAGCAATATTATAAAATGGTAGTGGCCAGCATTCCGTGCTATCGTTTTTGCTCTACCTTAAAGGTCAAGGTCGCTAGGGCAGTTCTGTGCTAAACACGTTTTGCTCTATATCGTCAAAAAAGCCGAGTTTTATTGTCGTTCAACGCAGGCCAATCATTTCGTAGCAGTCGGTGGGTTTTTCGGTCGGTCGATGGAACTGTCGATTGAACCATTGGGGGTATTCCACTTATCTATTCAAAATACCTTTTGCATCATCTGAAAAACAATATTGATCCGATTTAGATAATTGCTTTGCAGATACTTAAACAGCTACTAAGCTTTTTTGTTTCATACACATGTGAAATTTTTCTAAGGTCAAGATCGCTGATGTCCTTCATATTCTAAACAAGGGTTGATTATTATGATTATTTTTATATAAATATTTTTTTTTATGTTAAGTGGGGGGGAGCTGAATCTCAAACTAAGCTAAACAAATGTTGATAAAACGGAGATTGCCAGCGTTAACCAAAAAAAGTCAAATCTTTTCATGCCTTTATCTTTATTCTTAATGATAAATCCGAGACTGGACGGCTCCATGAAAACTAACACTTTAGAAAATATTTCACTTAAGCTACATGCGTGTGCGGGAGGGAGCGTGGGATAATTTTTTTGCATTTGAATGTCTTGCCATCTTGGTTATACACCAAGCAATGGGGTTTCCACGTCCATAGGTCTTGACATTATCAGTTAGATTTCCGAGAATTACAACACTCGTTTTTAAATATATCCAGAGCCCTTTTTGTGAGAAAATAAGGTATTTTGTCTGAAATGAAAATAAATTGTAATCTTTGTTGTTTTGTTTAATCGTAGTGTTTGCGTTATCAAACTGAATTTTTAAAAAGCTAAGGACTTAATATTCAAGATTTATTCAGACACAGATGTGCTTATTGTGAAAAAGTCTAGTTGTTTTTTTATAGCACAGGAGCGCCTTTGTCCATTTCGTACACTTATTGATTAGTGTTGTAGTTATGTTCTTTGTGGATCAGTCGTACTTAATATTGCTTCGATTTCCTTGCCTTTACTGTTTAATGTGGTTGTTTTTCTTCTTTGCCTCTTTTTTCCGCCTTGCCTGTTTTTTCATCCCTAGTTGTTTTGACGCCATTTTCTACTGAATTTTTATTGGATTCCTCATGGTTATTTCATCCTTTTGTGTGGTTTCCATTAATTGGTTGTACATGGATTGATGGAGTTATTCATCTTCAGTTCAGTGCAATCAATCAGTGTAGCAATGCAGAGATGCAAATCAAAATACTTTGTTCTAATTGTTGGGTATCAAGGAAGAAAGCTATGCGGATAACTCGTGCTCTATTTTAGAAACGGATGGTCAATGCATGCCGCGAACGTGATATTATTTTCCCTTCCGCTTTCCGAACGAACAATGTTAACTGTATGGTATTGCATGTTATTTCCACGTACTGCTTGCTTGTTCTGTGTTTTTTGTACATTTTATGTCTGACCTGGTCGCTCCAGTACATTGTAGGCAAATAGCTTTGTTTTTTTTTACCAAAAGCAGTTTAATATTACAGTACGTTTCTAGTTCTGAACTCTTTGAGGTTTAACGTTTGATGTTTTCTAGAAATTTCGTAATCTGTTTTTGTCAATTTTGCTTTTATTTCTAGCATTAAAAAGCGCCAGACTATTTCTGAGTGTTGCTATCTGTGTTACAGTTTAGTCTTCTCCTTCTTCTTCTCCTCCCCCGTTGGGGTGCCGGGGTTTTCAGTATAAGCTTAAATAGTATCCCCACTTTCTGGAAATTTAGTGCTTTAAATTCCCATTGTCGATGTCTTTCTCATGTCTTCTTTCTCATGCCTGCTCTGTTTTATCAATCTGCTATACTGACTTCTTCTTCGCTAGACCAGTCACCTACCTTTTTTTATTGAAAACTCTTCCGGGACAAAACTCCTTATTTGTGTGAGGTCTTTGGATCAGCTTGGGAATATTGGACGCTTTCTGCCAGGTGGTCACTAGGGCTTCCTATTATGTTATTATTTAGCAATGTAGGCATTTCATATGTATGTGTTTTGTTTAAATTATAATGTTTGTATTCTATTTTGTTTTTGTAAACTAGAGTATATCCTCAGCGTCCCCTGCGTGGGATGTCTTTATTGTAAAGTGACTGGCTGGTGGAGAGCTTTCAGTTTTACCACTAGGGTTGTTTCAACAGATCTTTTATGCGGATCGGGGGTTGTCTGGTCCTGATTTGGCTCGGAAGAGTCCGCTGGACCTAAAGCAATAATCATGTAATGTAATCTTCTTCTCCATCGTGTCACACTTTTTGAGTCCCGCTCTTAAAACTGATGTGATTGCTTTTGCTGTTTTGTTAATATTGTGAAGCAGGAATTGGCGCAGACGGTTCACTCATAACCATACCCACAGGCACATACATACACATCTACATATGCACACTCGCAAACTCTCACACCATCGAGTAGCAAAATAAGCAACTTGTGACTATCTACTTTTATTATTGCCATCAACGATAAATGGGTATAATTAACAATCTGGACAAGATGTTTACTTGGTCAATGAGAATTTCAAAGCTATGAAACAAAACATCCGAATCTAACCTAGTCGGTCGAAAGCGTTGAAACGCAAAATCTTGAACTGCATTAACTGCATTTTGAGGTACTCTTTCGAGCTAGAAGTAAAGTAAAAAATAATTTTAAACTTCCAAATCAGAACTTCAAAAATTGTCATATTAAAAATCGATGTACTATTTAGCACTAACATTCTCTTTTTTCGGAACTGCGGAGGCTCCAATCACAAAGTTTATATTATTTTAAACTAAAACATTGTTTACATAGTTACACAACTGTAGGTGGGAGAACAATCACAGACGTAAACAAAATGTAAGGAGTTTTGCGAGATGGATTTTCGGGTAACATCGTATAGTACAAGGATAAAATGTGCTGATAATTAAATATTTTACAAATGGAAATAATGCTATGTGTGTGGACTGAACTTTGAAACGGATTAGTTTCTCTTTTGAGCTTATACTGAGAAAAAATGCTGATTTATATATTGTCACATTTTTTGCAACTGTATGGAGAATTTAATTGTATGAGTGTCTTTCAGTTTATAAATATGTCCCCTTTTCTACGGCAGTAGGCATTCGACAATATGACAAGAAAACGAATTTGATAAGTTAACATGACTACATGTACACACACCAACGAAATGTTATTATTGGAAACTTTGACTTTGGGTTGATTATATGTAAGTAGATCGCCGCAGACAAAACAAATAGGCTTTGGAATATTTAAACACAATTGAACAAGACACCATTTTCAGTAGTACACACACCCCCGGCACCATGACGCCTGCATGACGTCATCCATTACATCACCATGACGTCACCCATCATGTCGGCAGCTAAAAATAAAATACCGGTCGTAGGGTTCCCTAATATACTACTATTTTTTAAATAAAAAACCTTAACATTATAAACCGTTGGGGCCTTTACAATACATACTGTTAATTGCACATACTTTTGTGCGTGCACAGTGCAAGAGCTTTGAGGTAACGAATTACCCTTAACAGTTCTGTTCGAGTTTGTGGGCGCTAATCATAGAGTTTGAGCCAGCGAATACAAACAAGTTCCATGTTTCTTTTTATACCATCATTGTGCCTTTTCAACACTCCAACGTTTTCTAATTACAATCAACAGACTATTTTTTCGCGCAGCAAGAGATTTTGGGAGTTAGCGTTGTTTTAACAAATATTCTAAATAAGAGCTTTTTAGCTTCACTAAACAAACTGTAAAGGTCCCACATTACATTTCCATTTTCCACAATTAATAATTAATGTTATATCCTATCATATCCCGTAACTCGAAAGTCGTTGAGGCACCACAGATGATCGTGTAACCAGCGTACTCCATCTTTCTATGTCCTCCGCAATCATGACTTCACTCAGTGTCAAGCCAGTCCATTCTTGAATGTTGTCCACCCACCTCTTTTTCTGCCTACCCCTTCTTCTTCCTCCTTGCATCGTGCCTTGCAGGGTGGTCTTTGCAAGGGCTGATGCTCTGGTGATGTGGCCATACCTTCGGAGCTTACGTTTTTTCACCACTGAGCATGTCATCGTGTTGTCTAATGGCTTGTGTGATGGTCTGTCGGACTTCGTCATTTGGTGATATGCTGGGTGTAGGAAATGCCCAGAAGTCTTCGGTAGCACCTCATCTCTATGCTTTGTATTGTTCGTTGTAATTTGCGTTATAGCGTTGTTTAAAAAAAAAATCTAAATACAAACCTTTTAGCTTCATTAAACAAACTGTTCCGGCACCGCTTTACATTTACATTTTCCACAGCTAATAATGTTATTGCGATTGAACCACAAAGCTGCAAATGCTACGAGAGCACGAACTCAAGCATCCTTATATGTTCTGTTCACAGAGATTGCTGTGACAATTTTGTGCTTTCCTCCAAATATTAGGCCAAATATAAGTCTCTTTATGGGTTATTATAGTGTTGACTTCAGCCGGCTCCCGCTCAAAAGTTGATTTGTAAGTTCTGTCTTTTATTTTTATTTTTAAAAACAATAATTCTGACTTCCTCAATAATACCGTAGGTGGAATGTCATTAGTAACGTGGAAGGAAAATACAAAGAAAAGTTCATTGAACTTTTTTATTCGTTAAGTATATAGGCCAGATTCAGGTAGTAGTAGTTCGTTCGTCAATCTTTAATTTAAAAGGCAACTCCCCCTCTCCCCTCCTCCCCCCCATTCCACCTTACTCTTCTTCCCCAAGCCTCAGTCCACACTTCAAATCCAAATAAAAAGTCATATGTCGCAGTTTTGCTTTTTGAAGGTAGCCTAAACTAAGCAGAGTTCTCTGATCACGGGTGGCGGGGATGTCAAGTCAATTAAACTTCTTGTAGTAAGAGAACAGAACAGTGGTTGCATACAAGACAGTACGAACAATGAAGACAAAACATACACACCAAACAATAAATATAGGTTACATCGCATATTGGTTACGTTGACGCAATAGCTATTTACATAATTTGTTCGAGACACGCTCGCGTGGAGAAACAAAACGCTTATAATATATATATTTATACACCTATTAATTAAACGATTGCCAACTATTTCCTGCGTCTTGTATTCAGTTGAACTGCGTCCGTGATTACAACGTAATAGACTATACATACAAAAAATCACAGTTAATTCAAAGTCCTTTGCGTATCTGTTGTTAATTAAATGTAAACAATAGCCTGCCAACTCACGGCAGTGCTGGAGTATTTTTCAATTTCTTTTCTCTCTCGCTGATTTACCTTGAGGCTAAGTATTAAAATAACGTGTGCAATGGGAATCGATAGATTTCTTTGTGAAAGTTTTCTTTCCTTATGGACTGCCTTAACTGGAAGGTTCGTTGAGGTTCAACAACCTTTGTTTTCTCAGATCCCGAACTTAGATCCCGAACCTAGGTTCATGAACCTTTTTTTTTTAACCTGAGAGCCTCGAAAAAAATTTCGTGAACCTCCCCGAACGTTCTAATTAAGACAAGCCATTAACGATACAGTGGTAATCCCGTTTCCTCGTCCCAAAAAATATTTTCGTGTTGTTTCGTTACCGCCTAATCAATAGCAAATTATTAAAAATCATCAATGATCGGTACAATATTGAACCATGCATTTTTCTAGCATACTATTCTTTGCGTATCATCATAATGGTGGGTGAATGTTCGCTACCTTACCATACCAATAAGGTCTTGCAATGAAGTTCTAAGTCCGTGAGTAAGTAAGTAGGTCTATGCATGTCTTAACAGTTACATCACATTTTGGCGGGTTATTTCACGGGTTGTATGTAATAGTAGGCAACACCGTTACTTATTTCTTGTACTTTTATAACGGTAGCACATGGCTGTTTCATCACTTCGCTTTAGAATCTTATTCTGCACTCTGGCGTAATGGGGTCTAAATGCTGCAACCCCCAGCTTAGCGGATTCCACGGCTTAAAATTGCATTTTCAGTTCTCAAGTACAGACACTGCTCTTAGAATTCCTGGTCTTTTTTTTTCTTTATTGGTCCTTTATTAATTTTTTTTTACTTTTTAAACATAGCTGGACCTGCTGGCTATCATTTCAGCTACACATTTCTTACAAGGTGTCGCGTTTCCTATTCATTGATGGGATAGGCTGCGTTAGTATAGTTGGGTTTCATAAAGTGGTACCAACATGAAGGCAGGAGGTCCCATAACAAACCTTTGCCACTTTCAGGAATAAGCACGCCTAATGCATATTTTTTTTAATGTACTTTTATTACTTCCGGAACAGTTGCTGCGTTTGAAACTCTCCGATAAAAGCGAAAATTGGGATACATATCTCTTGCCATAGATCCTAGGCTGTCTCAGATTCGGTATCATATTTATTATAGGAGGGGTTTGGGGGGTAGAGAGAGGATACGGCGTCACAAGGTTATTGGGTCTTGGGCATCAAAACCTATCAATAGCCTCACGTAGTGTCATGTGGCTAGAGAATCAGACTCTTTATTAGTTAGCATTTGAACTGTCACTCGTATTGGTTAACATACACTATCAAGAAAGTAGCAAAGGTGTATTATGTGGAGTGATCTATAATCTACAGATAATTATTGCTGTCATACTGTCTTTTTTCGCTGTTATGATTTGCTGGTGTCTGGTACAAGTTGTAGTCGATCCAGACGGTATGTACGTGTCTGTAGTGTGTGGACTGTCTGATCTATTAACAGTGTGCACTGTTTTTACTGCTGGGCTGGCTGAGGTGGGTGAGTGAATTGGTGAACCGACTTCTGCAGGACGTCTGCGATGTACACATCTTTCCCGTTCGGAGAAACTGCAATATCGTGCGGGATGCTTGGGCCGTACTCGGCCTCGCTCTGGAAAATACCAAAATGATGTGACAGGCTGACAGAGTGTAAAGCAGGAGGCATTTCTTGAAGAGGACGATTGGCATTTCACTACAACAATCATGGTTCATGCTTTCGATAAATACGTTAGCACATTTTCTACGTAAGAGAGACGAGGGGGAGCAGAAACTTTTCGAAAATGTCCTAAGTAAGCAAATATTTCGATTCGGAGTAAAGCTAATTCCACCAAAAATCATGCAACCCGAATCACAAAGAACCTTCACCGCCGCTGGAACAGTCTAGGCTTTACGACTTTGATTTTGAATTCAGAGCCAAATGCTATTTGTTAGCTAGGACTTACAGGCAAGATGTATCCCCATCCCCCGAGGTAGTTGCTCCTCAGATCATAGGTGAAAGCGCGGGCAGGGCTATAGGTGAAACCTTGGTTCATCACCGGCATTTGAGACAGGAGGGCGGCCACGTACATCACATCAGCTGCCGACCAATCAATGTGATAAGAATTATGGAGAGATTCATGGACTAACATCATCGTCGCCTTCACCAATCATCGACATCAACACCTGCTTGAACTCTTTTTGTATTTCCAGACATAGGGAAATACACTGAAATAGTCGGAGTGGGGTTGGGGGTTTGGGGAGGGGAGTCAGAACGAGCCAAACGTCGGTCCGTCTGTCGGTCCTTTGGAAGGCCATATCTCAAGAACCACTGAACGGATTTTGACCAAACTTATTAAGGAATGTAACCCAGGTTGTTGACCTGCCTCCCGTGCCGTCATGGTTGCTCTACCGCAAAAGTCAAGGTCACTGCAGTTATTTTATTGCTAAACACGTTTCGCTCAAATTCTCAAAACGGCTGAAACTGTTTAAAAGGAACTGTATCTATTGTATAAAGGCTACGAAAAACGTTTAACGGACGGGTCGAGGAATGGAGACGCAGTTGCTGCTGCGTCGGTCTCTGAAAAAAAAGTTTCAAACAACCTTTACCACAACGTATACCTGATATGTGTTTTGTTTATACAGCAGAGCTCAAGGCAATTAACTTAGCTCTGAAGCAGGTATATCAATCCAAAACATGCTCGTTTTTAATCATATCCGATTCATTATCATCACTTTAGGTTCTTTTCTACGAGAAAGATACCCCACACTTTTCTGGCGGTGATTCATGATCTTCACACACAGCTTGTGTGGTCTGAAGGTAAACATATTTTTTTGTGGATGCCTACTCACATGGGCCTACGCGGCAATATTGCAGTGGACAAAGCAACAAAAGAAGCGCTCCATCTTGATAATCCTTCTGAGGTTTTTCAGTTCCTTTACAGTCGTCGTTTTTATTTATATATTAGTTTATTTAATCGTTCTTATATAGCGCCTTTTCCAGCTAAAGAGCTGCTCAAGGCGTTGGCCGATACATGATTTCACTCAAACCGCCCGATCGAGGCGCTCACTTGCAACCTTTGGGCGCATAATCTGAAGCCCAGATGACTGGGCACAATCGTGGGCGCCCGGGGATGGGGAGAAAGGACCTAGTGCGTGCTGGGTGTATTTGTGTAGCGTTCACTCACCCGTTTAAGACACAAGCGTCAGGATCTTTAAATTCCGTGCTAAGGAATGCGTGCGTGCACAGACTAGACATTAGTTTATTATAATCATCACTGTAGGCTATGTTAACATCATCATCATCATCATCATCATCATCATCATCATCATCAATCATCATATTCATAATCGTCGTCGTCGTCGTTAGCAGGAGCAGTAGCATCACCGCCCCCCACCAACATCACAAAAATTACAGGCATTATTTTTTTTTATCTATCCAGTT
Source organism: Oncomelania hupensis (assembly GCA_036898135.1). Lineage (NCBI taxonomy): Eukaryota > Metazoa > Mollusca > Gastropoda > Littorinimorpha > Pomatiopsidae > Oncomelania > Oncomelania hupensis. The sequence continues at coordinate 49,890,290 of CM072511.1, read as the reverse complement.
ATCCTATCCTATCCTGTCCCATAACCCGAAGGTCGTAGGGGCACCACAGATGATCGCTTAACCAGCATACTCCATCTTTCTCTGTCCTCAGCAGCCCTCATGGCTTCGCTCAGTGTCAAACCAGTCCATTCTCGAATGTTGTCCTCCCACCTCTTTTTCGGTCTCCCCCTTCTTCTACCTCCTTGCACTGTGCCTTGCAGAATGGTCTTTGCAAGGCCTGATGATCTGGTGACGTGGCCATACCATCGGAGTTTCCGTTTCTTCACCACTGTGAGCAGGTCATCGTGTTGTCCAATGGCTTGTGTGATGGTCTGTCGGACTTCAACGTTGGTGATGTGTTGGGTATAGGAAATGCACAGAAGTCTTCTGTAGCACCTCATCTCCATGCTTTGTATTCTTCGTTGGAGATCTGCTGTGAGGGTCCATGCTTCGCAAGCATATAGGAAGATGGAGATGACCAGAGATCGCAGCAGTCTTACTTTGGAATGTAGACTGATGGTTCTGTCTTTCCAAATGGGCTTCAACCTTGTCAGGGCAGCAGTTGTTTGTGCGATCCTGGAGAGGACTTCCTGTCGAGACCCATTGTCTGACACAATGGCTCCTAAATATTTGAAGCTGTGCACTGTGTTGAGGGATTGGCCTTGTACTTTGATGTCCGTGTTGATGCCATTGGTGTTGTTGGTCATCATTTTGGTCTTCTCTGCACTTATTTCCATTCCATAAGCTCTGGAGGTGGTGTCAAGCCTCTGTACAAGCTGTTCAAGTTCTTGTTCCTCTCCAGCCAATCCATCAATATCATCCGCAAAACGAAGATTGGAGATTGCTCTGCCCCCTATGCTGACTGTGCCTTCGTGATCTGCAAGAGCATCTGACATGATGCGCTCTAGGAAGATGTTGAAGAGTGTTGGAGAGAGTAGGCATCCTTGACGCATACCGATTGTTGTTCTGAACCAGTTCCCGATGGCGCTGTTATGGAGGACTGCACTGGTAGCCTTGTCATACAGGCTTTTGATGACTTCTATGATTTTAGGGCTGATGTTGTACACTTTCATGGTTGCCCATAGAGCTGCATGCCAGACTCGGTCAAATGCCTTCTTGAAGTCTATGAACACATGATATAGATGTTGTTGGTGCTGTAGGTATTTCTCACAGATTATTCTGAGGTTGAAAATCTGTTCAGTGGTACTTCGCCCTGCCATGAATCCTGCTTGTTCTTCAGCTATGATTTGTTCAGCTTGTGGTTTCAACCTGTTGAGTATTATTTTCAGGAGGACCTTGCTGGGATGGCTGATGAGGCTGATGGTGCGGTAATTTTCACACTCCTGAAGGTTACCTTTTTTAGGAAGAGTGATGACAAGCGACTGGGTCCATGGTGTAGGCCATTCCCCACTCTGCCAGATCTTGTTACAGATAGTGGTGAGAGCATCAGTCATCGCTTCTCCTCCTGCTTGTAGCAGTTCCGCTGGTATGTTGTCCACTCCCGCTGACTTCCCTTTCTTCAGCGATTGCACTGCTGCCTCAACTTCTTCCCGGAGAATTGGGAGGATTTCTTCTTCTTCTCTGCTCTCGGGACATGCTAGAACTGATGGGTCTCCATTTGGTGTATGGTTGTAAAGGTCAGAGCAGTACTCTGTCCATCTGTCCAAGACTTCTTGTTCTTCTGTAAGGCAAATGCCAGACTTGCTTTGGATAGTGGAGACTTTGGGCTGTTTAACACTTGTCAGCCGCTTCACAGTCTGGTAGGCCTTCTTGCTGTTGTTCTTGTTCAGATTGTTCTCTATTTCCTGGCATTGATCTTCTATCCAGTTCTCCTTTGCTGTGCGCATGCCTTTTCGGATGTCATTGTTGATTTTTCGGTAGACATCAGCTCCCTGTGAGGTGTTCTTTTTCTTTTTTAACTCTCTTCGTTTATCACACAGATCCAAAAGTTCAGGTGTGATCCACGGCTTCTTCTTTGGTCGGTGCTTGCCAAGGATCTCAGTGGCGGCATCTGTTACAGCTGAGTTGAAGGTATTGGTCATGGTGTTGACATCTACTTCGCCTGCCCCCAAAATAAGCAGTGGTGCAAATTTCCCTCCAATTGTGGCCTGAAATATTTTTGCCACCTCCGGGTCTTGCAGTTTGTCCAGGTCGAACTTCAGCCTAGTGCACTTTGCTGTATTTACTCTCTTCAAATGGAGCCGGAAAGACATCATCACGAGATCGTGGTCACTTCCAATGTCTGCTCCTGGAAAAGTGCGTGTCCTGCCAATGTTGATGCTTGATCTGAAGCGTTTCTTGACCATGATGTAGTCGATCTGGTTGTGATGTTCCCCGCCGGGACTGTGCCATGTCCATCGTCTGGATTTTTTGTGGAGACCAAGCGTGTTTGCCAGTACCAGATTGTTGTATCTGGCAAACTCCAATAGCCTCAGACCCCTGTCATTTGTCTCGTTGTTGCAGTGGGGTCCGCATGTGTCTCCCCAGTTGCGGTGCGCATCTTGGCCAACCTTGGCATTCCAGTCGCCTTGCACTATGACTATGTCCTTCTTCGGCACTTGGTCAAGGACCGCCTGTATATTTTCATAAAAATCCTCCACTTCGCTGTCTTCATAGTCTGATGTTGGGGCATAGGCCTGGATGATGGTAATGTTGAAAGGGGTTGCTCTCAGACGGATGGTAATGAGTCTACTGGAGACTGGGCGGCAACCCATGACAGTGGCTAGAATGTTCTTGTGGACCAAGAATCCAACGCCGTGTTCGTGCCTGTCATCTCTACCGCTGAAATAGAGCTTGTGGCCTTTGTCAGTCGTTGTTTCACCTAGGCCTTTCCAGCGCAGTTCGCTGATACCTAGAACGTTCCATCGATAGTGGTCCAGCTCGTGGGCCAGTTCTTCTAATTTTCCTTCCGCAGTTAGGGTCCTGACGTTCCAGGTTCCTATGACGATGTTGTTTCTCGTGCGGATCTTGCTATATTGTCCATCAGTAGCATACTTAACACCTCCGTCCTGGTGGCCAACGGAAGGCGCGGTCCTTGTGCCGGGTGACGGCCCGGGCGACGACCGATCCGGTATGGAATTAGTGGATTGTGTCATCATGTAGTGTGTCTTGGGCAAAAAAGACCTGGCAGGGCCCAATCCTCTCCAGGCTGTTGGCCACAGCCGAAATCCACGAATACAGTGTGGCTCGCCTTGGCCCTGAGCACGTGGTCGTTGAACCTGTAGTAACGTGAGGTTCCTCCGCCCTGGCCGGTGACTTCTGTGTAGAAGACTTTCGCCCAGTGATGCCATCCAGTTATCACCTTAGCATTTATTATATGTCTTTTTCCCATCAAGACTTCCCAGTTTTGACATGAATAATCCTAACTTAAAAGTAACTTGAACAGTAATGGTACATAGTTGTCACCTTCTGCAATGTCAGAAATGATGACATAATTATGATTAAATAAATAGTCTTTGTCTATTCCCATTGCACCCACCATTATGGTCATAGGCAATGCCATAGATAAGGCCAATTTCTCCGCCTGGCACCACAGTCCTGTTGAACTGCCCGAACTTGGAGTCCTTCAGCCCAGCATTATAGCACAGTACTCTGCACATCCGTAAAGCAATAGATGCCAATAAAAATGAATAGGGCTACACTTACAATTATGATCGCAAACCACATTCCACCATTGCATTCAAATTGCATAGTAAATTTGTTAAGTCTATCGATGGAAAACAAAAAGCAAGTTCTTTTTTTCCCCTTCAGTTTCGTAAAACTCTTTATCATATACTAGTTTACATCCGAAAATGCACCGTGCGCACACCGGACGAGTTCTCATCGAAGGGAGATAAAACACGAGTTGTTTTTCACCTAGTCAGCCTTTGTTCATTGCCTGCTGCTCTCCCTTTATTGCTGTATAGGCTAATACGCAGTCAGCTTTATAATATAATTATGCTAATCAAAATGGCAGGGGTACTGCATGCAGCCTAAAGTCGTGTTTTTTATACTTGGATTTCTGTACTTCAACAAAAGCTCGATGGTACCTAATTTAGCCACTGACTGTTATACAGCCATTTAACAAACGTTGCGATCATGTTTTCGACTTCTGGAAATCGTCATTTTGTTAAATAAGCAACGCTCACCGCTGGTTTTCTCTTTCGGCCACACAGATGATGTCCAGATGCTCTACCAAGGCCAGGCTGTGGGGGACGTTGAAACTGTAAGGTGAATCGGGAGCTGTACCGACGCAGAAAAACAAAATCACATCATTTGATACCAAACATAGCTCATTACAAAACCAAAAAATAAGGACGTTAAAACGATGCGCATTGTGTTCCATTTTCAGTCTTTCTGTGCTACAATCATCAAAGTCAATTCAAGTCGAAGTCAAATAATATTATTGCCAACTGGTAAACAAGAGGACTACGTCTCGGAATGGAGATAAAACGCAAACGCACATATAGACACCATTAGGCCTGTACTCGAACATAGGAAGACAGTAGCAAGTGCTCAAAAGCAGAAGTATATGCCCTTCAAGCCCTTTGACTTGGAGATATTTGGGCGCTTGGCAAGTCATTCATTGAATATTAAAAGTGTATATATGCAGTACACTATCATTATGTGGTAAATAAATCTAGCAGTCTCTCTGGTTCTGATGCAGCCAGTGCAAGCTAATCAGGCTTCAACAGGACACCGTTAAAGCATGGTGGGGAGTTAGTATCAAACGTTACTTTTAAAATTAGCCAGCCGCACGGGACACGTCCACTGAGCCGTGTCAGGTTTTGCTTTCAAGCTACTACAGCGATTGATCTTATAAAGCACACTTTTCTGCTCCGCGACACGCACTCAGAAAGTTTGGCTTATAGATCCGCGTGCACCATTATTTTACCAAGAACCAAGATTGGCCCTCGAGAGGCGCATTTCATGCACGTTTCAGCACATTCCCAATTTCTCATACGCCTGATACGCGTACTTGTTAACACTGTTGTTGGGGTAGCTGTTGTTGTTATGTGTGGAGTGAGGAGACTATTCGGTTGCTGCTGGCGCTACTTCTACTGTTGTTTATCCTGCTATTCTCGCTGAACTGGTACTTTTTTGTGGTAACTGTTGTTGCGGTTGTGCCGCTGTTGCTTCTGCTGCTATAGCTGTTAATCGATGTTGCTGCTTTGTTGAATATGCCATTGGATATTGTTACAAGTTGAACAAAATAAAAGAGGAGAAAAGGTAATTCTAGACCGTTTAACTCACCCAGACCAAACGTGTCCATGCCAAATTTGCCCAGCAGTGTACCATCCTTGGAAAACTTGAGCACGCGGCTGTTACAGTAACTGCAACATGTAGTATAATTATCATAATAAAAATAGAAATAAATAATAAAAATTAATATTAAAAATAAATAAATAAATAAATAATAATAATAATAATAATAATAATAATAATAATAATAATAATAATAATAATAATAATAATAATAATAATAATAATAGTAAGAAGAAGAAGAAGAAGAAGAAAGAAGAACAAGAACAAGAAGAAGAATAAGAACAACAAGAACAAGAACAAGAACAACAAGATCAAGAAGAAGAACAAGAAGAACAAGAAGAAGAACAACAACAACAAGACCAACAATAAGAAGAATAACAACAAGAACAACAGCAACAACAACGACGAAGACGATGATGATCAGTGACATCTCTCAGTATTTGCAACAAGAATGAGAAAGATTGGATGTTATTCCATCAATAAGCATAGTCAGGTATTAATGACATTCTGAGCCCCAACAACATTGCCATATAATCAGACATCTCCAGATATGAGGAAAAAAATCGCACTGTCCACCCTCTACTTTTGTGTTTCATCCCCGTTTTCTCCCTAAACAGCACTGTCCAACTGCGGCCCAATGCGATGCCCCTCTGGATTCCAGCCAGCTATTACGAGCAAATCAGAGCTACAAAAGCACGGAAGGACCACTTAGATAGGCGAAACCTAGGGTTATCTTCGGACCCACACGCTCGGAAATCGATAAATAATAGACCATACTAGACACGGCGATTGAAATGACGATTAGCATGGGGCTAGCCAGCAAGATGAACAATATTTTTGTCGATAGGGGATGTTCCTTTCAATGATTTGTATTCTTTTTGGTCTTCATCGGAAGGATGAATGGGACCAGAAGAATAGAGGCTTCATCATCATCATCATCATCATCATCATCATCATCATCATCATCATCATCATCGTCATGGTAGTCGTCGCCGTCGCCATTGTCGTCGTCCTCATGGTCATATTATATTCTGTATACGTATGGTTTAGCCAAATCCCATACAGCTACTCAATATGCTTGAAAGGATTCTCTTCTAGCTCCTCTGTTTTACAAATAAGGTCGATCAACGGGTTTTATACCCCTCTCCCCATCGTCTTTCCTCTTACCCATCAGCGACAAAGAATTCGCCATTTTGAGCCACAGCGACATCTGTGGGCTTGCAGAAGTGCTTGTCGTCTTTTCCGGGAACGAACTTCTCGCCCAGAATGAGGTCAGGCTCCTTCTGTCCTTTTGGGAAGCGGAAGACCTGCACAAAAAGAACAGACGTCACAACATCAGCTACAACGTCAATAACAAAAAGGCGGCGATGACCGTTGCATGCAATGGCAACTTCAGTAAAAGAAATAATACTAATCTATTGGTCAAACCCATTACAGATTATTTCCTGTCTATATTTCTATGGACTACGATGCCGTACATTGCTATCTGACCCAATTTCTGTGGATAATTAGGGTACTATTATTTTCTGATCTGCTGAGAGCTTATAAACAGAAAGTACACACAGTATATTTTGAGGTTTTTGTAATAATTATGAGCAACGTACCATCTTAGGACCTAACTTTGATTTTCACTGTTTACGGCGCCGGTGACAGGACAAATTGGCTCAAATACACTAAATGTGTAGTACAGTATTTGAAGAAGGTGCTGATCATGTTCAGATTTGCGGTTCCGACTGTGATGATGATGATGATGATGATGATGATGATGATGATGATGATGATGATGATGATGATGATGATAATAATGATGATGATGATGATGATGATGAATGATTGATGATTGATGGATGATGATGATTGATGATGGATGATGATGGATGATGATGAATGATGATGGATGATGATAATGGATGATGATGATGATGGCCGATGATGATGATGGTGATGATGACAGTGTGGGTGGTAATGACGAGATTTTGTATGATGACGATGACAACGATTCTCATGATGGTGGCGATAATAACAACCTGAACTGAAAATGTCAAAACGCAAAAACAACTTGAATGTAGACTTCAAGGTCAATTTCAGTAGAAAGAATTATCATTCTACAACACTTTCCGCGAGGTGCACAAAGCCAAGTCTCTTAATATATAATGAATGCCTGATAAAGTATAAACAAGAAAAAACCAAATTTAAAATAAAAATGACCCTGAGACACTGCGACCTTCTCCTTCGGGTGAAAATATAAACCAAGATATAGTCTGTGCACGCACGCGTTCCATCGCATGGACTTTAAAGATCCTGATGCTCACACATACACCCAGCAAGCGTGGGTCCCTTCTTCCCCATCCCCGGTCGCCCAGGATTGTGCTCAGTCGTCTGATTGTCGAACTGTGCGCCAAAGGATGCGAGTGGGTGCCTTGGGCGGCTTGAGTTAGATCCTGTATTGGCCAGCGCCTTGAGCAGCTCTCGATATGGAAAAGCGCTATATAAGAATGATAGATAGAATAAAATAAATAGAAAACGAAAAGGTTCTTTTTCTGAAAGCGCAATGCGTCAACGTGGAAACGAAATGTGTTAATGCATGATTAACATTCTTTGTCTGTGGCAGCATTTTGTAAATAGTGGCATCATTACTACCCTTTGTGTACCGTGGCATTATTAATAGGAATGGTTTACCTGGTGAGTTCCAACGTCAGTCAGCCACAAGTTGTCAGCTTTGTCTGCCGACACCCCATGGGGAACGTAAAACCTGAACAAACCCAACGGCACACAGTGCAATTAAGTGCCCAAAGCGGTTCAACGTTAACTTACCACCTTTAAGCCCCTCTTTAACTCATCTTTGCAAATGGCTGTATCAAGACTGCTGGGAAATAATGTTTGTAAATGCCATGTTATTGTTATTAGAAGGCACGGTGGCCTAAAGGTAGAGCTTTGGCTTGCGGATCTGAAGGTCCCGGGTTCGAGCCCAGGTCGGGGCATTGTGTTGTGTCCCTGGGAAAGACACTTTACTCCCGTTTCCTACTCCTTCGGATGAGAGTATAAACCGAGGTCTAGTCTGTGTCGCATACATTCCATCATAACGGACTTTAAAGATCCTGACGCTCATGTCCTAGACGGGTGAGTGCCGGTGACAAGAACACACCCAGCATGCACCTAGGTCCTTCTCCCTAATCCCTGGCTGCCCAGGATTGTTCTCAGTTGTCTGGAGCGTTATTACGATGCGCCCAAAGGCTGCAAGTTGGCGCCTCGGGCGGCTTGAGTTAGATCCTGTATGGGCCAGCGCCTTGAGCAGCTCTTGAGCTGAAAAAGCGCTATATAAGAACGATTAAATAAATAATAAATAATATGTTAAATGTCAGCAATGCTGGAGCCGACCGAAGTCTCGAGTCGACCTTATTGTCACGTAAGGAAAAAATCTTCAGGCAGGACGGGAAGTGATCTCGAGTCGAGCTAAGCCGTTTTTCCACCAAAAGGCCGCACAAAAATAACCTATGAAGTGAAAGTGCGCGGTAGTGTAGTTTGGTGGACCTGGTGATCCCTTAGAGTGGCTGTTGTCAATATCACTTACTTATTGGCGCCGAAACTCTCCAGAACAGCTCCGGTTGTGGGGCTGATCCTCACCAGGGTATCCAAGGTGATGTTGATACGCTTGTCCTCTTCCATCTCGTTGGTCAGAGGGTCAAATATACTGCACAAAATTAGCCACGTCAGTTTTTATTTCAAACATAGCCCATCTCACAAACAAAAAGCCACTATTAGAAGCATTGCACCTTTCTTGTGGATGTATTTGGCGGTATGGGTTGCCTAGTAATTCATGTCATACGCCTCATACACGTTCCACTTGACGACGTGGGTTCGTTTCAGGCTTCATCAACATAATTATTTGCGCTTGCTTGATCTCCGTGGCATTCGTCTTGCGCAGTTCTTTGAGCCCAGATTACAACTATTTATGTAATAAGTATATAGCTTTAGTTCTTCAAGCATTAGGTATTTCACACAAAAGCGCTAATTTAGATTCAAACAATTTATATAAATCTTCATAAAGGTAATAGTAATAATTTTAAAATAATAATTAATTTTATAAAGCGCAAGAAACCCAAATCCAAACTTATAGTCTTCTCTAAGCCCTCACACGCACGCGTATAAGCACACACTCTCGGAAGTTAAGCGAGAAATCAATAATAATATTATGTAAAAGGCATCACGGGTGTGAACATACAGATAAAAAATATAGCACACATCCGCCAAACGAAACGTATTACGTTAATTATCTTCCTGTGCCAGGAACATCTCCTCTCTTTCCTTTACAAAACCGTACAAATTAGGTACGACGTATGCGACTCGCGGTATTGCAGACAAAAGGTAATACTTTTTGTCCATTTCCACTCAAACAATAAGTTTCCTTTGTTAGTAGGCATACCAGGAAGAGTACCGATGTTTAGTTCAATCAGAGACGCGTACGATCAATTGTTTTTGGAAAGTAGGCTAAATCTATTTCGCTGTAGTAGAAGATGAATGCCGGCATTTTTTGTCTTATGAATTAGTATGTTTGTTACCATACAGGACAGGCGCCATCTTCAGTTTAATCAGAGATGTACTGTACACACGTGGAATATACACGGCTTTTAGGGATGCATTCATAATTTAATCAGCAAGTCTGAAATGAGTTTTTTTTCTGATTACGAAGAACACTACGACGACGAGGAACACGACAACGACGACGATGATGATGATGATGATGATGATGATGATGATGAAGATGATGATGAGGATGAGGATGATGATGAGGAGGAGGAGGAGGAGGGTGTTTGTGGTGATGATGATGATGATGATGATGATGTTTGTGATGATGATGATGATGAAGGTGATGGTTTTGATGATGGTGATGATGATAGTGATGGTTTTTACATAACCCTAACACTCAGGCTATCAAACCATGCTCGGTGCGGTGCATAGTAAACATAAAATGCGACAATATTTAAAAAGGAAAAACGTTATGTGTCAAGCAAGGAACTCACTCTTCTGCCCAAGGTCTCTCGCCCCGGTGGAACACTATGACATCACCGTTGGACAACACGTCCACTCCAGAGACCTGACCCAGCTGCACGTCTTCCTTTGGCCAGCCATTCACCTCTACTGGACCCTGTTGACGTTGTAAAACAACAAATATTAGCGCATATAGCATCATTTGTAGCAACCTATTCATCACCCACCTCTTACCTCTACAAACAAAATCCAAAATGCCACCGGTTTTCACCTGAGTCCTTTCTCACCGTTATTTTAATGTGTTTGTTTGCTATTTGTTTGTTTCTTTGTTGCAGAAATGTCCATGTCCGTCAAGTCGTTGTAACGTTTCTGGCATAGTCTAAGGGTGAATTAATCCCACACAACAGCTATTGTGGGAAAGAAAATTGCAAACATTATAACAAGTAATACATAAATTACTTTATATCAAGAAGAACGTATCCCCCCAACAATGATGATAATGATGGTGATGATGATGATTGTAATTGTATAGTTAATACAACTGTCCATTTTGGTTTAGCATGGAGTTTGGTGCTTTACAAATAAAAATGATGATGATGATGATGATGATGATGACCATTATCTTCATAATCTAAATCAGCAGCAGCAGCAACAACAGCAGTAGCATTTTCATTTGTAATGCACCAAACTCCATGCTAAACCAACATGGACAGTTAAGCTTATATTACTCTATAATTTTCCCACAACAGACCAATTATTGCTGGGCGATTCCAAAACGTTTTAGTGTCCTGCAGTTTTTGAGAAAACTGTTGTGGGCTTTCTGAGTCAGTGCGCAGAGTTTCGACAAAGATTTTTTTTCTTCTATAAACTGGGTTTATTTTTATGAATACATGTACAGTACAGTACAAGTTTGGTCTATAGATTTAACTATATGTAAAGCACACACACACACTCCTTTAAAAAAAAACTAATTTTCAATAAAACAGACATTACACAAACAATGAAGCAGATTTTCGTTATGAAATCGTGAAGCGATTGTTTCCACCCACAATATACGAAAAATAGAGAAAAAAAAAGGCGATTACTGGAGAATTACGATTTGTACATTCGATTTACCCTAAATGTATTGGTCATACAGAGTTTATATTGTAGTTTTACGTTATGTTTCAAAGCTGGAAACAACGGATTATTGACTTCAATTAGTAATTGTTTATGAAGGGTAATTATTATTAAGTTTGAATGAATCTTTACCTGAACAGGCAGCTTCTGCTGGCGATTGAGGTAGTCTGTCAAAAACTCTGCCGTCAAACGGTCTCGGCCCTCACGTTCCACAGTGGGCAGTGTCCATACTGCACCCATCCATATTGCCGTCAACATGACACACACGTTCATGAAGGCCGCCATCTTGACAGGCTGGCAGATACAATTCAATGTCTAGAAACGTTTATTTCGATGTGTAGGCAGAGTTGTGTCCTTCGATCGACTGAAGTTCCCTCCGGCTCCCTGTCTGTTAGAAGTGATGGCGGACCGTCTCAGGGAAAGCAGTCCAATGTGAATACCAGCGCCTCACAAAAAAGCTGCTGGCGATTCTTGCTTTATCGGCGACAGAGATCGATAGACGGACAAGAAAGGAAACTCGACCACTGGATCAATGTTTACTCCGGAACTCCAGGCATTAGCATAGCGGTGCATAAATTATCTCTGTCAGTGAATGACGCAGACTGTACAGGGGAAAATAGGAACTTTGGGATCGATCGACCCGTTGCCTAGCAAGCAGGAAGAGCCGCCTTCTCACGCGCCTGTTGCGCGTGCTTCTCAGACTCTCGCGAGACCCGGCGAGAGACTGTTATCGATTAGTTTTTTTTGCTAGCCACGCAAACAATTTTGTTCGTAAATTTGATGAAACACCATGCGGGTGTAATGATGAGATTTGGGTAAACAATTTTTTGCGTTCGCTCATGACATGTCACACAAGGTTTAATAAGCTTAGTTGTCTATATTATTAGGGGAAATTGTAAGGTTCTCTTACATCATTAGACTTTAAATGCACGCATTATGATGAAAGCATGCAGTACTCTCTGATTTGAATCCGATGTAGGCCTACCCCAACTAGAGCAGTAAGTTTAGTAGCATACGTGTCGTCACAGGTAAAGGCGTAGAAAGTTCAAACAAACCAAAAATCAAACAAAGCAACACATACATTTCAAAAAGTACGAAATTAAAATGAGTGTTCGAAATAGGACCCAGAATAAAATCGACAAAAAAAATATGAATTCCCAAGCACTGGATACAACGTAGACTAGTTATGTAAGATTGAATGGCTCTTATATCTCGCTACACCACATCAAAGAGATACTCGAGGAGCTGGAGCAAAACAGAATCTAACTCAATCTGACAACTAATGTGTACACTAATTCCATAATACCAACATTAGGCAAGCTTATTACAATACATTCTGAGAATATTGACACAACTCTTAAGCTTACAATATATACAGTAAATAATGATGCCCGTTAAAATGCGCCTGGAGCACTATTGCTATTACTACGCTTATATGCCTGTATCAGATTCCTTTTCAGACCGACAAACGTATTCAGTCATAAATTCACAAGTCTACATACCAAACTAACATTTTTCGACTCTACGTATTTGATGACTTCTTCTTGTAAAATACGACTATTGCTGCCGTTTGCATCAGAGAAGGGGCGCAATGAGTTCTAGACTTTTAAGCCTGCGGTAGGCATTTATTATCTCCCTTTCCACCTTCCTCCTTTCCAAAGAATACTAGTTTCCATCGTTCTTATTGCTAACATCCAAAGAATAGCGTCATAAATAAAAACCAAAATATATAATTGATCATTAAAACATTAATTTGTACCTAACATACAAATGCGAGAGGGAAGCAGAACAAGTGCCATCACTGAAAGTACATCATCATCATCATCATCATTATCATCATCATCATCATTATTATCATCACCAACACCACCACCAACCAATCATCATCATCATCATCATCATCATCATCATCATCATCATCATCATCATCATCATCATCATCATCATCATCATCATCATGAGGTAGGCCTACTTCTAAAGTATTGAGTTTCTGACCACTAAGTTGAATTTTCTAATTGTGGTTTTTGACTGAGTGCTTAAAACACATTCAGATAAAATCCCGAGACTAACATTCATTTTCAGGTGTAGCCAATAGGCCTACATTTAAATTTGTATTCACCATGACAGTAAAAATCCACGTTGCATTAGAAGATGAAGTTTGACTTGAGATTATGATGCCCTATCCTATCCTGTCCCATAACTCAAAGGTCGTTGGGGCACCACGGATGATCGTTTAACCAGCGTACTCCATCTTTCTCTGTCCTCAGCAACCCTCATGGCTTCGTTCAGTGCCAAACCAGTCCATTCTCGAATGTTGTCATCCCACCTCTTTTTCTGTCTCCCTCTTCTTCTGCCTCCTTGCGCCGTGTCTTTGCAAGGCCTGATGATCTGGTGACGTGGCCATACCATTGGAGTTTCCGTTTCTTCACCACTGTGAGCATGTGTGATGGTCTGCCGGACTTCGTTGTTGGTGATGCGCTTGGTATAGGAAATGTCCAGAAGTCTCCTGTAGCACCTCATTTCCTTTGTAGATCTGATGTGAGGGTCCATGTTTCACAAGCGTATAGGAAGATGGAGATGACAAGGGAGCGATGTGAAAACTGAGAAACAAAGCCTAGGGACCTGAAGCCATTTAGTGGCCGTTTGCTCTAGTTATGCCACACAGAGCTGGATTTTAATATCTCTTTACGACCTAACACAGTGCCACCAAGCTTGAAGGCTGTAACTATTTGCCCAGTACCAAAAAATGCTGAAGTGATTTTCAACCTACGTACTATACCAGCTAAAGGTCCTTGACGGTGTCTAGTAAAACAATAGAACTTAGCTACCATGCTTTTGTAGAATCAATCCTAACATTTTCATTTATCTGTTGGTACTAACACTCACTGTCAAGAGCAGAAACTCTATGTCTGGCATTGCCAATGTGTGCAGCAAGATAGTTGGCAAGAAACAAGTGTCTCTGGATTAGCTGTTCAATAACAGGGCCCTCAGCAAGGCAGCTAGTATTCAGTATGACCCAACCCATCCCCCGTTCTGTTTGTTTGAACTTCTTTCTTCTAAATGAAGATTCCGCTGTGCTCCCTCCAGAACACAGAGTTACAAAAACACTTTCATTTCTACCGCCATCTCGTTGCTGAATAAGAACTATGCCAGAATTTCTTCCTAGTATTGTCTTGGTGCTTGTTTATTCAACTATATTGCTGAGCATTTCATTTCATATTTCATACATCCCATCTTCCTCTGTGTGTGTGTGTGTGTGTGTGTGTGTGTGTGTGTGTGTGTGTGTTTGCGCGCGCGCGTGTTTGTGTGTTTGTGTTTTGTATAATACGGCAGTCAGTCTATATCTAAGACTGTATTATAATTGTTGTTGTTATTATTGATAGTATTATTATAATATTACATGTACTGGTATTGTGTTAGGACCACAATCGTTTCCCTTGAAAATGATAACTGCTTTCCATGATGAAAACAGCTGCGTTTATGATGTGATTGCTCGTAGTGGTCGCAGCCTCTCCGCTGAGTAATTTAATACTATTATATATTATGTTCATACCCTCAAACTATCACATTGAATGGAAATTATCTCAACTGAATGTACATGATATGAATTGTTCTGCGAAACAAATGAAATCAACTATTAATTTGTTATGTGGGTGTACTGTATGTGCGTTAGTAGTGAGAAAGAACTGGAAAAGATTGTGTGTGCTAATGATTGCATGTATTATTCTATTTGTTTTAAACGTTTATGTTCTTCTTTTCTTATTCGCTGATACGCAATGAGCTGTATGAATTCTCCATGTGGGTAATAAAGATTGGTTGACTTGACTTGAGAATGAGGGTAGGTACATGAGGACTAGTCATGTTGGTATGATTGTGGAAGAAGGTGGAGAGGGGAGCGGGGGGGGGGAGGGGTAGGCAGAGAGTGAATGAGAGGGCACAGACACATTTAAACAATCTTCTGTTGCGAAAGGAAGACATGGTTTTGTCATTATATAACATGGAGGATACACTGTGGACTGTGTCATTATATAATACGGAGAATAAATGTCAGGGTTAATTCTTTGAATAAACGAAAACTAGTCGTGCGCCGGGAATAAAAAGCTTGGCAAACAACTGTTGCTACTTGCGCGGCTAAGTCTAAATGTTCTATGCATTCATAGAGGAACACACATCATAACATTTGTTGGTGTTACACTTGAACTACAAGTGCTGCTTTCAAATATTGGTGTGATACATGGTTGCTTCCCTTTGGCGTATGCCGGAAGAAAAACATTCTGTAAAAATCGCTCGTTAATATTTTTTTTAAAATTATTATTATTATTATTATCTCTCTCTCCTTCCCTCCCTCCCTCCCTCCCTCTCTCTCTCTCTCTCTATCTCTATTTATGGGGCCCATCTATTACTTGTTTACATGAACGATTTCGTGCACTTAATGTTTCAGGAAACAGATTAAAATAAACCTGAACTGCCGAAACTGTTTCAGTCAAAATCCTGTACAAGCCTCATTTTTACTGGAAACACAAGCCCTGCCTCGATCGTCAAAGGCCTGCCAAAGAAGACCGATTTTGTTCAGGTAAACGTCTTTCCTATATTTTTCCCTCTCAGAAGATGGTGAGAGTTTGAGGACAGACCAGTGTATTAGAGTCCATGGGTTTGGAGGTAGGATTGTTAATGTGGGTCTGGGTCGATGAGTTTGAAGAGAAACTGCTGCATGGAAGAAAGATTTAAAGGGAGTTTGCACCTCAAAGTAGTTGAAAGACGACACTATCGATCAACCTCACCAATCTGTCACCTTCAAAGGCATCACCAAATCCTAAGATAAAGCTCGCCTCAGTGTCGAGGAGGGAGTAAATGAACCCAATTTGTACCAACTGAAGATCGCAGACTTTTGTGGGTTAAGAGTGTATTATATAAGAATACCGTTCTCCCCATAATAAAATAAAATATGAAATCTGTATAAGTTTAGAGTGGAAAATATCAGAAGACGACTTTTTTTTTAAATCGTAAATGAAATCCCGAGACCATTAAGAATTTCACGTGGATTACAATTCTGAAGACAGTCCATATTTATTATTTATAATATTAATATTTTCTGATTTGCTAATTCATGGCGACAATAAAGATTTATGTTGAGTAAAACAAAATCCCTTTTTCTGTCATTTTGTCATCATTTACATGTAACATTTTACTTTTATGTAAAATGTAACGTTTATATCCACACTATTGATGTAAAAAAAACAACATCTCAATTCTATCATGTGTGTGTGTGTGTGTGTGTGTGTGTGTGTGTGTGTGTGTGTGTGTGTGTGTGTGTGTGTGTGTTCAACATTTTACTAGGACTCCACAGCAATGTTCCAGAGAAAAAAACGAACACCTCCATATATTATTTTAGAGGCATTGTTTATCGTTAGTAGTAAAGTTAAATGCGGTGAAGATGGTGAGAATGGCCTTGAGACGCAACACGGCTCAGCAGCATTAAACACACGAAGCCCTCAAAGTCATTCCGGATCGTGGTGTTGGTTTGAGAGAAGTGTTTAAACTCTCTTCCACCTTTTATCTCATCTGCAACTCCGATTCTCTTCCTTTCTCCCCCACACTCAACCTCACTGTCCCCCCTATTCTAGTTCCATCCTCCATCTGAATCCCTCTGTGCTTTTACCCTATATTCCTGCTAATCCTCCTTCCTTTTTCTGTATTCCCTTTCCCCGTTTCCTTTCCTCGACCCCATCTTCACTCAACCCGTGCATGTGTAAGATAAGTCTGGACATACTTTGATAAAGTCGGGAATCAGAACGAGCTAAATGTCGGTCGATCTTCCGGTCCGTCCGTCCTAGGGGCTGTTGTTCGCCATATTAAAAGAGATAAAAAAAACGTTGAACATATTTTGATTACCTGGTATAGTTTACGCTTTTGGTATACAAGTATTTAAACTCATGGCAACTCATTTCGATGAACAAAAATGGCTTGCCTGATTTGAATTTTTACTATACTACATTCATTTTTGTTTTTTTTTTCCTCGAAGATAAAGGTCGCTGTAGACCACCATTTTCCAAACAGGTTTAGTGCTGTATTTCAAATTTGACAAAACAGATTTGATACATTTTTAGCTTCCAGATGGTTCAGATAGTGTGCAATCGTTCCATATTTTAATTTTGTTTCTTTATGATAAAACAGACTCACGAAAGATTAACACCTTTGAAAATTCTAGGGTTTTGCTGTTGTTGTTGTTGTTGTTGTTGTTGTTGTTGTTGTTGTTGTTGTTGTTGTTTTAAACTGAGATATATAATTGTTTGGAAATACACTGGAATGGTTTGCCATCCTGCTTTTCCTTATCAGTTGTTCATCATTTTCAACCATCTTCATTCCTATACCCCTATCAGTTCTATTCTCACCCCCAATCCCCCACCCTTATCTGTTACTTGTCCTCTGTGACTGCCATTATTTTAGTGTGACTTTCTGTTATTCTATCCTCCCCGGAAAGAAAAAGTAATTTCTGCTAAGAACATTCTGCAGCAGTGGACGGCAGTGACACAGTGGTGTGCTGCTTTCGTGAAAGAGTAGTAGGGTGCAGTGCTAGCGCCCTAGCTTCTTTCTAAATGTTACTTATTTTGGAGAACGTAGGCTTGTGAATACTTACTTACTGGAAAGATCATTCTTGGGACATACCCTGATCATGAAAATTAAGGTCAGATTCGTCCTTTGCATTCTGTTGTTGAAGACTTACTCGACAGGTAAACATCCCATGTTCTGTTTTATTCTGAGGATAGCTATTTTAATGATACCGAGTGTGAAATTTATTTTACAGTAATTGCTGTATCAGGGAAGAAACGAAATGTTATATGCATTCTTATTAATTATGTGCAATTAAATTATAACCCTGTTTATGCCATTGACAATATTGAGAAAGAAGAAAAAAAAGACAACGTGCTACTAGCGATTTTTTTATTTGTTACTTATAATGGTAGAAGTTAAAAAGTGCAGGTCCAAGCTTATTTGAAAATAATGCTGTTGCTAGAAAGTTGTCATAATAAAAAACTATATAAGGAGGGAATGGACAAAATTGAATGCTGTTATTATTAGCAGTGTTCATTTTTGGAGTGCGCCTCGAGCCAATAGCGCATAAAAATTATTAATGGCGCATACAATTTCAAACTAGTGCGACAATCTGCGCAGCGTTTGAAATATTTCCGTCTGTGGAAGTGATAAACATTAGTATCGTCTGTTAAATCCACGAACCAAGGACAGTTCCCATTCAGCACGCATGATGAACATTTTAGGTAAGTCTAGTATAGTATGAAATATACGATGGCTCGCTTACAGTGGTGAAGAGGCTGAAACTCCGATGGTATGGCCACGCCACCAGAGCATCAGGCCTTGCAAAGGCCGTCCTGCAAGGCACGCTGCAATGAGGCAGAAGTAGAGGGAGACAGAAAAAGAGGTGGGAAGACGACATTCTGGAATGGACTGGCTTGACACTGAGTGAAGCCAATAGGACTCCTGAGGACAGAGAAAGATGGAGTACGCTGGTTTAAAAATCACCTGTGGAGCCCCAACGACTTTCTCTTTGGCCTATTCTAATTTTCTCCAATGGCTTCTTTGTTTCTTGTTGCACGGTGCCAGCCAACCCATACATTTTTTTAACCTAAAAATGAACACTGTTATTATAAGTCACTTGATTTTACTACCTTGATTTCAGACTACTAAAGATACAATAATGACTAACATTGTGCAGGGATGAATGTATTCAACTGTTTTTGTGCGACTTGAGTCGCCTTGTGGTGAGATATGTGCCCGTTATAAGTTCTCGTATTATTATTATTATTATTATTATTATTATTATTATTATTATTATTATTATTATTATTATTATTATTATTATTATTATTATTATTATTATTGTTGTTGTTGTTGTTGTTGTTGTTTTAATACATAATTGGTAACGGAGAGGGAGGGTTGGGATTCGTTTCTATCACTAGTAACCTTGAAATGATCGGAAGTAATTTGTTTCAGATGCTTTTAATAATCGCCCCGACCCCTTCCTTAAAGTAAGTTTATTTCGATCTAAATTTTTAACAAAACATTTGAGGTTCCTTGTTATGTTAACAGAACATGGAGCTTTTGGCGAGAGGATGCCAACATGCGGCAGACTGGACACGTCAGGTCAGTCCCATAGTTGTTCCAGACGCTGTTCAGGACGTCGTAATGCACCAGCATCATCATCCCAACCAACGTCACCTGCAGAGGCCGATTCAGCTACATCAATAAAGGAAACAACAGCCCCAATGCAAGTAACCTCTACAGCTGCAACAATGGAAGCAACAACTAGAACAACAACACAGACACCAATACCAACAGCAACAAAATCGTCAATAGGAAGTGTGACTCCCAGTTCAGTAGTAACTACAACACCTCCACTACCACCACCACCACCCTCATTGTCAATAGCTACTAAGACGACGACAATGACTCCAGGAAGACTACCAACAAAACAGAGAACGACACCATTATTATCAAAATATCAGCCAGCATCACCACGGCCACCACGAAGAAAACGAAGTAGAACCGAGAACAAGAGAAACCCCATACGCTCACCCAAACTAACACGCACCGTAAATCCGAAACGCAAAAAGATTCCCCCTCCAAGAAAGCATGCAACTGCCCTTGTCAGCAGAAAGCAAATAGTTAAACCTTTACAGCATGAACGCTGTAATGGTAGCTGTCAAGTGCGCAACTTTCGGGATGGAGTCGCTCTCAGTTCATCCTCTGTCACTACACCCTGTGCCACAGCTGGAGTTGATGATGATGTTGATGTCTTGTATAGCGCGATACCTCCTAGTCTTTCTTCCTTGCGAAAGACTACAACCGGTCGAGTCTTATCATTGCTGAATAAAACACACCAACGCTTTATCAGAAGCCGTGACCTTACAACGGATCCCACAAACAGTACAACGCATGTTCCACCTCCTACTCCTCTAATGCATACATTGCAAGATCATGTAACCAACTTCTTAGGTTATTTGCTAAACACCAAAGGTGAACAAGCTAATGGTCGCCAGAACGTCATATCAGGACTCAGAGACCCCATGCCTAATGAAACGCTTCCTCCGAATTCTTTGCTAGAGAGCGTATCTAACCATCTCGTTTATTGGCTGAACGGCAAAAGTGAACACAGTACGGACAGGAGGAATAAGACATCGTTGCCAAGAGACCCAATGAACTACTTCAAGTCTCCTTCTTCTCAGGTTTTACTACAATCGAGTATAGCCGACTATGTCGCTAACCTGCTGAACAGAACCAATGGCTATGCTACCAATAGGCTGGACAGGGCGTCATGGACAAGTGAAACCATGCCTTTTTCAACTCCTCGGGATTCATTGCGTGATAGCATAACTGACGTTGTTGTGTCATTGCTGAACAACATACATGGCAATATTACCGACATAATGCCCAGAATCTCCATGCCTTACAGCATCCCATCTCCTCCCCATCCTTCTGAGTCGGGTACATCAGTTATGTCTCCTCCTCCTCATCATCATCATCCTCCTGCCTATCCTACTCCTCCACTACATACCCCGCGAACTAACATAACCAGCCCTACTACCGCGTCTTCGATGGCGAACAGCACAAAGGACGATGTCATAGCCAGTCAGATAGGCCTACATGTTACACCGAGGACCCCAACTATGTTCACAGGCTTACCTGAGTATTCTCCAACTTTCCGTACTGATCAGCAAGGTTTTCATCACGGCACTTTTTCCACTCCCAGCTCTAAGCCTACACACGCACCATATCAACACCGACTGGAATGGAACAAACAAGCAGTTGCGTGCCAGTGCGATGATTTATGTCCTGTGTTTGGTGATTGCTGTGCCGACTACTACCAGCTTTGTCAAAACCTCGACATCACCTATATCTCCCAGTTCAATGAGGTGCGTCTTGACAGTCATATACGATGGAAATGATGCTAAATATATCTGTATCAAAATCGACGTTATTCTGTAAACGTTATCCAGTTACCTTAAACTCATGTTTACCTACAAAATAACAAAACAGTTGGAAAAGTGTTGATATTTCGAACTCTTGTAAATCGAACACGAATTTGTGGTATTCAATCAAGAGAGTTGTTGACGTTATGTTTGTCATTTGCATGGGCAGGTGATAAACGAGGGAAGAAGTGACAGTGGTAATTAATTGTTAAATGCTGCACTCACTGATGATGATGATGATGATGATGATGATGATGATGATGATGATGATGATGATGATGATGATGATGATGATGATGATGATGATGGCAAATAGATAATTACACTTTAACATACAGATGAGGTTGCGAGTGAAGGAGACCGTAGCAGCTGTGACTCAAGAAGATATTCTTCAAAATCACCTGTTTTCACGAATGGGATGTCATCCTACTTTGCCCCCACTGCCATATGTCTATATGGTCGACAGGTTAGAGGATTTATTTATTTATTTATTTTGTGTTTTAGTGTATGTTTTATTTCGTTTGGTTTAGTTTTTCATTGAAGAGCCCTTATCAAGGATGTTTATATTGTGCGACAATTATGTGGCAATTGCGATTTTGACAGATTAAACATTATATAATGGTACCGCCTCCTGTATACGTAATCGAACATCGAGACGACGAGGTGCAGAAGAGTTGCGCCCCCTCTCTATTTAATTCTGATTTAATTTTGATTGCATGCAGATGTGACAGGCGCAACAGGATGTGGCAAAGCATCTATCAACGAAGATGCGAGGGTTCTGTCGATCGCGAGGACCTCCTCTTTCTGCCCTTTCCGCTTCGGGAGAATAAAATGATCTTGTTCAAGAACCTTTTCTGTGCCTTGTGTAATGGATTCCATGCTCACCAGCTGGATCTGCATGGATCGTCATTGGTGTATTACACCTGTCAACAGGGTTTTTCCAGTCAGGTAAATAGGAATTGTTGCTGTAGATGTGATGTTACATTACATGATTATTGCTTTAGGTCCAGCGGACTCTTCTGACCCATATCAGGACCGGACAACCCCTGATCCGCATAAAAGATCTGCTAAAACAACCCTAGTGGTAAAACTGAAAGCTCTCCACCAGCCAGTCACTTTACAATAAAGACATCCCACGCAGGGGACGCTGAGGCTATACTCTAATTTATCGAACCCCGTTTACAAAAACAAAATAGAATACAAACATAATTATAAATTATCAACAAAACACATACATATAAAATGCTTACATTGCTAAATAATAACATCATAGGAAGCCCTAGTGACCACCTGGCAGAAAGCGTCCAATATTCCCAAGCAGACCTCATACACAAATAAGGAGTCTTGTCCCGGAAGAATTTTCAAGAAAAAAGGTAGGTGACTGGACTAGCGAAGAAGAAGATAGTATAGCAGATTGATAGAACAGAGCAGGAATGAGAAAGAGCAAATGAGAAAGACAGCGACAGTGGGAATTTAAAGCACTAAATTTCCAGAAAGTGGAAATACTATTTATATTGAAACCCCCGACACCCCAACGGGGGGGATAGATGTGATGATCCAGCGTTCAATGTGTGGTTATCTGTCCAGTCGACTTTAAATGTTCCTACGGTAATAATAATAAGGCTAGTAATTATTAAGGGCTCCCTTATCGTTTGTTTCTTCTGTCATTTCTGCAGGAGCAGTTTCAAAGTTTCGTCCATGTTGGCTTGTGTACGAAAATGGTCAACACAACTGTTTTGGCAGGCCTGCGAAAGTGTGTGAACCCCTCTCTCATGCACTCGCATTGTCTTGGTAGTGACCTGTATAATCAGAGAGAATCTTCAGGAGCAGGTCAAATCGCAGAAGCTCATGGGCAAAATGGAGAGGAGTTGAGGGATGGTCAAAGTCTGTTTGCCAGGTATGGAATGTGGAATGGACAACATTTCTTCACGGATGGCCAAGGGCAAGGTCATGGTATACTACAAGATTGGATACACAATGTTCCTCGTATTGGAGTTATTTCTGCTTTTCATGATCTCCTTGTTCGAAACAGGGTTGGGCGTCATAAAACGAGCACTAAATTAGAATTAAAACAGTTTTTCGATCAGTTAGGCAACAAAGATAAAAAAGCAAAAAATGATGTCGCCACCACAATGAACTGCTCCTCTTCAAATGATACTACTGTTGACGCTGAATCTTTTGCGGATGGTTTCAACAGCCAGTACCACTCCGAGGGTAAGAGGCACAAAAACACTTATTTAGTGAACCCGTGCAATGTCAAAAACGACAAGAGGATTGCTATCCAGGAAACTGAAAAACAACGCACCTCCTCCAGAGCGTTGTGTGGTGTCTACAGATACTACATTTCCGTCGTCGCATCCAACGGATCATCGGAGGCTGCAGTGCTGCGGGGACTGTACGATAGAGCAGAAGACGGAGAATCGATCTTGGCCAGTCCAGACTGCTTGGCTTGTTCTTTCAGCATCTCTGAACCTCAGCTTCAGCGTGTCCGAGAAGTGTGCCTCGAAGATCAAGCTATGGGCACCACTGTATTAGATCCTAAGATTCCACAGACCGATTCGCTGGGGCTACCTTGGGAGAGCATTTATAGGCCTACCAGAAGTTCGCCAGCTCCTCAGCCTTCGGCGAATGGTTTCATCAGTACAATTAGTAAGTATAACTTTCCCTTTGTACTTTTTATTAAACATATCCATGGATTTCCATTGCTTTGCTGCCGTTATACTTGTTTTAGCAATGACACACGGCAGCAGAAATGGTTGGGAGGGCAACTTATCTAAATTACGGTATTTTACGACAGCAGCATAGCCTACTCCACTATGCGCATTACTTTTAAAACCGTTATGATATTGGGCTAAATTAGGCCTAAATATAGTCTATAAGGATTTCAATTCACTGTGCTGCAGATATTATTGGAGTAACTGAAATGGAACGTGGCCGATTTTGTAATACTAAAACTAAAGTAAAGACATTTGCGACATTTTGGGTTTTTGAAATATGTGGAAAAAAATGTATTGCTACTGTTATCAGAAGGGTATTCAAATTTGCCTCAGTCAAAGCACAAGAAGAAACGACCACGTTCGTACCGACAGTGCAGTACAATACCATACCAGGTCTGGGACAAGGTGCACCAGGACCAAGCGCCTTTCGCGTCTTTTTCGAGCTGCGTGACAACTCGTGGGAGTACCAGATCAACGGAGAGGTGGTGTTACCGCAGATGATATCCTGTCCTACTGACCAGGTCAGTTCTCTCTGGGCACTTTTTGGGCGGAGAGGGGGTGGGGGTTGGGTTTGTTAAAACGGTCTTGCTGTCACAATGTCTTTTATTATTGCTTTTTTTGGTGCAGGGTTCATTCTATACTCCTTGCGTTTTTTGTCATGTCATCCTATATCATTTTGCAGTTTTAATTTTTTCGGCATTTATACTGAAGTTCAGTTAAATTTCAATTTAAATAAACAAACAAATAAAGAGACAATGTTTCATAACAAAATTGCCTTAGGGAGAGGGAAAAGAAGTTGATTAAAAGATAAAATTCGCATTTGATGTACGTAGGTATAACTGAATTTTATTTACATCTAGAATGACTACGGGTTTATTTAATCGTGATTCCTTTTTTTTTTTTTTTTTTTTTTTTTTTTTAAAGGACAACAATTTTGAAACAATTACATTTTTAACAAATCTTAAGATTGTGTAGTAAGCTGTTATTAGTGACGCATCTCTTGTTATGCTAATAGTTTATCCTTGGATCTTTTCAGGTTTACGTTCCATTTGCTGACGAGTGCCAGCCGTTCCAGTGCGGACCACATACGTACCCTTATCGTGGCCACTGCCTCTTATCCGAACGTCTGTTGGCCAACTCTTCTCTGCAGCCTTTTCCTTGGGGCGTGACCACCTACTACATCACCCTCATAATCCATCGCCCAGCACTGCAAAAAAAGGCTGACGAGAACCCGAAAAATGCCTCTACAGAAATGGCAGTAGAAAATCAAAGCGACGGATCCATTCACGAGTCTCACTCTGAACCAGGCAACCACATGAAAGACTTGCAAGAAGACGAAGGTAGGGTCAATCCCTCCACTTTAGGCGCTGTTTACTCAGAACTGCTGGACAGGATGTGGCCCGCCTTGACTGATACAGAGACAGAATGGCAGCAGGATCTGGTGGGGGTCAACCTTACTTTCAACGTGGTGCAGGAGGAGCTGAGAGGCCAAGAGGAAGGAAACCAGACCTCATCGGTAAGAATCGAGGTTGACGTTTTCAACGGAACCCTTCACGAGATTGTTCTTCTGTCAAAGTACCTGGGTAACCTAACGGTGAATGATCCTGGTGCCGATGGTGTCGGCTCGGTCTTGCAACCAGATGTTGTGCTTGTGTCCTCGGTGCTCAACTGGACTGACGGCTCTATTTGTCCAATCGGCGCGTCTCACTTCACGCACAACACGCCGCTGAAAATCGACGACTCCGAGTCGTATTTCCTGCAGACATACGCCTACTTCTACAACCTGGAGAACATCGGCTTTGAGATGCTGACTTATTCTAAGAACGATGCGTTCAACTCCACGCCTACCCTCCTCAGTGCTGCGTATTGCGACCACGACGAGGCTAGGGAAATGGGTCTACACTGCCATCTGCGTGGATACATCCACCTGAATGCCTCCTTCGTGGTAGAAAACGACACTCTCACTGTCCTTCAAACCGGGGACGTCTTCACAAGGTGATTCGCAGTATTTTCTTCCTTTTTATTTTCTCCTCCTCCTTCTTCATCCATTTTGTCTTGATGGATTTTGTTAATTGAATACACCTATAGCCGAACACTAAGAGCAGAGATTTATGTTTATCAACAGAATAACATTATATTTCTTGCTCCTGCAGGTCACAGTACCAGGTATTGGAGAACGGGTCAGCAGTCATCTGTTCGGTCTACGAGAACACCTACCTGTCCAACAAAACCTTCCCCACCTACACCATCATCATGAAGGATTACATGTTGGAAGGTAACCCGCCAGCTCCTGTAGGCTATTTTGTGCGAGCGAGCGCCTGTCTCAGTTTCTAGGACTCTCTTTGGCAATGTAACGTATGGCATGCAGACTGCATTCTGGCGCACCCCATTCCTTTGGGTGGGAATATAAACTGAGGTCTAGACTGTGCACGCATGCCTTTCATCACACAGACTTTAAAGACTCTGAAGCTCATGTCCTAGATGGGTGGGTGCAGCTACACAAATACACTCAGCCAGCACTAGGTCCTTTATCCCCCATAACTGGTGGCCCAGGATTGTGATCAATGGTCAGGGTAGTCAGACGATGCGCCAAAGGCAGCAGATGGAAGCCTCGGGCGGCTTACCTTAGATCCTGTGTCGGCCAGAGAATTAGCCTAATTATGCATGCACCAAGTACAAGCAATATAGATGGTGTCCCTGCGGTGGCACAAACACTGCTTTGTAACAAAATAAAACGATGTCAAATGCCAACGAGGCGCGTCCTCTCGGCGTAGTTTTACCTCCAAGACGTTTTTAATGCGTGATTGCACTAGTTTTTTATGTGCCGCGCCGCTGTGGTGGTACAGTGTATTTAGAACATCGCACAAAAAATCATAACAGAAAGTAAACTTCGGACATGATGATGATGACGACGACGCCGACGACGATGATGATGATGATGATGATGATGATGATGATGATGATGATGATGATGATGATGATGATGATGATGATGATGATGATGATGACAACAACGACGATAATGATGCATGTCCTTTTCGTCAAACATTTCAGGAGCCCTAGCCATCACGACTTTGTCTCTGTCTATGCTGAGCCTGGTCACACTGCTGGTGGTGTACTTTCTGCTTCCTCAGCTGAGAAATGTGCCAGGCGTCATTGTTATGTCTTACTCAGGTTCGCTGCTCGTCTCTCAGGTAGGTCCCTATAGGCTTGCGTTATTCGCATCTTGGCGTGGGAAATGGAAAATTTGTCACATCGGGATCGCACAATATTCATGAGCGCGCAAAAGCGCGCGAGGTCAATATTGTCCGACCGAGATGTGAAAGGTTTTCATATTCCACGTATAATATGCGAATTACATTGATACAATGTATCTATATCTTCAATTGGAAAAAAACAGAGGAATCGAAATTAGTCTAGAGGAGAAAAATATGTGTGAACGACCACTTTACACATTGCTTTCCACTAATGTCATTCGAATGCGCATTCAAAAATAGTCCCCAAAGCAGAAGATTTCCTTCATTTTTATTCAGCACTCACACAAACATAATCGCACGCGCGCGCCCCCACAACCCAAGGACCCCCACCTTCGCTCCCCACTTACACACATACACAGGGTAAAGAAAAATGAACACCAGAACCGTGACACGTGACAGGTTCCTTCAACCAAACTTCACCAATGGAAAACAACGCCAGTTTCATTTAATTTCATTGATTCGTGTTCTCTTCGTTCAAAATGTAGGCCTAGTGTTCAGTCAACTCTAGCTTAGGCAGCCAATGAAAAACAGTGCCAGTTCATTTACTGATTCAGTTGGCCCACTTACTCTTTTAACTCTTCATTTCCTTCAGACCATCATTGCTGTAGTATTTGTGAATTATTGACCGCTTGGGAATAAAAAAAAATTGCTGTTTTAGCGCGCCTTGAAAATACAAGACCTTTGGTTTTTCAGTCTTTGCAGAAGTCATAGGAGACTGCGATTCTTAAATGGGTAAAAGCAGGCCCTGTATTCTTACAACGTATATTTCACTGCTTGCTAGAAACATCGTCATCTGTGACTGGTCAATTGCCATGCGATATCAGTTTTAGTTTCACCCTACTTGGTCAGCGAAAATATAAGACACTTGCGGAAATCGATATATTGTACAACAGTGCTTATGTGTTGGCGCACATTCATAATTTTGTGGTCCTGATTCGGCTCTTTGCAGTCCTCTGGACCCTGTAATCAATGAATAACTGTTACACGGCGCATACTGTGTGTGTGTGTGGGGGGGGGGGGGGATTGTGTGTGTGTGTGTGTGTTTGTGGGCATGTAGAAACGGCGTTACCCTGACACACACATGAAACTCCACATGGTTTCTTTTGACTTTTTTGGAAGGGCGCCCTATTTTGACGTCAAAATAGTTCCCCGTTGAGTTAGAGCTGTTTTAGGCTTAGGGTTAGGTTAAGGGTTAGGATTAGGGTTTGGGTTAGGGTTAGGGTTAGGGATAGCTTCAAAAAATGGAAAATGTCAAAATAATGTCAAAGAAATGGAAAGTGTGTCAAAATAATCTCTGTTTTTTCACAACAGTCATCAGAACGTCGTTTCTACATACAGGTGTGTGTGTGTGTGTGTGTGTGTGTGTGTGTGTGTGTGTGTGTGTGTGTGTGTGTGTGTGTGTGTGTGTGTGTGTGTGTGTGCGCGTGTGTTGAGTGCTTGAAGTCCGTTCTGAATTTTACTTCCCGCGTGCTGGTCTGTTTAATACTGAATAGTTTTCCTTTCATTTTATTGTAATATTTTATTGACGTGTTTCGTTGTACTGCTTCGTTGTGCAATGACTGTATTCTGATAATTGTATTTTAAAGAATTTATTAAATTACGAAATTTATTTTAAAGTTTTTTTGTAAAATTATGGCATGCATGTGAGATAGGTGTGCATATGATGAGTAAGTAAGAAAAACGAATGAATCTCAAATTTAAAAAACAATTTTTTAACATGTAAGTGTTAGCTTATAAGAATTGTCGTTTATGTGGCATACTTTAGTTTTATTCAAATGCAACAAAAATGGCTGTACATAATTTCTTGGATGGGTTTAAAGATTTATTCAATTGAATTCAATTGAATAGAATAGACCCTCTTCTCATCTCGAGTTGTTTTATTAATTATGCCTTGTGCGCCTATATCTTTAGTTTATGTTTTCTTGGTGTTTTATTTAAACGTTAATCGTTTACAGTAGCCTGAATAGGCATAAATGATCGTTAAATACTTTAACTTTAGAACATAATTTTAGTACATAGCTTGTGTTTGCGCAGGAAAGAGAGATTTGTGAAGGAGGATCTTTAAAATACCCGATAATGTAGCCTTAAATCGTGAAGTCATGCCTATGTGAGTTACGATATATGTCTAGTTCTAAATTGTAAATACGCACAGAAACTGCTTTCTAATCTAATGGACAGTTCAGACATCAATTAGTCTTAGACCTCGTATGCCGATGGTTTCCCTAGGTACATGATTAAGTTTGACGTCATAAAGTAAGAGGAGAAGTGGGCTATTACTATTAACAGAGAAAAGGTTAAAATTATATCACTCGCATTCTCATTCCTATAGGCTTTGACTCTGCTGGCTGGATACCCGCGGTGTGTGAAGTGGTTGTGTACTGTTCACGCCTGCATCGCACATGCCTCCATGCTGTCGTCTTTCCTATGGAAATCCGCCCTCAGCTTCGACCTCGTCTTCATGCTGCGGTACGTCTGGCTAGCTTGGTCTCACGCTTCATAATTATAATATCCAACTCAGTCTCAATCCAGTCTAATACCCACTTGTTTAGCGCACAATTCCATGTCGCATAAATATGGGCAATTTGCAAGGCTCCTCCCTTCTGCTTAGAAAATCCCATTACACTTTTAGCTGAGACTTTGTTCTACATCCTACAGACTTCTATCATTAAGAGTACAGTAATATTTCTTTTTGTGTGTGTCTATTTGTTTAGACTAAGGTCAGTGGAGAGCTCTTCCCACGCCACGCGCGTGTTCATGCTCAACTGCTACTCTCTGGCGGGTTGGGCGCTGCCGGCTGTCTCCGTCCTTGTCTTTTGGCTCATGGACCACTTCGAAGCGTACTACATCGGCTACGGGGCTTCAGACCGTGGAGCTTGCTGGCTGGGCACCATGGAGGCCAACTTGTTCCTATTGATGCTGCCCATGGCTCTCACTTGGCTCTTCAACCTCGTCTGTTTTGCCGTGGCCATGCACCTCATCCGGCTTAGCGGCCGTATCCAGATCAATTCCGCGTGCAAGTAAGCTTTGGATTGGGCTCCCTTGAAGCTGCAGATTTAGATTCAGCTTTATTGAAGAAAATAACGACATCTAAATATGTTCGAATGTGGGTTTCTCTGTTGGCGAGCTTGAATAACACGACCAATTCCACGTGTAAGTTGCTTTTTCTTGTGGCTCACTGGAAGCATTCACTTTACTGACATACATGCATGTAGCCTAAATTCCCTGTTTCTTATTTTTTCCTTCTTTTTTCTCTTCTCATCCTATTTTTTACTTTATTTTCTCTTATCCTCGTTTATTAAATGCTTACATTTGCCGCTGCATTTGAGAAGCGACTGAACAAACTTGCGCCACTTCGGCAACACAATTTATCATCTGGGGAAAAAAATCGAACTTGTACAGCATCACCTTTCATTTTTTGTGTCCAGGAGCAAAGGGAGAGTGGCGTCCGAGCGACGGCGGCTGATGGCGTATTCACGAATCTCTGTGCTGATGGGCACCACGTGGGTTCTTTGCTTCGTGGCCTCTGCTGTCAACCTGGACCCCCTTTGGCTGGCTCACATTGTCCTGAACGGTTCCCAGGGTCTCTACCTTCTCTTCTGCTTCGTCGTTAAGCGCCGCGTCTGGACCATGCTCAAAGACAGGTAATGGCGAGAAATCACTACAAAATAGCAGTTAGTTGTACAATTTAAGCAGCAAAGAAAAAGAATCCATAGATTCATATTGTTGCACACATGTGAGTCAAAACTCATTGGACTTCAGATATGTTCCTTGAGCATTTTTTGTTGTAGAAAGGTTACTTGCTCGCAAAATCAAAAAATTTCTTCTTGTAACAGGCTGGGGAAGCTGAGATGGGGAAGAATAAAAGAAAGAGCTGTCTGTAGCAGTGATTCCACCACATTCACTACAGCCACTACTCCCTCGTCTGCCATTGCTTCTGGTGATGGCGCCTTTGCCTTCACTGCTTGACTGTGGCACACGGCAGACTTCATTGGAGCCTGTGGCAATGGCGATTTTCTTTTCTTACTTATTTACGTGTATCTCTGGGTTCAGCAAATCACGGTAAATAAACCTACAGATCGATGGCCTTGTATACGAACGATAAAGTTGTGTGCACATTTTTTTTAAGAACGCTAATTGACAAGTAGTCGTGGACAATCACACTGCCAACAAGTAGTTTAATGAGCTCGTAATTAAGCGTCTTCCGGGAGTTTTATTTAGCGCGGCAGTTGCGATCAGCGGTAGTAGCTAGGTATAGTAAGTAAGCCACTTAAAGTCGTTGGCTACCACCTATTTCAAAGATCCATATCTTCATACTCAAGACATGGTGTTCTTAAACTTCAAGTAGCCACTAGATGATATAAGTACTGAAAACAAGCCCTCAGCCAAGGGAGTGCTAGAGTTACTAATTCAAGAAAGAACTCGAGAACATAAATATTAGAAATAGCCACCACCACCACCACCCACCCCCCATCCTCCCAAAAAATCGTCAAGGGTTACAAAAATTAATTAATAATGTTAATCGAGTTTTATAACACGCAGGTCTAAATTCTTATTTGTTGGTGCCTAAAAATAATAACATTAATTTACGAACACTATATCTTGAGTAGTGTGAACTCTTGTTCCTTTATTTAGGAAATAAGGTGATGATCCTACAGAATTCGTGTTTCGGCATTAAGACAAGTGCCGTCCTTAGGCCGAAAGCTTACTGCGAAGTTATATTTTGTTTGGAAACATAAATGGCAAGGCATGCCACAGTGAATACAACCTGAACAGATATGACGTTATTAATTTGTTTCTGGCTATGCTTATGAGGATGGAATGTAAATTTGTGATTTTAATTTTGTATTATTAAAACGTATAAACCCAAGTTTTGAAGAAAAGAACTATAAAAATCTCTTATTCAAAACTTAAGAATTTCTTCTTCTTCCTCTATTTCTTTTTTCTCGTCCTTTTCTTCTTCGTCTTTTTGAAATCTTACAGTTTCTTCTTCTTCTTATCCATAACCCAAGAGCGCTTTTTGATTATATTCTTTGTCAGCAGACAAAATTTGTTTTCCCTTTTTTCTCATTTTCAATTTTATTTAATCTTATTTTATATTATCTTACGTTATTTTTTTCCATTGGTTAGTTAAGGTCAAGCATTTCATCTACCTCTGAAACCAATTACGAGATCACAAATGTGTTCATGCGATGTTCGATGATGTATGTTTTCACATATTACTTTTCATCTAGGAAGGTTCCGTATTACACTGCATACATAAACATCAATTTAACATAAAAACGTGAATTCGTTTATACGTTTTATTTAACGTTTTTATTGGCATTTGTATCCAATAGCGGTGCAACATAATTTGTATTTTCGTATCAAAACACATTCTTTACGATGTTCAACAGTACGACACAAACTAATATTTAAAATTTAAAAATGTTTTAAACTCGGTAACCTGCCCCATTAGGGCGCAACAATCATATTACCATGCATGGGTGAATAAAGTTTGTTTTACCTGGTCGTATGCGGTAAATACTATATTCCTTACCCAGAACCTACTTTTTTTCCTCCCACCCTCATAGAAATCATAGGTGCAACAATTTATAATTTTACCCAAATATTTCTGTTTTTATTTTTTTAAAATAAATAATAAAAAGAAGCCTTCATGATTTATGGTACTTAATGTTGCCTCAACGTTTTCATAGATTTTTTTTCTCACTATTTCAGACTCAGTGACCCAACAAGTATATTACTCAATCTCAACTGAACTTTTCATGTAGACTTTTTCAGTATGCATGACTAAACAAAACGTTCAATAAACATCTCAAGAATACTACTGCGAATGACTACGACCCTTACTATGAGGATGAACGTACCACGATGAATCTACTATTATAATGTTCAAATGTCAACATCACTGCTCTTCAAATCTTCTTCCGAGATGGATCCATCGGAGCACGGACTTCCAGGTGGAGAAGCGCAGAGTGACATCATCTTCAACTGCGTATGCTCGTCCGACAGATTCCCCACCGACGACCTGCTTTCTGATTGACAGGTGGTGCGCAACTTGTCCGTTACAGCGTTTAGCAGGTCTGGTGACATGAGTTTGTCTCCCTTCCCATTAGCGTTGTACCTGTGAAGAAGGTAATAACTGAATGATCGAAATATAAACCACACCTATTGCAACAATAATTGTTCATATACATGTACTACTTATAGTGACAACATAAGCTGTAACGGCCAGGTGGGATTCACTCAATGTCCAAATCCTCATTACCTTGGTGTTTTTAGTCTATTTCTAAAAATGTTTAACTGTAGATTATAGTCACACGACACCGAAGCGTATAGGCGACTACTGGTCACATTATTCTGACACCAGCGAACTAGTTGAAGGTAAGGGGAAAATAATATGGTCACACATTGGCCAATCCGGGATTCGAACCAGTTACCTTTCGGTTACTAGTAAGACGCTCTACCAACTGAGCTACCCGGCCCCACACACTATTTCTAAACCCATTCTCCGTCTATTATATACCGCGCTCGTGCATATTATGTGGAATGTTTTGCGTTAATAATAGATTTCCATTCATATAAGCCTATTCATTCAATCAACCAACTTTTCAGTATGAAGCCTTATACAAATCCACACACAAACACACACTTGAACTTGATTGTATTTGTACCTTATTTTTAAATCTAATCTCAAAATCCCAGATCAATTAGTATTGCGTTTTTCTACCAGTGTGTTTGATCTCGAACTACTTTCACAGACCGACCAGTATTTTGTATTTCTACGTGTTTTTGGTCTCGAAGCTACAAGCACATATCAACTAGTAACCTATTGTGTTTTTCTACCAATGGTTGATATCAAAGACACGGGCACAGATCAACTAGTACCGTATTTTTCTTCTTTTTTTTAAAAATTGTAATCTCAAGCTGGGCATTTCTAATACCCAGCACATCACCAACGACGAAGTCCGACAGACCATCACACAAGCCATTGGACAACACGATGACCTGCTCACAGTGGTGAAAAAACGGAAACTCCGATGGTATGGCCACGTCACCAGATCAACAGGTCTTGCAAAGACCATCCTGTAAGGCACAGTGCAAGGAGGTAGAAGAAGAGGGAGACCGAAAAAGAGGTGGGAGGACAACATTCGAGAATGGACTGGTTTGACACTGAGCGAAACAATCAGGGTTGCTGAGGACAGGGAAAGATGGAATACGCTGGTTAAACGATCATCTGTGGTGCCCCTATGACATCCGAGTTACGGGATAGGATAGGATAGTATAGAAATCTCAAGCTACATTAACAAATCAAGTATTTAAAAGGTTTTCTACACTCCGTTCTGCAATCACGGATTTACAGTCCAATCTACACTCACAGATTAACAGTCCAATCTACACTCACAGATTTACAGTCCAATCTACACTCACAGATCTTCAGTCCAATCTACACTCACAGATCTTCGCAGCCGGGGGCCAGCGTATCCATGGAACCTTTGGAGTGTTCAGAGGATGAGGTGTCTGAGCGGACCCCGATCGTTTCCCTCCACATGTCGCAGGGGAGGAGGGAGGGGAAGGACTGTACCGGGTAGCCCTGGCTGTCGAAGCGGTAGTGGCGGGACGGGTGGTTGCTGTTTTCTTCCTCATCCACAGGCGGCTGTTGTTGTTGCAGCTGCTGCTGCTCGTCGGCCAGATTGCTCACCATGCACGACTCGTCCGCCAGCTCAGTCATGTTGCGATCTGATCGTCAGAAACAGAAACAATGCAAGGCAAGAAGACTGCATGAATATCAATGCAATAAAATTGACCACGACTTCTGTTTATTTACTCTGTATTTGACAACTGCAATCAATGAGTGAAGTGATACATGGCACAGCACGAATGGCTTTGTTATGACAAAATATTTTTTAAACATTTCAAACTCAACAAATCCAATGCATGAAGACCGAGTAACAATGTAAGAAACCTGGGGCGAGTTTCAAAACAGCGAGATCTCGGTAGATCCCGGTAGATCTTGCTCATTGGGTCGTTTCTACGGCTGCTCGCTCGCTAGTCAATCGCAAGGCGAGGCGAGAAAGAGCTAGGCGCCTCTCGGGGTACTTTGCCTGCAAGATCAAGATGGCGGAAAGTACGCGGTTTATGCTACTTGGAATCTGTTACGGTGATAATTCGATGGTAAATCTTCGAGTTTCAACCAGATCATGGGAGGGGGTGAAGAACTGTAAGTGAACAATTTTGCTTTTAATCGATTTTGATGATACATTTGATTTTTTTTTACTTTATTTGATTTTATTTTCGCAAATCGTCCAACACATTCGAAGGAACCGCCGTTTGTGTACAAATTGAAAACGAGGCTAGAATGAGGCAGCATGGTGGGTAGTTTCATTCAATGATCGGTCTGACTCAAAAACGAGATCTTGTGACCTAGATAGTCTCGCTGAATTGAAACTCGGCCCTGGTCTACGCGTGATACAGAGATACAGCTTGCATTCAGTAAGCGATATGTTGCAAAGCACGACTTGTTCAGCTAAGGAAAAAAACAATCTCAATTCGAGTGATACAAATGACAAACACCCGAGATCCCACAACAGCCTTAAAATACAGCCCGTGATAAGAAATGTAATAAATAAGTGCAATTGTTCAGCCTGTGGGCCCGAGAATTGTATGTTCAGGATAGCATCCTCGATGATGCCAAGTCATGATTCCTCAAGCAACCCATAACTCTGCAACCCCGACTCACTGCTTCAACAGAATGGCAGCGCTGCTGTCTCCAACTAGTACTTTAGTCGATGCATAAACTTTATTAGTTTTTGAATGTCCAGACTTATTCGGGAAATACTTTGAAATAGTCGGGAATTAGAACGAGCAAAAATATCTGTCTGTCGGTCTGTCGGTGAAATATGCATTAAAACCGTTGGAGTGCTAGAAAATTTTATTAGTAATATTATTGCTGCTTTAAAAAAGATCATTTTAATCATCAACCACCCCACTCCCTCATCCCATCCCTTTTTTTTTAAAATTTCGTTCATGGATTATAACAGATTTATTTGTGAAGTGGATTGTTCAATACGTTGAGAAAGAGTGATGTGTATTGCATGTGTATGTGTGTAAGCGAGGGAGAGAGAGAGAAAGGTAGAGATTTTATGCATGGTGTGCAATGCTTAGGTCACCTGGAATAAAAATGTTCAGTTTTGGGTTTAATTTTTACCCCAGCGCTGTAACATGCTTTTTGTGTGGAAATGTTTATGTGCTTCATACATTTTAATTCCTTCTTTCATTCATTCATATTTCAAGAACCACTGAACGAGTTTTGTCTTCTTAGAAACATTACCTAAGTTAGTGTTGGTGGCCTGCACTCCGTGCCATCATATCTGCACTATTGCAAAGGTCAAGGTCATTGGAGTGATTTTGTTGCTGAACACATTTTCCTCAATATCTCAAGAACGGCAGAATCGATGTTGTTGAGTTTTGGTATACAAGTCATGAGCCATCCATCAGTGGCAGTCAGGTTGTAGGTTAGTAGGTCAGTCGGTCGGTCCGTAGCTCAGAATTTCACTTTTTTGTTCAAATGTTGCCTTATTTCAAGAATACCCGAAATTCATCATTTTCACTTTTGCGGATATTTAAACTACTGCTAAGCATGTTAAAACAGTCATATTTGCACTTTCTCAAAGGTCAAGGATCCCCCGTCAGGGTGGAGGTTTCTGTATAAATAGTAATCCCGCTTTCTGGAAATTTAGAGCTTTAAATTCCCACTGTCGCTGTCTTTCTCATTTGTTCTTTCTCATTCCTACTCTGTTCCATCAATCTACTATACTTTTCTATACTATTCGCTATACTATAATTTATAAACAGCCCTCTTTTCTATACTATTCTTCTTCGCTAGACCAGTCACCTACCTTTTTTCTTGAAAACTCTTCCGGGACAAAACTCCCCATTTGTGTGTGAAGTTTGTTGTTTTAGTTTGGGAATATTGGACGCTTTCTGCCCAATGGTCACTAGGGCTTCCTATAATATTATGATTTAGCAGTGTAGGCATTTTATATGTATGTGTTTTGTTGATATTTTATGATGTTTGTATTCTATTTTGTTTTTGTAAACGGGGGTCCGAGAAATTAGAATATAGTCTCAGCGTCCCCTGCGTGGGATGTCTTTATTGCACAGTGACCGGCTGGTGGAGTGCCTTCAGTGTTACCACTGGGGTTGTTTCAGCAGATCTTTTATGCGGATAAGGGGTGAGTCCTCTTTCAGCCAAGTTGTGGTCTTGATTTTGTGCTCCTGATTCGGCTCTTGCAGTCCGCTGGACCCTGTAACTTGAATAACTAACTAAGTAACTAAACGTCAAGGTCATTGTGCATCACCATTTCCTAAACATGTACGGCCCTAGCCCTGTATCTAAAAAATTGATTTGGATAGCTTTTTCTTGCAGATAGTTCAAATAGTGGCTTATGGGTTTGTTTGTTGTTTTTTTGCTTCGTTAGGTTAAAGCCGATAAAGCGGTGTCACAACTCCGCCAAGAAAATAACCGCTTTTGTAAATGCTCATTGTTTTGGTAATACATTTGAATGACTTGCCATCTTGCATGTTCAGCGTCTCTGGGCATCTGCTGCTAAAACCTGCAGCACCTCTGACCGGTTGGTACTGAACAAAACAACAATGGTCTTTTGTACAGTTGACGTCACGGCAAGAACTTTGTGGCTTTTGGTTGTTCGTCCCCATGGAGACGGAAGACATTGCTCTTCTGCTTTCCACACACAGGGACGCTACGCTTGGAGATCTGCACGAAGACTATCAAGTTGGCATATGACAGTAAAAAATAAAAAAAAGAAAGAAAAAATACCTCCATCCGAATCGTGGCCGAACGTGTTGAAACTGGCGTAGGTCATGATGTTGTTGACCTCGTCATTGAGCCTCTCCTCGCTCAGCGTGCGCTGTGGGCGTCTCACAGGACCACCACTGTTCTCGACTCGCTTCTTTCGCAACACCTGCAAACATGCAACAGATGATGCTCAGACGTTATCAATAGATGATGCTCAGACGTTATCTGTTTTTGATGCATGGAATATCAGCGCTACACGAATGGTCACAGACATAATAATCGTCTTCGTCGTCACCGTCATTATCATCATCATCATCATCATCATCATCATCATCATCATCATCATCATCATCATCATCATCATCATCATCATCATCATCGTTTTCGTCGTCCTTCTACTTTCAGTATTATTATCATCCTCATGGTCGTCGTCGCCTTCATCGTCGTCGTCGGTTCCTAGTCGCATTTGTTTCAGCAATCGCCAAAAAGGTCTATACTCCATTCGCTTCTTTCCTTATATTATGCTTCGCCCTTGGTTGAAAAAAGTACTTGGTGAAAAACAGCACTTGGTGAAAAACAGCCCTCAAACTAATACTTTTAAACATTTCACTCGGTAATCGCCATGGTTTAAAAGGATTTTAAAAATGTACATAACAAAATATCACCATCCACTTTAATTAACACCACTTCACCGCTTCTACTCCCTCCATCACCACCACCATCCCCCACTATCATCATCATCGTCATCATCATCATATTCTTCTTTCTTCTTCTTCAATACCACCACCCCACTATCACAATCACCGATCATTACCATCAATGATCAAAAGGGTGTCCGGACAATCGCCACCTGGACAATCGCCACCCGGTCAATCGCCACCGGACAATAGCCACCCGGACAATCGCTACCCGGGCAATAGCCACCCGGTTAATAGCCACCCAACTCAATCGCCACCCGGACAATAGCCACCTAAGTCAATCGCCACCCACCCTGACAATCGCCACCCTTTTATTTACACACACATCGTTCAGCTTCGCGCGCACACTCATACAGAGACGCACGCCGGATTTGAAGAGTATTGATAATTTATTGCCGCAATAAAAACGCAAATGCAAACGCTCAGCTACTAAAACGATTGTAACCCATATGAAAAGAAAAACCACACAGACAGACTCACAGCTCCTACTAGTAAAACACAGGGCTGAGATTTAGCAAGCCAGGCTAAGGAGCCAGCCGGGCTCCTAACCTGGGAAGTTGAAGTTGCCAAAATATTTATCAGGTTGCCAGACCCCTTGATTGAAAGCACGGTCATTTTTTTTAACTGTATAACTATTGCAGCTAATAAACAAGATAAATTTCAACAACAACACTGTTTCATTTTTTAAAACAAGCACTGTATAATTTATTCATCATCGACATCCTCCACCTCAATGTTCCAAAACTTGAAGGAGCTTGGGTGTGCCTTCTTCTGGCCAGCTAAGTCATCATCATCATCTACCTGAGCACTCAGACTTTCCAACAGTTCTTCTTCATCTGCATCATCATATTCATCATTACTTTCAACTTCTCTGTCTTTTTTTTCCTCTTCTTGTCTCCCTCCCTCATCTCCCCCAGACTGAGACATTTCTATGATCTCGTCCTCTTTCATCTCTATCTCTTTGCCCTCAGCAGCACTCTTGGTTGTCTTCTTGGCCTGCTGTCCAAAAGCGCCACATCGTTCGAGATTGACAAAAGACTGAGAATGGGGAATATCGAAAGTACGGCAAGTCTCGCGTGACTCATCAAGGAAGTCAGAGACTCGTTCTGATACACGCAAGGAAGCAAGAAGGCTAGGATCTCGCAGGGCAGTAGCGTTTCGCGGCGAGGGAAAGAAGAAAGTCTCGCGAGAAAAGGCTATTTTTACTTCGCAAATCCCTCGCTTTGCTAGCGTTACCTAACTTCCTAGCATGCATCGGAACAGGTCTTCGGTGCTGACTGCAGAAGCGGTTGGCGCGTGTTTTGTTTTATATTGCAAGTCAAAAGTCCGTGTACAGGTACAGAATCTCTACCACTGGCGGTATTTTCAAGTCGCCAGCCGGGCGAATGGTACCCCAAATCGAGCTCGCCACACACTATTTTTAGGGGCCATTGGCGAGTTGGCGAACGTTAAAGCTCAGCCCTGAAAACAGTTCACTTGGATAAAAATCTCTCTCAGAACATGATGTTGTAAGCGATGCCTCGCAGGAAGATTAGTTTGCTGGTTGTGTCGTATTTCTCAAGCATTGTTTTAATGCGCTTCTCTTTGTCGTTGTATTTCTTGCGCTTTGGTGGAGGTGGATGTCCGATGAGAGCATGTGTGACGTTCAGTCGAGAAAGTGATGCTTCTCGCACCAGGGCCTCGATCAGTTTGAACAAGTCTGGGTGTTGGCACGCGAGGTTTGCAGCAAGACGGCTGTGGGAACCTTCTGATGGATTGTTAGTCCTTGGTAAGCCGAGTCCAGCTCGGTCGTGCACATTCCAGCTCGGAATTGGAAAGAGAGGAGGCCTCCAACGCCCGTTTCGATGGCGCTTCCCGATGTACGTAGACTCAAAGTACTCCACCACTGGCTCAAGTTCATCTGAGCAAGCATCTGCGAGTTCCACAAACCCATCAATGACGTCATCTGGGGGCAGGAAAGGGAGTGCCATCAACATCCGAACATGCAGAGACAATGCATCGTCATTCATGTAAGCCTGCTGCAATCCTTTCCCCTGAACCTGCCTGAATACGTTCTGGCACAAATGGAAATGACAGTGAGACACCTGCACTCCATCGAAAGATGCGTTCATTGCATTCTTCATGGCGCATTCGAAATCCATCATCACAGATTGAGGTCTCATATTCGGCCGCAGCTCCAACATCCTCTCCAATAGTTGGCGATATGTTTCCTTTCTCTTGTTGGGAAAAAGAGCGTACAAACATGGCACGACTCGGTCTTGAACTATTGCGTGAAAAGTATATAGTTGAAAAAAGATAGTTGGTGCTGACTTGAAAGTTCCGTCGCAGAGCCAATGCGTTGAGTTCTGTAAAAGATCCAATCCGTCGTATGTAGCGAAGATAAGAAGACGGTCTGCCCCTCCAGTGTCCACTTGAAGGAACTGTTGACCGTCTGCCGTTTTACGATAACGCTCAGGAAGGTCAACATCTTCCCTGTTAAGCGGTGCAGGAAGTGGCTGGGCTGCTCGTCGGCGATGTCTCCTGATTGATCTCCGCATCACTTCAACTGCCGGGAGCTGGCCCATCCCAGCCTCGGAAACTCCACTGACAGCTTGCGTCAGGATTCGCTGGGCCCCTGCTAGGGACGTTGCTGCTGATGTGGTCATTCTTGATATTGCAGATCTTGCCTCGTACTGGCCCGCGTGTCCAGCAGCAGCACATGAGTGACTACTAACGTGTTTCACCACAACGCCATCCTGTAAAAAAAGAAGAGAAATAGACGTCAGGCAAATTAACATTTAATATGGAAGTTTCTATACACATTTTTCATTACAGCCATTCAAACATAACGTACAAACATTCTGCTGGTTCCCGCTCATTCTCCATCTCTGGCCCTACAATTTGGAACTCTCTCCCTATCTCTGTTCGCAGCTCTCCCAACATCACCATTTTTAAATCCAGACTGAAAACGTTCATCTTCCGCAAATTTCTATCGGACTAGTCCTCTTGCTCTCTGTCTCTGTCATACACCACTAATTATGTTTTCGTGCACTTATTTATTGTACATAAATGTCTTGGTTGACTGCTTTTTGAAAGCGGGTGTATGCGGGTGAAACACGCTTTGAACACAGGTACTTAGGAAAAAGCGCTATATAATTAACCTTATTATTATTATTGTTAGGATATTTATATCGCGCTTTTTCCAGTGAAAGACCTGCTCAAAGAGCTGGTCGATACAGGATCGAACTCAATCCGCCCGAGGCGTAAATACACAAGAAAACATTTCACGTGTGCTATTTACAAAATACAATACAATTTTTTTATGCACACATTAACATTCACATGAATAAATACATACCTTCACATGAATTGATGCTGGACACTTGGTGCGTCTGTTGAGGTGGCACAAAAAACGTTTCTTGTCGTCTTTCAAATTTTTGTGAAAATAGTAGACGAAACCATTCTCTTCGAACATGCTCTTTCCATGAGAAGACGCAATCGCATCCATCCTATCAACTTTGTTGGAGTGTGACTGAGAACTTTACTTCACAGCCTGACGTCCGATTGTTTTGTTTACACAATTTTGTCAACTTGATTGAAGTGTGAACATTAGTTCACAGTTGGACTAATGTTTTGATGTTTGATTTGTTTTTTTAATCGGAAAACATTTTTGTCAACCTGATTGGAGTGAGACTGTGAACTTTCGTTCACTTAATATACACTTTAAAAAACCAAAACTGAAGCTGTATTTGATTTTTTTTCATTACCAACTGTATAGGTTATCATTTTAAGACATGGTGGCATTTGCACTTTCCGGTGGCGATTGTCCGGTTGGCGATTGTCCCAGGTGGCGATTGTCCGGTTGGCGATTGTCCCAGGTGGCGATTGTCTGGGTGGCAATTGACTTGGTGGCGATTGTCCGGTGGCGATTGTCCGGGTGGCGATTGTCCGGGTGGTGATTGTCCGGTTAGCGATTGTCCCAGGTGGCGATTGTCCGGTTGGCGATTGTCCCAAGTGGCGATTGTCTGGGTGGCAATTGACTTGGTGGCGATTGTCCGGTGGCGATTGTCCGGGTGGCGATTGTCCGGGTGGTGATTGTCCGGTAATCGATCAAAAGTACCAACGTGGGCCTTCAATTAAGCTTACTTAGCGGCAGGGATAGCTCAGTCGTCAGAGCGCTCGACTTGATTACGTGCGTCTCGGGCGACGTGGGTTCGAATCCTGACTTCAGCAAACTATTTTGTGATTGCTGAATAGTAGTGGCCAGCGCTTTGAGAAGCTCTCTGAGCTTGTAAGTGCGCTATATAAGAGTGATCTCTTTCTTTCTTTCTTCAGTGAAGTGGTTTTTGAAGTGGTGTTTCACCCGTCCCCTATACGCTTATGTGTCCGGGGACGTTAATCTATAAAACTAACTAATTTCTTTCTTTCTTGATCTTTACTACACATTTTGTAGCGAAAGGGTTCCAAAACCTAAAGACTGGAGGCAATGTACGTTTAAGAACGTGTGACCGTTTTAATAGCACAAACGATAACAAAGAGGGGAACATCTCGTTACTCCCCCGTATCACTACTCCCCCGGCTCGTTACTCCCCCAGCTCGTTATTTTGAACAAAGTTCGACCTATTTCGTCGCCTATAGGAGACGAACTAGGTAAACTTTTTAGAAAAGGGTTCGGGTAAGGGTTAGTTGCAGAGCTATCCCCAACCCTTGCCCTAACTCTTTTCTCTACAAAAATTACTTTCCGATTCCTACATTCTTAAAATAACGAGCTGGGGGAGTAACGAGCCGGGGGAGTAGTGATACGGGGGAGTAACGAGCTGACCCCACAAAGAGCATGACAATTTAAAATGCGCACCTGGCGAAGTCCATAGTCGTTGCTGATGATGTCCCCATCGCTGGCGTGGAAGGCGCCACATTTCCTTTTCAGCAGCTTATCTTGATGAAACGACAGCCGCACGTCCGTGTTGCTCCGGGCAAACTCCTGAAGACAACATACGGTACATTCTACACATCCATTTCTGACAATGCCAAATCCCGTGCCCTGGTTAGTGTAAATTCATATGGATATATGGTGTGGAAAGGCAACAATTGAATTTTGACTGTCCAAACCGCCAAGGATTCTTAATAACTATGAAAAATTGTGTGATCATGCTAAATCCTACACGTT
This sequence comes from Oncomelania hupensis, assembly GCA_036898135.1. Taxonomy (NCBI): domain Eukaryota; kingdom Metazoa; phylum Mollusca; class Gastropoda; order Littorinimorpha; family Pomatiopsidae; genus Oncomelania; species Oncomelania hupensis. The sequence continues at coordinate 49,846,339 of CM072511.1, read as the reverse complement.
GTCCTCAATTCTATTTTTTTTTTTAAATTTGAAGCGTCGCAGACCAGAAATAATTAAGCTCACTAACTCAATAACATTACCCACTCAACAATACACACCTACTCACTAGGTAAATGGTACGATCTGAAATGGGTACATACAGGTTCCCGGCAGCAATCCCCAGCCACAGGCCCTGGTCCTTTCCTGCGAGTTCTAGGGGGCTGTTGCTTCTTGAAAGAAGATTTGTGCAGCCATGAGCGCGAGTCTTTCTTGAACTGCTTGCCCTGAAATTCGACGAAGTAGCAAGGCGAGTTCTCGTTGTAGCTACCTTCGTTATCCAGGAATCGCTTCAACACTGCTGTCTTGTCCACGTCCGCATCGTCCGGGTGAGATTTGGGATTTTTGTGTAGCCAGACTCGGGAGTCTTTTTTGAAGCCAGATGGAAGCATTCCAGGCTCAGATCTGGCTGTGGTGATCCTTGGCCTCCGTCTTTCTACAGCCTTTCTTCGCCGCTTCCTTCTGGCCCCTAGCATGGCGCGGCCTACGTCATCTTGACTGTGAATGTGACGTATACATACATGACGTCATGTATTCTCCTTTCTACAGATGTGACACTGGGCTAGAGTAGCCGGTTTAGATTAATGTACAGTTCTACCTGTTTGTAATCGTTTTATCTAAAGGAAGGTCTAATACATTTATGAGATTGTTAAGAAGATCTACAGACTAAATGAAAAAAACATACAGTCAACGATTTGCTAAAACGATTTACTATAAGCTCACATCTCAAAACAAAAACTAAATAATAGTCTAGTCTAGATCTCTTGCAAATCAAAGTCTATAGCATACGTCAACAATCGTCTGGAAATGTTCCATTGGCTCGTGGCGCCTAAAAGTATGATTACAAACGCACAAAAACACAACTCAGTACAAAGCACTGTGAACTCAAGTATCACACGCTTTGAGTTCATTTTGCATATCACAGACATTGTAAATAGTGGTTAAAAAACCAGTTTTAAAAAAAAACACGTAGTACGCGTAAACAAGCTTCTTTCACAAAGTCCCCTCGTGGAAAGCATGTTCCATCTCCATATCACAGTGTCTGTAGCAACAGCGACAGGATGTGAACAGTCCTTGCCTAAATTCCATGCCCAGCATCCAGACGGCTGGGAAAATGACACATTCTGCATTCCGTAGAACTTCTAAAGCGTGGCGGTCGTGAGAGCCGGGGGACCCACAAGAGTCTGAACCGTCCAAGCAGACAAAAGAAAGAGTGAGGTCCACAAGCACGGGGGCGCTGAAGGCCAGTGAGATTAGGCAGGCGAAGAACGTGTCTGTCATTTCGTGGCTCAGGATTACACCGTCACTCCTGATAAACAGTTAATAAAAACGCAATAAAAAGTTTAGTCAGAATAGTACAGAACGAGAGAGAGGGGCTTCTGAAATTAAAAAGTACGAATTATTACTGCAATAATAACCTATAGGCGATATCAAAAAGCCTCAGTGGTGTCGTATTTCGTCATGAAAAAGCATAGGTTTTTTTTTGTCAGCTCACCTGGATATAATGGTCCTGACAGCCATGCGGTGATTGGGCGGCCTGAAGAAGCGACAGACCAGCATCAGGACCAGGCAGACCAGCAGCAGCATGAGTGGCAGAAACCCGTAAAGTCCTAGCAGCACCACCCACACTCCCAGGTCCCACATCCCCACCACCTCGCACGACGCTGCAGCTGTGATACCGGATGACGTGACTACTTTATTGAGCATGACCATGGCCAATGAGGAGATGGCGAACAACCAAGGTGCTAGGATTCCAAAAGCCACTACGCGTCTTTTCATCCCTGGGGTCACGGCTTCACAGCATATCGTGGTTGCGTACTCTAGACATAATGCGGACAGCGTCAGGGCGGTGATGGTAGGGGTGACGAACTCGTGCAGGCCGGAGACCAGGTAGTAGAGGCTGCAGTGGTAAGGCCAGTGTCCATCGTTCATGGCTGCGCTGGCGTCTAGCGGCAAGTACACCATCCCCACAAGTATCACGTCAGCAAAAGACAGGCTGCAGATCATCTGGTACTTGGCAGAGCTGAAAAAAATCAATTACAGCGATCATGCTTTTTTCCAATTTATTTACTAATAATTATAGGTTATAAGTAGGAATACGCGAGAGATATACGAAACCAACGATATCATCATCATCATCATCATCATCATCATCATCATCATCATCATCATCATCATCATCATCATCATCATCATCATCATCATCATCATAATAATAATAATAGTCGTCGTCGTCTCCACAAGTACAAACCAACACAAAAAGAAATAACAAATAATGTAGGTTATCATTCTACCAGTAATAATACAGGATGCTAAACGCGCCTTACCCCAAATCATTCAGGCTCAAAGCGCGGCGACCTATACCAACATACACGCTCACCTGTCTCACCACCATCATCCGCTCCGACAACAATAACAACGATAATAAATATTAGATTTGCTGTCGGTGTCGTTGCGTCTGCGGTATTTGCCGCGCGAGTTTCGATAATTCTTTGTAACAGTCATGTACATGTATGCACCGTCCCATGGTAATCTGCACTGGTAGCTGACGTCGTTGTGCGAACTACAACTTCTATTCCCTGAAGCATCCAACCTGGTCGCTGGTGATTTTAATGAACGTGACTTAAGAACATGCTTACCTGCATTTCAACAATATATCACTGTCCCTACTCGGGAAGACAACACCATTGATTTGGTGTATGGAAACATTAGAAATGCATACAAGTCTTTTGTTCTTCCCCCATTTGGTAAATCAGACCATAACGTCGTGTATCTTGTACCTGCATACAGGCCTAAATACAGAGAGAGCCTATTGTAAAGAAGTCTTTCAAAGTATGGTCACAGGAAAGTGTAGAACTATTGCAGGGCTGTTTTGAATGTACAGATTGGGATGTTTTTTTAATTAATTCAAGCAAAGATGTTAACAAGGCAACAGAAGTAATTTCTGATTACATTAATGTTTTCCATTATACTTTAATTCCATCAAAAACAAGGAAACTGTACCCCAACATTAAGCCGAGGATTTCAAAGCCCCTCGGTTCAAAGCCACTCTAAGCGAAAAGAAGCGCGCTTTTTAGGCAGGCGATAAAGCCGAGATAAGCGCGTTCAGAGCAGGCTAAGAGAACAAATTTTGGATGCTAAGAGAGACTACAAAAAAAAGTAGAATCGAGGTTCCAGTCCGGTAGCATGGCTGTCGCCTGCCCGGGGCCTTAAAATGTTGACGGGACAAGCAAAACCGAAAGCAGTGAGCGCGATCATGCCCCTGAAAGACCAGCTAGACTTCTCGGAGAAACTCAACGACTTTTACTGCAGATTTAAACGCAACGAGGTTGGTTGGTTGGTTGGTTTATTAATGTCTTGTTCACCAAAGTTGATAAGACTAGATGATAAAACGCAACGACATTAAGCATGATCTGGACGCGGTAATCTCCCAGTTAAAAACGGATGTATTCACCGATGGGGACGAGGACTTCGGGATCCACGACGAAGATGTAGAGAAATATTTTAAGAAGCTTGGTATCAAACATGGCTGTTGGACCTGACATGATCAGTGGACGTATCTTAAAGACTTGTGACAGTTAGGTGTGCAATGCTTTTAGCCGCTTGTTTACATGGTCTTTTAAAGACTGTACTGTACCTAACATCTGGAACAACTCTACCATCTATCCAGTCCCTAAGAACAACAGACCTAGATCCCTTAACGACTACAGACCAGTTGTTTAACCTCAATAGTAATGAAATGTTTTGAACGCCTTATATTCTCTGGACTTCTCACTCAAACCAAACCCCACCTGGACCATTTCAAGTTTGCATACAAGCAAAATAGATGTACTGAAGACGCTACTGCTACACTGCTGCATAATGCATACAAGCACCTGGAGAAGCGTGGCTCTTTCGTACGCATTCTTTACATTGACTTTTCTTCGGCCTTCAACACTATCCAGCTCCATCTTAAGGCTCAGAAACTGCTTCGCTACGACCCTAGACTTGTCCTGTGGATCATTCAATTCCTAGTCAATAGAACGCAGTCAGTTCGCTTTCATGACGCTATTTCTTCACAAACGTCAACTTTTACAGGTGCTCCTCTAGGTAGGCCTACTATGATATCCCCCGTTCTATTTACCATCTACACTAACGGCTGTCGAGCTCTGTAAAATACTCTGATGATGACTCTGCTATTGAAGATTTATCGGACTGCAAGGCAATCTACGTTTCTGAAGTTGAACGATTCAACACCTGGTGCAAGCATAATTTCATTGACTTGAACGTCACCAAAAACCAAAGAACTCTTGATAGACTTTAGACGAAACCCTTCTCCTGTCCCCGACTTTGTGATTGATGATTTAATTGTCGAGCGTGTATCCGAGTATAAGTATCTTTGTACCATTCTGGATGAAAAACTCTCTTTCAATGCTAACACAACGTACATTCACAAAAAATTTCAATCTCGTATTTACTGTCTGCAAAAGCTTCGTAAATGAACATAAACTCTGATATTCTTAAAATCTTCTAACAATCCTTCACTGAATCTGTGCTCTCCTTTGGTTTTGTGTGTTGGTATGGAAGCTCGAGTGTGAAAAACCAAAGTTGTGAATGTGTGTAAAAAAGTGACTGGGAGCCAACCAGAAAGTTTGAATGCACTGTATGAATGTCGAGTGGTACGAAAGGGTGGAATGATTGCACATGACAGTAGCCACGCCTTGGATCACCTGTATGAACGTCTGCCCTCAGGTCGACGATTCCGCACCCCTAAATCGAGAACTGTCAGAATGCAAAGCCAGGGCCGGATCTGGGGGGGGGGGGGGGGGGGTTCCTGGGTTCCGGAACCCCCCCCCCCCCCCCTGGCCATTCGATGTACCTCACTCAGTCAGAAAAAAAAATATATATGGAGTTTTTTTAAAGCTCTTAATTTAGTTGACACTGGTGATAAGTAAAACGTTCCTCATTCTACTCAAGTTCCTCGAGCGGACACGTTTTTGTCACCCCTAACCCCTTAAAAAATTTTTGGAACCCCCCCCTCCAAGAGTAAGTGATCCGGCCCTGAAAGCAGCCTCATTTCCAAATCTGTCAGCTTAATGAATAAATCGTAACCATCATCCCAATGACTGTCGCCATCTTAGTTCTGTCCAACAGCTTTTGGGGCTTTTAGTGCTTATGAACATTTTAATTTACAGTTTAACTATTTACTGTTTTTCTTTATTTATCTCCTGAGCAGCAGAGTTTGTTTAAATGGTAGTGTATTATTGCCGTTAATTAGTGTTATGTGATATATTGAGCCTTCTTACGTTGTACTCATTATGACGTTTTATGTTGATTTATTATTCATATTGCTGAGTGAATGTTGTTGCTTATTGTTATTTATAATGTTTATATGTGTGTGCGTACGTTTGTGTGTGAGTATGTGTGTGTGTGTGCATCAAGCAAGAATGTGTGTGATTGCGCCTGTGTGAGTATATAACACCCATTGTATTTTTATTTTTATTAGTAATTTTTACAAACTGCTGTCTTACGACTGATTGTATTGATCTGCCAACCTTAGAGTGTATAAATTGTTTATTTTAGGGAGTGTGCATGTATGTGTGCTTCATCATGGCTTTGTGCTTCATTGTGCTTCACCATGGCTTTGCATGCATGTGTTAATGTTTTAAATGTACGTTTTGTTCTTTTGTTTGAAGCTGTGCACCACATGCACATTTCTCGTATTTGAGATAATAAAGTATCCTTATCTTATCTTATATTATCTACTGCAATCCCACCCGATGTGTACTTGTATAGCGAACGCCTCCATGTCATAAAAACATGTTAGAAGCTGTTGATTTAAAGTGTTAACGTGAGAATGAGATCATTTATTTCCATTAAATAGGATGATCATGAATGAGTTTCCTACTCCGCACTGTTGAGGGAAAGTTCTACGATAACGGTATAAAACGCCTATGGCTTGTCCCTATCCATCGTCGAAAACTACAGCCGAAACACGAGAAGGTGGCGATGCTGTTGTGGACTTCAAAATAGATGCTGTCTTAGTTGACCTATTTAACCAGCGATAGATGTTGTGGCTTAAGCAGTACTCTAGAGGAGTACTAGACCTGCGTGTAAATTTGAATGACGTTCACTGTGAAGTTTTGCAAGGACAACTATGCACTGATTATAGTAGGTAATGTTTTTACAACGCACGTACACGACGTTCTAGATAATATTTTGCAAATATCCTACGCAACAAAAATGTCTAACTACAAAACAACTGTTTGTGTTTGTGTGTACTTCTGTGTGCGTGTGTACGTGTGTGTGTGTGTGTGGGTGGGTGTGCATGTGCGCATGTTTACACGGCGTTCTTTGGACAAACTAGTGCACATCTACATACGTTCTTTGGACAGACCTCCTTGTTGGGACGTCCATTTAATGATCCGTTAGGGTTAGGGTTAGAACACTTAAAAGTACTTTAAAAGGGGGTCGTAGAACGACCCATTGTCCACACAACGTATGTAGCGTTTGAGGAAAGTCCAAATAACGGTGTCTGTGCAAGTGTGTGTGTGTGGTGGGGGAGGGGGCGTGTGTGTGTGTGTGTGTGTGTGGGTGCGTGTGTGTGTGTGCGTGGGTGTGTGTGTGTGTGTGGGTGTGTGTGTGTGTATGGTTTACTTCCAATGTTAATTTCTATCTTTTATTGCAATTATTATATTTACTAATGTAATCTATTGTACCGTTAATGTGCCTGTGGGTGATGCATATTGAACAGTCTTTTGTTTTGATAATAAGCTTTATAAATACTAGTAGTAGTAGTAGTAGTAGTAGTAGTAGTAGTAGTAGTAGTAGTAGTAGTAGTAGTAGTAGTAGTATCATCATCATCATAATCATCAGATCGTCACCTCTTAATGTGAATTAACTATTTTATATAGCGTAAGTGTTTTCGTATTCTGGTCAAATTATCACAGACACTTTATAAATAAATGTGGCAGAATAATCCTACTTGCGTAGGCGTGGTGACACGAAGACGACGCCGAGGAGAACGGAGTTGAAGATAAAGCTGAGGACACTCAACACGACGTTCTGTCTTGCTCTGGCCTCCAGCCTCTCCTTCACTGTACCCGTGTCGTCCCCGATGGCGCTAGGGACAGTCAAGTTGCCCAGCGTCCTCTCAACTGAACCAGATGCTGTTGCCACCATGGCAGTCATCATCGTCAGAACTGTTGTGGAAGCCATCTAAAAGGCAGAAGGAAGTAGGTAAATATAAATCTATCAAAACCTCTTTCAATGTTGGTTTCAAATAAAAAGCATTAACATAAGCGTAATACATATTTAAACACTCTGAAGTCGTAAATTTTTAAATCAAAATTCGTCTAGCAATATACAGATTTCCAATTCTTTCTTCGAAAAAGACCGAATCAAAATCGAAATCATGACGATCTACGGCAGCAAAATGTCATCTCTTGAAGCTTGTGCAATGTAATAATAATATAATAATTGTTTATTTATATACCACAGCATTACATATAATAAAACACGCACTCGCTGTGGTTGACAACTTCACAAATTACAAATTGTTAGCAAATAATAGATTAACATACATATCAAACATATACATTTTTTAAACAGGTTAAATACTAATATAGCTATAAAATCTCATTATAAAAATCTCATTATAAAAAATATATATATATATATATAATAGCATAATATACAGAACAATGGGACAAACAACAGCTCACAAAAATCATATCAATTAAAATCAGCATAGGATCAACATACAAAATAATACATCGAACAGCTACTCCGTCGCCAGCGCCAACAATCAACCGTCCAGAAGCCACATTAGTTATCACAGCACACACAAAGACACACACCCACTCCCACACACACACACACACACAGCACGCACACACAGACCTACTACCGTCTGACAAGTCATATCTCAGCTGACGCAAGGGAAATCTACATAATTATTTATAGTATTGTTTAAACAGGTGTGTTTTTAATGTACACGATTCTAAGAAACCCGAGGTCGTGACGATTTCATGCAAGCATAATTTGCCTTTCATTTAAATTCTTACAATTTGGTTTGAAAGGAATAATAGTAATCCATAAAGGACAAGGGTCACGATAATGTAAGGAAAACGAAATGAATTTTATACTGTCACTGTCTTGAAGAAACATCCAAAGTCAGGATGAATTTTGGCAGAATTTGTCTACCTGTCACGTGGGGTTTATGGGCTCTGCACAATGGAATTATGGACCCTCACGTTTATTCGGTGGGAACTGCTAGTAAGTCACCCTATGAATTACTTTAATAAATTTATTTGTTTAGCTCGTTCTGTGTTAAGGTTGGGGTACAGAAATAGATAGAAAAATGGTAAAAGATTACTGTCACACTAGCTTTCACACGGCTATGAATCATATGTAGTCCAGCCACTTGATAACAGTTAAAATCACACATTTATTTCTTCTACTCTATACAAGATTCTCTAAGTACTAATCTAACTTAAAAAGTCTCTTTCAATGCTAATAGTTCGATCGCTGATAGTCTAGGCAGCTGTTATATCTTCATCGGGCACTTGCTATTATATCTCATGTAGATTTGGACTACTGTGGTCCTTTTTACAGTTTCTGAAGAGTTGGACTACTGTGGTCCTGTTATGATCAGTTTAAGTGCACCTTCGTTTTTGCACTTAACTGCTAGATGGTGCGTGCGAAGTCCTTCTGTGAGGTAGCTTCTGGTCCACCTGTGTCGTTGTGTAGTTGGGTTCCCTTGCCACGCTGTGGGGTCTGACAGGGTGTTTTTCCGGGTAGCTCTTTCCGACTTGTGCGGTAGAGTCTCCTCAACCAACTTGTCGTTTCTGTGGAGTGGGACGCCCAGGATAGCTCGCCTGCTCGTCTGTTTGACAAGTTCAGGCCCGTTGTGACTTGATAGAATTCTAAGATTCTAAGTCCTGCTTCCTGGTCTAAGTGTGGAGAGATTTCTCTGCCAGCTTTCTAGCTGTTAACACTTCGGTGTACTCCTCCCAACTGACCAAAGCTGTGTTAGGCTCGGACCCAGTCAAACTGGCTCGAACCGCTTTGCCTAAGCTCTCATTGGGTAAAACGGTCCGATTCAAAGCTCAAGTGCTGACTAACTACGCAGCGTGGGTCGGGCTCGCGGTGTGTACTTTATTGCTGCTATGTAATATACTAACTCTCTTAATGTTACAATTACTACACAAGGCTAAATAGTCACTGGGCAGGGTAAAACTAGCCAGTTCATGACACTACCATGGGCCTCGTCTTAATTTAACTTTGAAATAGAATACATGCTTGCAAGTACAAGCGTCATCATCAAGAAAAAAATGCACCCATAAAATGCTTGACTTTTTTTGAACAGGTGAAGCTTTTAAAATCCAAAGTCATGCTGAATTAACACATGATTAAATAAAACCAATAAATCAATAACAAAATTAAATTAAATTTTAAAAATAGGCATAGTTCGTCGAACATAACATTATTTGTATTCTTCATTTTAGTTTTGATGGTAGGCAATTAACAGGACTTCAATAAAATCTGAGTTACACCACGAAATTATTCATGAACTCGAATACTGTGAACAGAAATGTTTGAATAACCTCTGGATAGTCTTCAGCTGCCGTTGTACATTATTTGGTTACCGTAACGTTCCGTTAACTTCTGTTGTTTTGTCAGTCCTGCACTAACATCTACGTCTGATAAATTATTTTACTTTTCTTCAGGGCTATGAACCAAAATACCCCACTATCTCCGGTTAGTTCAAGCATTTGTTTCAATCTCCTCCAACCTCCGACCACACACGTTTGGTCTGACTATGCCATAGTTTTCAGAGACAGAATGTTTAGCCTTTTTGTTCATGCTTTTGATGGAGTTAGACTAACCTTTATTCCTCGATATAATGGGCTTAAATTGAATCTAAAACACAAACAGGTCAAGCACAAATTCAAAATATCGACTGGCGTAAATCTCACGTCTGGTCAGAAAAAGGAGACATCATTAGTGGAGCAGAACTCCGTCGTAGTCTTACACGCCAAACTTTTCAACAGGGTTTCCCTACTGAAGGCTAAACAAATATAGCTAAATATGCACTAACGCTATAAAAGCCAACTGATTGTAAAATAATGTGCATTAACAAATACACATCTAGCACAGCCGACAAGGGCCTACATTACTAAGGTCATAGACAAGAAAAATGAAGTGCACAACTCATACTGGATATAATAGCAACTGCTAAATCAACAACAGCTAAGTGAATAATGTCAGTCCGATGAAGATTTTACAAACACCGTAGATAGCTTCCTGCTTTACGTAGCAACTATGCCATTTTATGGCCTTTTAAAAGGAAGGAATGGCTTTTCGCCTGCTTAAAGGGGTGAGGGTGGATACGATGGGAGAGAGAGCGATGATCAGCAGTTCAATATAATGAACATAGTTTCTTCCTTTTTCTTCTAAAGTCAGGTTACAGAGTCAAGAGAGCGAAGAAAGAAGAGTGTGGCGAGTTAGGATTTATATATAATTCCAGATCACACACACACACACACACACACACGTACACCCACCCGTAAACACGTACAGCCACCCATACACACGTATACCCGCACACACGCACGTACACACACACACATACACTCTCAAAAAAAGGTGGCACTTGGCTTAGAGAACAATCTATTAGCTTAAGCGCCCCTCTGGGGACAAATGAACTCATTGAATAAAACCAACTAAACAGTCCCAGTTGGCACTTGATGTATTTGATATTGATAAACCATTTCCCATTGTTTACAAAATCAATATTACCTGCACAAGTGTAAACATTGCACTGGACAGACCTGTTTGCTTTGCAACTACGGACTTGCGTTTGAGATCGTTATAGGTAGATAGCATGCTCATGATAACGCATGTATGGTCATGATAACGCATGTATGGTAAAGCTATCTGGCACATGAATGTAGTTTATTTTCCAAGCGAACATCGATATAAATCTCTTTCGATAACCCTTAGATACTCAACTAGCTAGAACTATCTCATTGACAATAGTGAATACCGAGAGAAAGGGTGAATTCCTGGTATCAACCACATGCGCTTGTATCTGTATACGAAGGCGTCCTCCCTACAGAACGCGGCCCTCTCAGTTCTTTAATATCCACTTTGATATAAAAGTACTAAGAGGGGAGCGTTCCTTTACTCCTCCAAACCGGGCAAACGTCTCATTCTCGGCGACCTCAACATTCATTTTGAACAACCTGAACACTGGGAAACTAAACGCATCCGTCACAACCTCCATATCCATAGCCTTACACAATTTGTTTCTGAACCTACCCACTCTGAACACATCATCGACTGTGCAATCGCTAGAATGTCCGGCAACATTCTTTCTCATGTCATTGTATCACAAGATCTTGAGTCTGACCACTACGCTGTTCTCTGCTTTCTCTGTCTCTTTCCTCCTCAAAAGAAAAAACGCACAATCACCCGCCGCAATTTGAAAAGCATTGACAAAAAAAAAACCCAAACTTTTCTAAATCTGTGACGTGGCGTGCTTGGTCCCGTGGTAGCTCTCCCTTCCAGCTACTTTAAATGCGAGCTTATTTGCTACCTGTTAGTTGAGGGACCGGGTAGCTCAGTTGGTAAGAGCGTCTTGCTAGTAACCGAAAGGTCGCTGGTTCGAATCCTGGATTGGTCAACGTGTGATCATATTATTTTCCCCTTTACCAACAACTGGCCCGCTGGTGTCAGTATAAGTCGGTCCAGTAGTCACCTATATGCGAAAGTGTCGTGTGACTATAATCTACAAACAACAACAACCTGTTAGTTATATACATGAGCGTTGAACAGGGACAGACTCTTCTCGAAGGTATAGAAGAACTTAGCAGTCTACGATTAACTTTAGATAGTTAATTACGCGCCACGCACTTGATACGTGTATTTGTTTCCCGGGCGACTATGCTTTCGCTGGCTCAAGCAATAACAGAACAAAAGTATAGAATATAGATTATAGTAATGGTAACAACACAAGTGAAGCGACAAAAGAAGATTAAAATTTGAAGGATTTTCTCACACTTATATTTCCAAATTAGCACATTATCTGTACAACACTATAATCACACACGAAATGTTCATGCCATATAAACTGCGCGACTGTTTACCATCATTAATTACTGGGATAAATTGTACTGGTTGTTAATTGCTACTGTTGACATGTTATCGCTTATATTTGCGTCACTCTGGAGACGAAGTTTAACGATGGTGGGAAGCTTCTTCTGGGCACGTTCCTAAGATCCTTCTGTCTTCTCGATAGGTGGCTACTCGGTGGATAGCAAATGGAATGGAGGTCACTCCGTTGGGTAGGCCTCTCTGCTTCCAGTGGTCAACTGCGGTTGCGAGTTGTATTTCCACACCCCATCCCAGATGATCTGATCGAAAAGATAATCTGCTATTGTAATGGCTTGAAGAGCGTCTCCTTAAATTGTATCCCTAGTTGTGAGTAGTCGTCAGACATAATTGCGTCCGCAGCCTCGTGGGTCATAGTTATTAATTGTACATATTTATGAGGGTCCACAGTCGTGTCAAAATAAATCAAAGTACATAACTGGTCATGACTATATAATAATAATGGGTGATTATTATAACATGGTTAAACGTAGTCCTATTTATACATTCACATAATTATACATATGCATTGTTAACTACCTAACCCGTGGAGGTGCCGGGGTTTTCAGTATAAATAGTATCCCCACTTAACTTTCTGGAAATTTAGTGCTTTAAATTCCCTATGTCGCTGTCTTTCTCCTTTGTTCTTTCTCATTCCTACTCTTTTCTATCAATCTACTATACTATCTTCTTCTTCGCTAGACCAGTCACCTACCTTTTTTTCTTGAAAACTCTTCCGGGACAAAACTCTTCATTTGTGTGTGAGGTCTGTTGGATCAGCTTTGGAATATTGGACGCTTTCTGCCAAATGGTCACTAAGGCTTCCTATGATGTTATTATTTGGCACTGTAGACAGTTTCTATGTGTGTTTTGTTGATATTTTATAATTATGTTTGTATTCTATAAGATAACCAGCCACAGCGGCTGGTAGACACAAGATGACACTAGCATCAAAAGTTTGGCTTCCACGGAGATGGAATAAGTATTTAAATCAGCCCAGCTCAGACCTATGCCACGCAGAAGGCAGGCAATCATCGGACAGAAGGTTGCAATCAAAAAGACAGTGATCGAAGTCTATAGGAGAACCACACACGCAGAAGGTATCAACAAATCTGGTTCTCCAAAACCGGAACAGAGCCGGTGGGCAATAGTTTTGATGTGGCAAGGAGCGGAAAGGAACAGAGGCAGGGGACGATGCCTCTCGATCGGAGGTCGGCCGGGCCCGCCGTCAAACCACCTGCAAAAAGTAGAGTCTATAGAGAAGACGCTCTCGTATGCCAATATGAGTGCCTGTGGTGTCAAACGTTCGGGCATTGAACGCCTTTCAATTGGTATGAACATTGGATAAGGAGCCACTTCCATCCCCACACCCACCCCTCTCTCTCTCTCTCTCTCTCTCTCTCTCTCTCTCTCTCATTTGTTGGAGGCTCTCCTAGATTCCCAGATCCACAATAAAAATGTGGATTGTGCACGTGCTTTTAATGATTTCAAGTAGACAGAAATAATTTTTTTAAAAACAACGTCTAAAACCTAAAAGCTTCACTAACTTAGGTTTTGATGATGGATATGCTACACCCTATAAATGTTCCAATACATTATTAACAACAAATACTTTAGCTTACATCATTTGCAATACCGAACGTGGTTCGTAGCGACCCTGTTTAATATATATGTAGTGCCCGAGAATGTTCTCAAGCAAAGATTGTGCGTTTTATAGAGTAGTTAACAGCGGATTGGACTGACTGTATTAGAACGGATACAAGATACGAGATTCGAAATATAAGATACAATATGCCAGTGGAACAAGAGAGGATTTCCTTTCCTTATTTACACATTACATTACATTACATTATTATTGCTTTAGGTCCAGCGGACTCTTCCGAGCCAAATCAGGACCGGACAACCCCCGATCCGCATAAAAGATCTGCTGAAACAACCCTAGTGGTAAAACAGAAAGCTCTCCACCAGCTAGTCACTTTACAATAAAGACATCCCACGCAGGGGACGGCTGAGGCTTCACCCCAAGTTATCGAATCCCCGTTTACAAAAACAAAATAGAATACAAAAATCATTATAAATTATCAACAAAACACATACATATAAAATGCCTACATTGCTAAATAATAACATCATAGGAAGCCCTAGTGACCAACTGGCAGAAAGCGTCCAATATACCCAAGCTTATCCAACAGACCTCATACACAAACAAGGAGTCTTGTCCCGGAAGAGTTTTTAAGAAAAAAGGTAGGAGACTGGTCTAGCGAAGAAGACGGTAGTATAGCAGATTGATAGAAAAGAGCAGGAATGAGAAAGAGTAAATGAGAAAGACAGCGACAGTGGGAATTTAAAGCACTAAATTTCCAGAAAGTGGGGATACTATTTATACTGAAACCCCCGGCACCCCAACGGGGGTCCTCATTTACACAAGGAAGCCTTACGGAAGACAAACATAACTAGGAAGACGTTGGATATCAAACATAAGAAAGTGTATTCGTCCTGAAGACTACAATCCTTGGAAAATTTATCTTCGGCTATTCAAAACCAAAACGAAAAAGAATAACAATGAAAATAATAATCAATATGATACAAGTTTTTGGAATAATAAAAAGTTACGATCGAATAACATTGACCGTAATTGTTCATAAGGTGATGCTGACGATGAGCTGGCGACAATGGTGAGGATGATGATAATGATGCTTTACAACGAAGACAATAAAGATTCCTGGTTAACTCCGAAACAGACATAGATAAAGAATCAGACACGGTCATGCCGCAAAACGAAATTAAGAATTAGTGATGAGTCAGTGGAAACTGAGAGCATCCTTCACTATTTTTACTTCAACTCCAAACCGTCCATCCTAAAGTCAAACTTGTCCCAGATAGCAGTCAACAACCACTAATTTACTACCAGCGCCAGTTGTATAATGAACTGCGCCGTGGCCTCACAAAACCGTCAGGGAACTCGGTTCAAAACGTTTACTCGCTTTCTAAAAATTATCTGAACACCTAGATGCTAGAAAGCGTACTCCCACCTTTGTGAACCATAAATTATTTCAGCACTAAAGGTGCAGCAAAGCACCAAAGGACCAGGTTCCAAAAGTCAAGCATTTAACTTCGTCTCCATCTCCTTCTGCTTCTCCTCCTCCACTTCCTACTACTATTTCTTCTTCTTCTGCTACTGTTTCTTCTTCTTCTTCTTCCTCCTCCTCCATTTTCCTCCTCCCTCTTATTTTTTTTCTTCTTCCTCCTCCTACTCTTCTTCTTCTTCTTCTTCTTCTTCTTCTTCTTCTTCCTGATTTGGATCGGAAGAGTCCGCTGGACCTAAAGCAATAATCTTGTATTGTATAATATTGTATCTTCTTCTTCGTTTTAGTTTATGAATGGTACGCGTTCAGATACAGTAAAGCACCGACGTACTTAGTTCTGAAAGCATGCAAGCTCTAAAAAAATTCTTCTCCTTCTTTATTCTTTTTGTCTATGAATCATATGTAAGCATTATGGTCCTGCAATGCATCTTCTTCTTCTTCTTCTGCTGCTGCTAAAAATTAAATTTGAAATAGCAAGTACTTCTTCTTGTTTTTCTTGTTCTTTCTCTTCTTGTTCTTCTTGTTTGTGCTTACTGAGACATGATCTTAATATATGTTTCTAATCTCTATTTTGTTTTCTCTAAATTGTAATATGCTTGCCTTGTTCGTTTGTTTGGTAGTTTTTCCATAGAATTTTATTGATTTTTTTTAACCAACTAAAAAAAACAAAAACGCTTTGCATGCATATTTAACATTGAATGCTTGCCGTATGACTGTTCTTTGCGCGCTTTAACGTAAAGGAAGTAAGCTAATATGTTTTTGTGAAACCTATTATACATAATTGGTGTGTGTGGTGTGGTGTGCGTGTGTGTGTGTGTACGTGTGCGTGTATTTGTGTGAGAGTGTTTATGGGGTGCTCGCACGGTCGTTGAGCTTTGTCTTGCATGCCGCAGAGAGGAGTGGAGGGGGGAAGTGGGACAGCCAGTGGGTGAGAGAGAGTGAGAGTTGGGGAGAGAGATAGTATGTTAAACTGTACTTACACATGGACGATTTTGTTGTTTAGTGCGTCAGTGTGATTATTTGCAAATTCCAATGTATGCACGCTTTATTTGTTTATTTATGTATTTATATCTGTCTATATATATATATATATATATATATATATATATATATATATATATATATATATATATATATATATATATATATATATACATATATATATATATATATATATATATATATATATATATATATATATATATATACTTTTAGAAAATACAATGTTTATGTGTGTTGTCAATGTAAGTTTGTATATAGCTCTTTTTATGCATGTAATCGCCTGTGTAAATTTAGGCCTACTGTGTACTCGATTACACTGTTGTTTCTTTATTGATATTTTATTCACACTTTAAATCCCTTTTGTCTATGTCGTCTCGAATGACTGTTGGTTTCAGCAGACGTTAATAAAATATGCTACTACTACTTGTTTGTGAATCATATAATTAGGCGTTATTACGCGTTCCGCAACGCATCGAGTGTCAAGGCCGAAATGTCAAACAAACTTATCTTCTAAATTAAATGTCAAGCTGTTATCTGTGAACTGTTAGATTCTCTTTCTTTTTCTACCTCGTTTTTCTTGTTCTTACAAGAATTTGTCTATTTCATGTTGCTTTTGCAGTTGTAACTGCAGATTTTCTAGTTTATATTGTTCTTCATGTTCTTGTTCTTCTTTTTTTCCCCAAATCCCTACTGCTCACCTCTTTCTTCGTCCTCCTTTCACCCTCCTCTCATTCTTCCTCCTTCTTTTGGTGTCCTTCACCCCCTTTCTATGACGGCCTACTAGCGCCAAAACCGAGAGTTACCATTATCACGAGATAATTGAAATTATCACGTGTTCTGTGTAATTTACAGAGATACCGGTAATCCGCAGTGTTAATTAATAATTATCAGTATTTGCCATGCTTTCCTAGCGCCAAAACCTGATAATTACTAATATCATGAGATAATTACAATTATCAAGAGATAATTACAATTGTCAAGAGATAATTACAATTATCAAGAGATAATTACAATTATCACTGAAAATTATAAATATCAAGCTGAGCATGCGCGGCCCGATACGCGATGCGCATGCGCGGCAGCGGCACTGTTCCCAGCACGCCTGGGGTTTTGGCCCTAGTAAAGCGTGGCCAAAACTGAAAATTAGTAATTAACACTGTGAATTACCGGTATCTCTGTGAATTACACAGAACACGTGTTAATTACAATTATCACTGATACATGTAAGTTTTGCAGGTTTTGACGCTAGTAAGCTGCCTTACCAGAATTAAGCATGATCACGTGAAAATTATAATTATCAAGTGAGAATTTTAATTATTATGTGATAATTACAATTTTCAGTTTTGGCGCATTTCCAGGCGGATTGATAGAGCCAAAACTGAAAATTAAACATGATCACACGAACATATTTGTAATTTTCAATGATAATTGTAATTATCTTTTGATAATTGTAATTATCCCATGATATTTGTAATTATCACATGATAATTGTAATTATCAGGTTTTGGCGCTAGTAGGCCGCCATACCTTTCTTCTTATGCATCTTGTTCTTCTACCACTCTTTCTTTTGTTTCTCCTCTTCCTCCTCTCCCTATTTATTCTTTACATCTCCGCCGTCTTTCCTTTCCTCCTTCACCTCTCTACCCCCTTCTTCCCCTCCGTTTGTTTCCATCACTGCTTCTTCTTCGACTTCTTTCTCCCCTCACGCTTCATACACCTTCTTCTTCAAACCCTCTCTATTTTCGTTCATTTTCTGTTCTCTCTCTCTCTCATGCCACCCCCTTTCTCTCTCTCTCTCTCTCTCTCTCTCTCTCTCTCTCTCTCTCTCTCTCTCTCTTCTTTTCCTTCTCTTCCTCTTCATCTACTTCTGTCTGATCATTTTTCTCTGTCATTCTCCTCTTCTCCGTCCTCTTCTGGAAACAATCAATCATCTGGCGAGGAAAGCACTCAAGGTGACAGAATGTTGCTATTATTTCACACTACAGTGACTACCGATTGTTTCGGGATGCGCAAGGCTATATCTCTACTCCTATACACCCAGCTAGAAAGGCGCAGAGTATCCCAAAAGAGCGCTTAGGTTAGGTTAGATTGGTAGATTTAAGTCCCCAGACACAAGGCATATAGGGGTTGAGGGGCCGGGTAGCTCAGTTGGTAAGAGCGTCTTGCTAGTAACCGAAAGGTCGCTGGTTCGAATCCCGGATTGGTCAACGTGTGATCATATTATTTTCCCCTTTACCAACAACTGGCCCGCTGGTGTCAGTATAAATCGGTCCAGTAGTCACCTATATGCGAAAGTGTCGTGTGACTATAATCTACAAACAACACGCATATAGGGGACTTCCCAAGAGCGCTTAACCCATGTGAGCGCATTCTATAGTCTATAATTATGGGCGCGTTTCCGATGGCCCATTTGCGCGCGTGTCCAGTGTTCACTCAGTCTTGATTTGACAGTTGCTATCGCTATTTTCATTCGAAAAACAAATTGCGTAAATCACACACTCGTGTTAATTCTCCGACAAGAATCTAAAACATTTAACCCAGTTTTGATTTGACTGTTGGTATTTTAATTCGAATGCCCGTGTGACATTTCCATTTCTATTATAATCTAACACCTAACCTCTGCGAAACGTGACTAAAATGGCACACAGAGAAAAACTCGTGAGACTACAACCAACAAAGATAAATCAGGTCGATGGATGCATGTATTACCAGGAGAGGGTGTCAAGATGGCGACAACGTGGCGATATACCTACGGTCAGCAAATGCCGCGCCCGTTCAGATTTAAAACCGACCTCAACAACAGGAACATCTAGTTCTCGAATAGCATCTGTGTTATGATGACGAGACAGCCAATGACAACATCATTATGTTTCATTTTTGACTTATCTGTGTGTGATGGCTAAATCGTCAAACTCCAGTAGCTTTAAAGATGACCGCTTGTGGGATATACGCATATCGGCCGAGTAGGCTAAGATGCGCGCGCATATGGGATCCGACCACCCGCGCTCAAATGGACTGTGTGCCCAACTCGTCAGTCGCCAAAATGCGCCCTTAGGTGCTACTCCCGAAAGGTGAAGTAGTTGAGGAGGCGTTATCTTCAAAGTACGAGGTACGTAACTCCAGTCAATTTGCGGAGTATACGGTGTTCTATAGTCTTCATTTGCCACCGACTGCGCAGAAATAGAGGAAAACTTCGAAGGTTCGTCATAAACAATTGTTTTTAAAAAAATAATAATAATACTAATAAAAAGAAGCTCTCTGCGTGAATCCAGACATCCAATAATTTGGAAAACAAAAAAAGAGTCAACGTTCTACGGAATAAAGTGCTGTGTTTGCGTTTTGTGTGGGGTAACGTTTGTGAGATTGTGTGTATGAGGGGGGTGGTGAGAGGGCTGCGTTTGTGTATGTGTGTGTTCGTGGGTGGGTGTGTGAGAGTGCGCGCGCGTTTGTGGATGTTTGTGTATGGGTGCGTTGTTGAATGAGTGAGAGGGGCTGGAAGGGGAAACCGGCAACTCATCAATATTCAACAGACAAATAACTGTACACTGCAATCAGGCAATGCATAACCTGACACAGCAGGAAGTCTGGGACTAATTAAACCATCAGGCAGTACAATCGCTAACAAAGCGTTTAAACTTGGGTAACGAGACTGTTTTCGTCTCGGACACTTATTTAGGCCTGCTAAATAAATCAGACACTTTCGTGCAATGTTTTAATAGGCTTACATTGCGAAACATACCACTATCATCATCAGCAGCAGCAGCAACAACAACAACGACATCATCATCGTCATCATCATCATCATCATAATCATCATCGTCATCATCATCATCGTCATCATCGTCATCATCATCACCAGTCCCGCAAACGGTCGGGCCATTGGGGAGACACGAGAGATGCCAACGCAGAGAGTTTTCGCCACCACCCCTCATACACACAATCTCACAAATTCTTTTCATCTGGCCTGTCATATGTTGTAACGTTGTTTAGTTATGCAACGATTATTCTACTTTTAAGGCTGCTGTATTTCACCACCTTTTACACTTTACATCTTAGATGAGGTATTGTTGATCTGCCTCTTTTGGTATTAACGTCCCTCTCTTTTATTTTTTCTTTGAAATTACTCTTTTTTTTATGTTGATTGATTGATTGACTGATTTTATACTTTTATTTGTTGATTTGTTACATTCACTAGGTTTACATATTATCTTGTTTTTAAATGCAGAATAGATTTATTATGCGTGTGTATCTGTGTGTGGCTGCGTGTGATCAAGCGCTTTGTGAAGCATTTTATGTTTGAATTGCGCTATATAAAATAAATTATTATTATTATTATTACTTCCGTTCTGTCTGCAGCTATTGTCAGGAGATGTGGCATATCTAGCGCCCTCCATGTTTTGACATCATTTGTCCAGCTCTTTCTTTGTCGTCCTCTGTGCCTCCCTCCTTCCACTGCTCATTGCAGGAGAGCATTTGCATCGATGTCCTGCCGCGTAACGCGGCCAAACCACGCCAGCTTCCTTTTCTTCACAATGGGCCAAAACATTTAAATTATTTCCCTTGAATATGCAAATGTTCAGCCGATAGGTGCGCCAATAGTCGCGTACTTCCATGTTCAGGTCGTGGATCAAAATCTACAGTTTTAAGTCTTTTTTGATGTCGGTATATATCTTCAGCTTTCATAGGCGACCCCAAATGTTTTTTTTTTGCTTGGTGAAATGTTTGGAGTGATTATGTACATGTTGTCAGTACGACAAACGATTTATTTTGTGAAAAGTCTGTCAGGCCGAGCAAGACACATCTTACATGCTTACAGTGTGCAGAAGGCCCCATGCCTGCAGCGCATTCACACTGACATTCCAAAACTGTTCCTTTTTCTGTCAAAGAAATGTCAACTTTGTACATAAGACCAGTTTTCATTTCAGCCCGAACTTCAGCATGAATGTAAGTAACTGATGACTGGATGCAAGCTCTAACATCATTGACATATTTGTTCTGGTACAAATCTTTAGCTTTTTTTGTCTATATCTTTGCTCATGGGATTCAAAAAGGCTGCAACCTGCTCTGTGCTGATGTTAGGTATATGTACTTCTATATGCAAGTCTTTGTAGTTAGTGATAGGTGGTAACTCCATTTTGAACTCCGGTGTTGCTATGTCTCCTTTGCCAAAGTTGTCATTTCGATCATACGACTCAAGTCTGAAATCATACATAATATTTTTTTTAATAGTCTAGTCATATAATATATATTAATAATAACACTTTTTTTTTATAGAGTTCGGTACTCCAGCAGATGGCGTGACGTTGTTGTTGTTTGTAGATTATAGTCACACGACACTTTCGCATATAGGTGACTACTGGACCGATTTATACTGACACCAGCGGGTCAGATGTTGGTAAAGGGGAAAATAATATGATCACACGTTGACCAATCCGGGATTCGAACCAGCGACCTTTCGGTTACTAGCAAGACGCTCTTACCAACTGAGCTACCCGGCCCCACATGGCGTGACGCAACACGGTGTACAGTTATTACAAGGGGCTCGATCACGTAGGCCTATTTACTACCGGAAGTACGCTACCCTAGGCGCACTCTATCGGATTGTCTTCCCCGAAGGTGGAGTTTTTTGGCTCATTGCAAGGAGTGGTTCCTGAGGACCCTCATGTGATTATTTTGACCAAGCATTATACTAAAGCTCTGTCGGACGTGCCGCCGACCTTTTTTGAAGTCAGTGGAGTTGAGGCATGCTCTTGATGCTGGAGGTGTATTTCAGTCGTGATACGGCAGTTGCATATAATTTGCTCAGCTGGGGAGAGTTTATCCAAAAAGTAATAATCTAAAGACAAAAGTGGGAAGACTGGGATGGGCAGGCCAAAAGGTACGGGGATGAGGAAAGCAGAAACTGCCCAAGCCATCAATATCCATGAGGAATAAAAAGCCACCTAATGCTCCTGTCGGACAAGAAATTTGAGCGTGTATCTATAATTCCCAAAATAAACCACCAAATATTATAATGGACATCTATTCTACGCAGTTTCACTTTCATCAACACCGCATAAACACTTGACTCTGAAGCAGAGATAACTCTTGCAAGCAATCAGGACTTCGTTTTTCAGGCTTAGCACACAAAAATATGGCCTTGTCCTCTAAACAACATTTCCATCCTGAACATTTCTTTCCTTCTTACAAAACGCTTCCTTCCGCCCAAAAAATGTTTTGCCCTTTGTCAAGCGAGAATAGCTTTTTTTCAGCGGACAGCACAGATCCAGAGGCTGGCATTTCTCACAAGGCAGCAAAACAACACAAAATACTGCTCTCTTGACCTCTCTCACAAAGGTTTCGTTCTGCCGACAGTGTACAACCTGATTGATATTTCTTCAAACAAATGGCAACGCTACGTACAATGCAGGATATCAAAAGCATTGCTTCAATGGAGTAAACCAGTCATTCTATAATATAATGTCCAATAACAACCAATCCCGTGCGGTCTGTTGCATACTCATTGCTTTAAACCAAAGTCAATTTGTTGTACTATGTACTACACTTACCTTCGTATTACGTCAATGATGTCTTAGTAGACTACAGTAAACAGCATCGTCGTCAGCCAGCAGTGATCTGCTCAAATAAGGTAGTCTTGAAACTTTTTCAACGTAGACAAAATAATTGTGTACCCTTCTTAAACGCGCACCACACTCGTCATTCTTTAAGGTCAATCACATCACTTGTAAATTGTCTTAACGGCTACAACTGGCAAAGCACATAAACGTGGTTCTTGAAGTTGAAATCAATAAACTATAACTAGAATGTTACATGTGGTCGAACATGAAATTATAGACTCGACTCTGTTCTGTTCAAATCTTGAAACGAAAATGTAAATAGTCATAGATCTATCTTGTATACGGTCTATCTTGTATACGGTTGATAAGGCTGCAAGTTAAGCTAGTGTTGTGCCCAATCAAAATGTACACAGTGCAAAGTCATTGTCAGTGATAACTGAATAGACTGTACACCTTGATCCTGATATGGATCCTCTCAAAGACCACTTCCACTATTTGACAAGCTTTCTTCTACTGCTTTTAGCATTGGAATCCTTTCTCTTGTAGGTGTTGGTTGTGATCTATACTATAGCGGCTACTGGGAGCTTCGACCGCGGCGTCGCACTCTATTATTTCGTTGAAGTTATTTATATACTGTCTTCTATGTGTACTACAACAACAAAACACTACACACAGACTGCCACACAGACTCAACAAAACGAGGCACGAAAGAGGTACAAGCGCCCTGGCCTCGTTAGCGCTATAAATGATCACATAGCTTACGAAACTGCAAACTGAAGGTCTCTTTCCTTGAAGAGCTAGAAAGGCCTGCGTTTGGTCGGCGTGCGAGAAGTGTGGTGGAACTGTTGCCAGTGCTAACCAAAACGCTCAACACCGGCTCGAGCCAGCGCGCCTCTGATTATAACACTGGGCCACGGAAGCCAAATGAGATGGTAATTCCGAAGACCACGACCGCATAATATAATCGTACAATACATCCTCCTTCAGCTTAAGCCCCTTTGTGAAGACACACTCACGCTGTAGGCGAGCGTTATGGCCTCGGGGTCTAGGCGGTACTAACTTGCCTTGTCCGCAGTATAGAAACCAATGGCGTCTGAAGGTCTGGGATCGATTCTGCCTCTGGGCATTATATGTTTCTTCGAATATTATTTACTTTCGACTCGGGCAACGTATCGGGGGTTTTGTCCGGGTATTCCGGTTTGCTCCCCCAGCAAAATTAAAAAAACACAACAAATATAAGGTCTGAGTTTGGGCGCGCCATAGGCTGCTACTACACCTTCCCCAGGGGCGGCGACCCAGAATGTCTCGATAAAAGGAGACAATAAAGTGTCACAAATCAAAAGCAAAGCAAATGTATCCTCAAACAATTTTTGTTCAAAACAAATATGATTATTTTAAATTCTCAAAATGATTTGTTAATTTATTTTAATGTGCGCGTGTGTGTGTGTGTGTGAGACGGTGTGTGGGTGTGTGTGTGCGTGTGTGTGTGGGTGTGTGTGTGTGTGTGTGTGTGTGTGCGCGCGCGTGGCTAGGTATAAACGACGTTACTCTGACATACACTTGAAACTCTACTACTTTCTTTTGAGGGCCCCGTTATTTTGACGTCAAAATAGTGTTCCGTTAGGGTTAGGGCTGTGTTAGGCTAAGGGTTAGGTGAAAGGTTTGGGTTACGGTTTGGGTTAGGGTTAGGTTTAAAGTAAGGGTTAGGGACAGGGATAGCTTCAAAAATTTGAAAATGTCAAAATAATGTCATAGAAATGGAAAGTGTGACAAAATAATCCCTGTTTTTTTTTTTCACAACAGTCATCAGAACGTCGTTTTAACAAAAACGTGTGTGTGTGTGTATTTACCGAGATTATAAGACAATTGCAAACACTCAACGTCTTTGACCAACACAGCCGGTAATGCATTCCAATCCTATCCTATCCCGTAACTCGAAGGTCGTTGGGGCACCACAGATAATCGTTTAACCAGCGTACCCAATCTTTCTCTGTCCTCAGCAACCCTCATGGCTTCCCTCATGTCAAGCCAGTCCATTCTCGAATGTTGTCCTCCCCTTTCTTTTTCTGTCTCCCTTTTCATCTGCTTCCTTGCTCCGTGCCATTCAATAATTGTTACTGCATTATGCAATTGGGGTACCTTGGTAGCGCAGTTGCTTAGGCGAAGGTTTTGTATGCCGAAGGTCGCAGGTTCGAACACCACCGCGAACGAACTTGTATGAGTTAGATACAAGGCATTTCAGGTCACCGAGTGTTTTCTCAGGAGTCGGTGCCGGGGGTTTCAGTATAAAAAGTATCCCTACTTTCTGGAAATTGTGTGCGTTAAATTACCACTGTCGCTGTCTTTCTCCTTTGTTCTTTCTCATTCCTACTCTGTTCTATCAATCTATTATGCTATCTTCTTCTTCGCTAGACCAGCCACCTACCTTTTTTCTTGAAAACTCTTCCGGGACAAAACTCCTCGTTTGTGTGTGAGGTCTGTTGGATCAGCTTGGAAATATTGGACGCTTTCTGCCAGGTGGTCACTGAGGCTTCCTATGATGTTTTTATTTGGCAATGTAGCCATTTTACATAGGTCGCATTAGATCTATGCTTTATTTCTTTGTTATGTATTTTGCGTATGCGTGCCGCTGATCTAAAGCATTATTTGTGTGTGTCATGTATACTGTAACTGTATGTATGTCACTTGGAGAATAAATCTTGAATTAAATTGAATCGAATTGAATTTGAATTGAATATGTATGTGTTTTGTTGATATTTTATAATGATGTTTATATTCAATTTTGTTTTTGTAAACGGGGGTTCGATAAATTGGAGTATAAGCTCAGTGTCCCCTGCGTGGGATGTCTTTATAGTAAAGTGATCGGCTGGTGGAGTGCCTTTAGTGTTACCACTAGGGTTGTTTCGGCAGATCTTTTATGCGGATCAGGGGCGAGTCCTCTTTCAGCGAAGTTGTGGTCTTGATTTTGTGGTCCTGATTCGGCTATACTGGTCCTGATTTGGCTCGGAAGAGTCCGCTGGAAATAAAGCAATAATCAGGTAATGTAATGTAATGTTCTCATGAGTCCCTCCCTTCCTTCAATTTTTGTACTGGATGCCGCCAATCTAAAGCTTTCCAAAACACAAAATTATATGTCCTTTTCGTCTTCTGATAGCAACGTTTCTTAACACTACATATTTGAGTGATGAATGTGTTTAGTTTACTGTGGACAGATCGCCGTGCTTGGAATCTGATTTAAGAGTAAAGGTGCGTTCTGACGGGAAGTGAAACAGAAGCAAAACAGCCAGCAAAACACGAAACATCGTAGTTTTGACTATGTTTATCGTGTGACTAGAGCTAAAGCATAACAGCAGCTAAGCGCCGAAGTGAAGCAAAGCCGATGCTTTCAGTTTAGAGCGTGCTCTAAAATTTTGGGTTGCTTCGCTGAAGCATTTGATTGCCAGCCAATCAGAAGAGCCGACGTACGAAAACGAGGTTGTTATCATTTCAGCAATCACGACAGCATCAAAAGCTACTGGGCCATTAGCAAATCTGAAACAAGACGATACGTTTATTCTCCTCGATCTAATTCAAAGCCACGAGGCATTATGGAATGTTAGAAGTCAAAATTACATAAACCAAACCCTGAAAAAGGCCTCATGGACTTCTTCTGTGAGGGTCAATCTGACGGAAAGGGAGATAACTGATTTACAACTTATTGCGCATTGCTTCCACGCAGACTGCTTATGCAAAACTTCTCATCGTGTGACCACTTCACAAAGCAAAGCATTATAAACGCACTTGCTTCTAGCAGTAGATGCTTTGCTTTGTTTACCGCTTTGCTTTTGTTTCATTTCACGTCAGACCGCACCTTAAGACGCGCGCGCAAGGCATCCATTGTGTTATTACATTCTCAAAGCGAACACGATGTACTGCGTATCTAATGCGTGTGGATTTTTAAAGTCAGGTGTCTGCCGTTTACCCTTTTTAAAGTGTCCTGAGGTTGAGAGATCCAGAGAAGTAAGCTTAAGTAATCAGACTAAAACTAGACAAAATTTCCCAGAACATCAAGATATAAAAACGCCTTTTTTTCAACACCATTGTCTCTAGTCTTGATCTCTTTTGCCGTCACACAGCAGCTAGGGATCATCAAGACACAAAACTAATATTTCTGGCTAGTCTTGCTTGACTTGGTCATTGCACAGCAGTAGACGTATTTGGTTATATTTTGATTTAAGCTATACAACCTGCAGAGCCCATTCCTCGCAATTATATAGACATCTACTTGTACATCTAGTCTACTTATTCGATGAGAAGGTCCTTTGACCTGTTCATCGTACCACTGGAGTAGCCGTTCTAAACTACACTTGTATATCACTACTACTCACGCTTTATGTATATATGCAGTAAGATGAAAAATATTTGGAAAATGTATGAATAATAAGCATATATTAGGCCTTACCATGCAGAGTGGCGACGTGACTCTACCAGCATTGGCAATAGCGCTGGTCTTGCTATTTCGTGCACGATTGTTATAAGAAATATATCTTCCGATCCGGCGGAGTGAGGAAATATATTGGTTCATTCCCAGCAATAGTCGTCGTAAAAGGATTGGATGCAGTAATGAACTTTCTCTGTGCACGTTTCACACTCATTATTGCCAAAACTGTATAAAGTTGTTTTTTTTTTTGTTCCGATTACCTTTAAGTACAAATAATTGGACAGACGTGACGAACATTTATAACAACAGATACTTAAAACGCTAATTGCTTCACATATTCTAAACAGTATAGTGAACATAACACAACTAACAAGGTCAGTAAGGAGGGAGCGGCCGAAATACTGCAAAAGTCGTGACAAAAATATAGAAGAAGATCATTTGTCTTCTTCTTCCTCCTCCCTCTCCTCCTCTTTTTTCTTCCTTCTCCTACTCCTCCTCATCTTCTCTTCATCCTCCTACCTCTTCTCATCATACTCCTCATTCTACCTTTTCATACTTGCTTCCAGTTTCGCAATCTTTTTTTACCTTCCAACATCAGTGACATTTTATTGTTTTTCTATGTCAAGCTCAAACTGAACTTTATGAAGTCGGAGTATGCAAGCTCTCACATCATCATCATCATCATCATCATCATCATCATCATCATCATCATCATCATCATCATCATCATCATCATCATCATCATCATCATCATCGTCATCATCATCATAGTATTCAAAAGTTATGCTCACGTTGAACTTTATGAAGTCGGAATATGCAACGTTTATCATGTCTTCATCATCATCATCATCATCATCATCATCATCATCATCATCATCATCATCATCATCATCATCATCATCATCATCATCATCATCATCATCGTCCATCATCAGTCATCATCATTATCATCATCATCATCACCACCGTTAACTGCGTCATAATAATTATCGGCGTTAACACGATCATACCTGTAATTATTAGTTGATATTATGTATCCTGCTGATTTTTTGTTTTGCTAATAATGGTCATTCGCCTATTAACCCTAGTCATCAGTCTAATTAGACCTACCTTACAGCTGATAGAACCTAACGTAATCATTATCATATTACAATAAATATAATCTTTTTTTGGTAATAAAAAATGAACTGTACTTAAAAATTACACAAACCTGACAGTGTAAATAAACGTATTATATTTATAATGAAGCAAAATGATACTTGGGAGAAATCCCCTTATTTGTAGACTCGGGCCTAATGAACTTTATGCTACAATTATGATAGCAGAATTGTGGTAGTTCATCATGCACAGATTATTCCACTTAGCTTAGTATACACTTTCAAGCAGTCATTGCGCCATCCCTGTGTACATCTCGTGATGACGACGACGACGACGACGACAACAACAACGATGATGGTTATGATGATGATGACGATGATGCTGACGATGATGATGATCATCATGATGAGGAACTTTACATCTTCTGTGACACGCGCAAAGATTATGGCGAAATAAGGGAAATCCAACGTGGGATTGAAACGATTCCTGCCCTTCCTTTTGCTATGGGTTCTAAATGCAATTTTAAAGTTCGGGTTGAAGTGTTCCTTGAGAGCTTTTGGCACAGAGCTGGGTTTTCAATTAAAGAAACCATCTTCCCTTCTCCTCTACCTTAAGACAGCTTTCTGCGTACACTCAAAGGATTTCAGACAGAACCAGCCTATTAATCTTCTTCTACTATTTTTTCTTCTTCTCCTCCTCCTCCTTCTTCTTCTCCTCGCCCTCCTTTTACTCTCTCTCTCCCTCCCTCTCTCTCATTCTCGCTGATTCTGTCTCTGTCTGTCTGTCTGTGTTTGTCTGTCTGTCTCTCTTATTGTATAATTATGAGTATCAATGTGAAAGTAAAAGATGAAAGGCCGAACCTCGGAATTAGAGGGTAAGGTTAGGCTTGCAGCTGCAAATCTCAATCCGTGTAAATAAAATAACAGAATCAGAATCTCTCTCTCTCTCTCTCTCTCTCTCTCTCTCTCTCTCTCTCTCTCTCTCGCGTTCTCTCTCTCTCTCGCTTTCTCTCTCTCTCTCTCGCTTTCTCTCTCTCTCTCGCTTTCTCTCTCTCTCTATCTCTCTCGAAAATTAGTAGGCGAAATGACCTACAATTATCTACTAAGAATAAAAAGTGGAGATAGCCTACACGCCACTGGACCATTCCACGACTGTCCTTTATCGGCGCACTAAACATTTTCAATCGAAATATACGTCTTGTTATCTTCTACAAAGATTTCCTAAGTTTATACCTACTAGATAAAGTTTGATGTCAAACCGCCAGCTTAGGAAGACTGTTATTAGCATGTAGTACACCTCTCTTACTTTATGACATCAAAAAATATACTCGCACTTTTGCAAACACTAGTTCGCGATAGCCATCTGATCCCCTTTAGGTTGCAAGAAGGCATAAGATGTTGTTTTTTTTTAAAACCTAATATTGCTTGTCGGTTCGTCCCAAATTATGAAAATTTCTCAGCCCTGGAGGAAGGTTTAATATTACCGTATAGCTCTTCACATGTTCAACTATACAGCCTTATACAATTAACACAAGCATCATTGCCCAGTTATATGACTATTTCGGCCATGTTCTTCCCTTGGTAAGAGAGTAGGAGAGGGGCACTCTGAAATGTATGGTTATGAATGCTGTAGTACTGCTGCAGAGAATCTTCAATTTTACCCTACACTTGATCTGCCAAAAACCTTATTAAAGGTTGGCATCTACTGGGTGGTATTTAGACACCTGTTGTTCTCCTGTCACATTTAAAAAATGCTTTTACGTTTCTTCAATAATTTTCTTAACATCGAAGATACAAGTAAAACTAGTCATTTTTAAATTTCATCGTCCGTCGGCCAAGTTGAGGTAAATAAAAATAAAGCCATTAAGTGAAGTTTGTTATTATCTCTCTTAAGATCCGGCCACGCTCATCTAACAAAACAAACTTTCGTTTTGCAAGAACAGATGCAGGCGAACTCAGACGCTGCACATTCAGTGGAATGCTGTTGACTTGAACCAGAGATGTGCACATACGTGTACAACCGGTGGCATCGCAGCACGTGCATCTTCATGGTTTTGGCACATGTTCATCTTCCGAGAAATGTAGAAACCAGCCTAGCCTTGTTTATACTAGGATGGGACATGGTGATAATTTAATGGGATAATTATACGGGAAATAAAACGAAACCGCGAGTTACAGTCACTTAATTCTTCCCACCAAAGAGAAGTACCTGACTCATTAGAACCGAATGAAAGACGTCTGGAAACAGGCCCTTTTAGCCTGTTTTCCTTACAAAGGAAGGGTACTCGGAAACTTTAACCCACATCGCCATTTTGAATGCACAGTCAAAAATCATAGCAGTATGCAGTACTTGACGCATCTATACGATCTTAGGGATGTGGTCCTCATGCTCTGAGACTCAATGAGAGAGAGAGAGAGAGAGAGAGAGAGAGAAAGAGAGAGAGAGAGAGAGAGAGAGAGAGAGAGAGAGAGAGAAAAAAAAAAAAAAACTCTGTTTTTTATTTCATACAACACAATCAAAAAATATTAAATAAGGCTCCTAGCCCAGGGCAAAGTAGGTGGGGGTGGGAAGAGGCGTATAGGTTAAAAAAAAAGGGAGGAATGGGGGTGATGGGGATACAAAAAACATTCAGTAGTAAACAAGAACGGGATAACAGTATACAAGAATATGGCACACGCAAAAATTAACATATTCATATTAAGTTGTTACGGTTAACATAGGAGCACCAAACTGAGAAAAAAAAACGTAAATAAATAAATTGACAAGCTTTGAAAAGTACCAGACACGAGGAAAATTAATCTTAAAAAGAATACACGTAGGTCTAAACCAAGAAGATACGAGTTCGAAATAAAAGCCAATGAGAACTGTGCGTCATTATTAAAAAAAATAAAAACTGATACCTATAAAACGTCTTAAATCAGACAACCTGCGTTTGGGTTTAGATTTCATTCGTTGGTTCAACTTATAGGCATTCGGGTGATTCCTGAAGTACTGAGGTACTAATCAAATTCTGTTAGCAATCATTATAGGATTTGTACATCTAAACAGATAATGAAATTCGTCACCAAGTTCGTCCAAATCACACAGAGTACGCAATCTGTCTTATCTCTCTTGATTGAATTGGTAGTTTATGAGAGCTGGATTAAATTTAAATAAGCTTCTTCTCGATAAAGGTGACTATCCTATCCTATCCTATCCTATCCCATAACTCGGAGGTCGTAGGGTCACCACAGATGATCGTTTAACCAGCGTACTCCATCTTTCCCTGTCCTCAGCAACCCTGATTGTTTCGCTCAGTGTCAAACCAGTCCATTCTCGAATGTTGTCCCCCCACCTCTTTTTCGGTCTCCCTCTTCTTCTACCTATTTGTACTTTGCCTTGCAGGATGGTTTTTGCAAGACCTGATGATCTGGTGACGTGGCCATACCATCGAAGTTTCCGTTTTTTCACCACTGTGAGCAGGTCATCGTTTTGTCCAATAGCTTGTGTGATGGTCTGTCGGACTTTGTCGTTGGTGATGTGCTGGCTATAGGAAACGCCCAGAAGTCCTCTGTAGCACCTCATCTCCATACTTTGTATTCTTCGTTGGAGATATAAAGGTGACAAAAAAAGAAAATAACCTCGAAACAGAGGGTATTCTTGAAAATTTTACATGTCATACAAGTATTTTGATCGAATACATCCTGATGCCAGATATGCAAGAACTGGTCTCTCTAGCTTTGTTTGACCATGTTCTTAAAACACGTCAAAGAACATTTACAGCCACGTAATCACAGGGACACAGTACCTTGTAATCACTCTTCTCAAAAAGGGTAAACTTCAGATGTACCAAAACTACCACACTATCAGCTTCATCAGCCATCCCAGCAAGGTCCTACTGAAAATAATACTCAGCAGGTTGAAACCTCAAGCTGAACAAATCACAGCTGAAGAATAAGCAGGATTCAGGGCAAGGCGAAACACCACTGAGCAGATTTTCAACCTCAGAATAATCTATGATAATTACTTACAACCCCAGCAACATCTATATCATGTGTTTGTGGACTTCATAAGGGTTCACCTATTCTGGCAGCTCTGTGGGCAACCGTGAGAGTGTACAACATCAGCCGACAACATTATTAAAGTCATCAAAAGCCTGTATGAGAAAGGCTAAAAGTGCAGTCCTCCACAAAAGCGCCATTGGGAATTGGTTCAGAAAACCATCCGCGTGCGTCAAGGATGCCTACTCTCTCCAACACTCTTCAAATCTTTCTAGAGCACACTATATCAGATGCCCTTGCAGATCATAAAGGCGCAGTCAGCATTGGGGGTAGAGCAATCTCCAACCTCCGTTTTGCGGATGACATTGATGAATTGGCTGGAGAGGAACAAGAACTAGAACAGCTGGTACAGAGTCTTGACACCACCTCCAGAGCATTTGGAAAGTAAATATATAAGCGCAGAGAAGACCAAAATGAAGACCATAAGGTCTCCTCTCTGAAAATCCTTATCGGGAAGAGAGGGGACCATAAACTGAAACAAAAAAAAATGAAGACCAGCAACACCAATGGCATCAAAATGGACATCAAAGTCCAAGGCCAATCCCTCAACACGGTACACAGCTTCAAATATTTAAAGGAAGTCCTCTCCAGGATAGCACAAACAACTGCTGCCCAGAAAAGGTTGAAACCCATTTAAAAAGACAGGACCATCAGTCTACACTCCAAGGTAAGGTGCGCTCCCTTGTCATCATCATCTTCCTATACTCGTGCGAAACATGGACCCTCACAGCAGACCTACAACGACGAATATTGAAAGCACTGAGATGAGATACAACAGAAAACTACTGGACACTCCCTATACTCAGCACATTATCAACGACGAAGACCGAAAGACCATCACACAAGCATTTGGACAAAACGATCACTAAAAAACGGTACCTAGTTATTTATATTCACATAAAAATTTCCAGAATTACATTTTTAAACTTAAAAACAGGCTACCTTCTAATCTTATCGCGGGAAAAGAGAGAGAGAGTGCAGACCATGCATAACTAAGGAGATCCATGTTCCCAAAGAGTTGCCGTTGTTAAGCATGCTAATTGCGCTAATGCGTTTCCCAATTTTCTACACTAATCTGTGGCTTGTCCTAATTTGAAAAAAATGACACACATACTTATATATTAGCATATTTAGGTAAAACTACGAGTACCTGGAAACGTAGAACATGTCAATTTTACAATGGAGTTGCTGTGTTACATATGTGGGTCTTGTTTTCCAATCAAGTATAGGCTTATATACGACGAATAACCAACGATTAACTGGATAATTTAACCGTGCTAATTTTATAATTGAGGTGATTTGGGGGTGGGGGTGGTGGGTGGGGTAGGGATGAGGGGAGAGGGGAGGTTAGTTCGTGGAAATACTGTTCTGTTACAAATGCGTCTCTGTTTCGGTTTTACAAAATACGTGTCTTGTTTTACTGCCGAGATTGTCATGTCAACGTGAAACTAACTGGTTTACGCTACTCGATGCCAGCTCTTAGCGCAGAGCTCGTAGCCTAGTTATTGTAAAAGAGAAAAAGTCAGACAAGCGATGCCCAATTTCCTGCCGTGGCAGCTGAGCAGCAAAACGCGGCTGAACATTACAGGTCGTTAATAAGTTTCTTTCCGAGAGTCAAAGTTAAGAATATTAAGTTTGAGGAGAACAAAACAAAAAGCTTGAGGTCCGAGGCAATATTTCGATTTTTATGTTGAGGTCCGAGGCAATATTTCGATTTTTATTCAAATCTTTATCAAGCCAGAATAGTAAGTTTGATAGACCATACAAGTTCAAGTAGGGTACACACATAGGCCTACACCCACGGACACCGACAAGGGCATAAACACACACACGCACACACCCACCCCCACACACACACACACACAAACACACCCGCGCGCTATACGCGCTCACCACACACACACACACATACACAACACCACACACACATACACACATGCTTGTTTAGACCGCGTTGAAATGACTTTCGTGAAACTCCACATACGTTGTGTTGACAATGGGTCATATTTCGTCCCATTATTTAAGTACTTTTAAGGCCTCCAACGCTAACGCTAACCTTAACCTTAACGGAATACTCTTTTGACGTCAGCATTCGAGGTCCGTAAAAAAAACGTAGTTAGATTCTCAAGTGTATGTCACAAGAATAACGTCTAACATAATCACAAACAAACAAACAAACACACACACACACACACACACACACACACACACACACACTCACACCCACACACACAATCACTCAAAAACATCATCACTACACCACCTTTTACTGGCCTTACAGTGTTGAATCTATTACGAGTTACACACCACATGCTATTTGTTACACTCGTTGTTGTTGTTGTTTTTTTATCAGTAGTTGATTCAGCCCCAATGCTTGAATCCTGATAAGTGTAACTCGGATTCGTTTATCCACGCAACCTGTTCACTCAGCAACAAGGCAGGAGTCGTCGTATGACGTTTTCCAACTTTATTCAGCGTACATCAACAACTGCATACAATCGCTCAAACGCTTTTTCCACTTTTTCACTCTCTCAACTTTTCACAGTGCATCAATTATATAGTTTGTCTCTATACTCGAACTAACGTTAGAACGTTCCAGCGTGACGCATTACAACCAATAAAAATAAACTCCGTCATCACTGTTTTACGTCAAACAACTTTCTTCATCATAAAAGAACCTCTCAGCTTCTATTGGATTATGTGTCCGGGGACGTTAATCTATATAACTAACTAACTAACTATTGGATCTATCTAGATGCTTCGATCGATGGTAAACAAGCAACCCTAGAAGATTCTCCAATAATATCGACCAACGAAAATTATCAACTTTATAACAAGCTTCTTCTAACAACAACGCAAAATCAAATCAAAGGTAAATACATTCTGTTATTGAATGCTTTGCAAAATAAAACGATCGGATCTATCGTGCGCGTCTCACACGTACCATCGTGCGCGTCGCAAACGTGACACTATTATTGGTGCGGTTCCGTTTCCTAAGACGAGACCTCTTACAGTGCTTTTGTACATTTTTTGTCTCCCTTTGGTCTTTGGAGACAGAACACATCCATGCAGATGCTAAAACCAATATACTTGATGAAAACTCCATTGGACTGATTAATATGGGTGATACAAATCCCACAGCACTACCCATTTCCTGGCACTTTCCTCAGGGACAGCATTCCATAGTGATTAGTGAAAATAAACATAGCTATAACGAAGCATTGAAAAGAAAAGAGACAAAATGAGAAGGTCATCCGTGTGCTCTTAATGAGAATCCCGCTCTTCACCTCGCCTCCATTACTACTATCACCACTACCACCCCTTTCTCCTCCATTCATCCTAGCTCACCTTCCCCTACACACCCCACGCACACATACACACACACGCACACACACTAACACATACCCCATAACACACACACACACACATAGGGAGAGATATGGAGACTAGGGTAGGAGGGGAGTGGGAAGGGGAGGTTGCACTTCAACCCACACCCACGTGAACCTTTTCAAACGCTTAATGTTTTGACTTTGTTACGTTGAAACGCGCATGATGGTACGCGTACGATAGATCCGATCGTTTTGTTTTGCAAAGCATTCAGTAACAGAATGTATTTACCCTTGATTTAATTTTGCGTTGTTGTTAGAAGAAGCTTGGTATAATGTTGATAATTTTCGTTGGTCGATATTATTGGAGAATTCTCTGGAGTTGCTTGTTTACTGTCGATCGAAGCTTCGCGATAAATGTAGATAGCTGAGAAAGTTCTTGGACAGTAAGGAAAGTTGTATGACGTAAAACAGTGATGACTAAGTTTATTCCCATTGGTTGTAATGTGTCACACGGGAACCTTCTGACGTTGTCTGGAGTCTAGGAAAAAAAAAACACTATATAATTGATTTACTGTGTAGAGTTGAGAGTTGTAGAGAGAAAGTCAAAGTGATTGAGCGATTGTATGCAGTTGTTGATGTACGCTGAATAAAGTTGGGAAACTTCATACGACGACTCCGTGCCTTGTTGCTGATTGGACGGGTTGCGTGGATAAACGAATCCGAGTTACACTTATCAGAATTTCAGCATTGGGGCTGAATCAACTACTGATAGAAAAACACTAAAAGAGTGTAACACACTTTAACTGGCCATCGAAGTTTGCTCAACTACTACTTATTTTGATAAGGATCATCCGAACAGCTGTTTATTTTCTGCCTGTTTGATTGCATGCTAACAAAAAACAAAAAACCCTATATCGAATAAACTACTTTTGGGCGAGGGTATAACCACGATCTTACTTTTAAATGTAGAAGCAAATACCGGTTTCCTGAAGTTCGCTCACCATACCAGTCACCCACAATAAGAGAAAAACAGATTCCTTAATAATGTCCACTATCGTTATTTCCTTCCTTTCTGTCAAGGCTGGTACGATGTACATTTAATAATTAAATACAACAAAGAGTTCGTTTTTATTTTGACATTGTCTTAAATTAACAGCTTCATGTGTTTCCGGGTATTCTGTGTCCCCTGTATACTACAGTTCTGATTTAAGCCGTTTTATAGGGATTAATTTTTCACTTTTCCAATAGTGACGCACAGTTCTCTTTAAATTTTATTTTGAACTTCTCTTTTCTTGGCTGAGACCTACTTGAATATTTTGGTGGGATTAATTTTTCCTACATTT
The DNA here is from genome assembly GCA_036898135.1 of Oncomelania hupensis. Lineage (NCBI taxonomy): Eukaryota > Metazoa > Mollusca > Gastropoda > Littorinimorpha > Pomatiopsidae > Oncomelania > Oncomelania hupensis. Next base: position 49,809,293 of record CM072511.1, on the reverse strand, counting down.
TTCTTAAATATTCTCGATTTATTTATTTACATATTTTTTTCTCCATCTGCAGATCTGGAGCTAACAACATAATGTTAGTATGTAATTTTTGTGTGTTTGCAATATTCCTGTATACGGTTATGCCGTTCTTGTTGACTTCTGCATGTTTGTTGTATCCCCATCACCCCCACCCCACCCTACCCCCTTTTTTGTGTTCACGGCCCCCCTGGGCTTGGAGCTTTATTTAATATTGTTTGATGATGATGTTTGAAATTAAAGGACAAAGTTATAAAGTTCCAAAGTTTTCGAAGATGCAATAATGTACCAAGAGAAGAACGGTTGTGTACTATGTGTGATTTAAACGAAATTGGTGTCGAGTTTCATTATTTATTTACATGTAATGCTGATAGAAAACATTTTTGGAAAATACGTTGTTGTTTTTTTTTAGAAAATACTTTTAGGTTCATTTAAATGTCTTTAAATTTAACCAGCTGATGAATACTGAATCAAAGAGCAGATTGCTAAATTTAGCCGCTTTATATTGTGCATTCCCTTTTGTCTTCTTCTGTGAACCATGCGATGCTGTACACTTTTCTTTCCATATTGAACCAATGTAAACCTTAAAACGGGTGTTTGACATTTCAGAGTTCTGTCTTGTGATCCTTATGGAGCAGTCTTTTTTGCGACGTTCATTGTTTTTTAATGTCTGTAATTCCCCCTCCTCCTTTTACCCTCCCCCCCCCCCACCTACTTTTGGCTAAAATGCCCCCTGGGCTATGAGCCTTGTTTCATGTTTGGAGTTATATGTGGTTTTGCTAATAAAAGGACAAAGTTCCAAAAGTTCCCAAAAAGTTACAATATGTTCACCCCAGTCCATTTTTTTTCATTAAAAGCAGCCTCGTTGTGCACAGAACAAACACTGCTCATGACGTTAAATATTACAGTCGTAATAAATCACATCTGGCAGCATTTGTGTCCGCCGCTGCCACACAGCTTCTGGCATGACTTCGTTTTCGAAAAGAGATTTTGCTAACTCTCAGTCACACCACAGAGCGTTCAGTGAAGAGAGAGCCAAGTCTTTCTCTCGCGAAGCATTACTCCTATTCGCTCCGCTAGCCGCCTCACATTGCAAGATGCGATGGTGTAAAGTGAACTTCCGGCATAAAAGAATGCATTATATTATGAAACTGAACACACACACAAAAATGTAACTATTTTCCATTTTGACAGTTAAAGGGCGCTAATATTAATAAGAAAACTGAATATTACTGTCTTGTGTCACGTACCATTATCATCACAACCACCACCGTCTCGATCGTTACAAACCATTAACTATTAGAGAGATTTATTATTGCTCGTTCTTCTACTTGTCTCCTTTCTAAATTTTATTTCATTCTTTCTTGGACTTGTGTTGGGAAGTATAATTGCTTTGTTCTTTTGTGTTTTGTCCTCCTGACGAAAAGCTTAGCTCCAACATTTAAATGGCGTTGTTTTGTCTTGTCTTTGTCCAATTTAGCATTCTTTTGGGTGCATGTAGGCAGGCTATCCATTTATTTCTCATGATCAATGGAATTAACTGACACTCATTCAATGTAAGTGGCTAATTAGATTTTTTTAAGATTTTAGATTTTAAGATTTTAATGCTTTATTGTCCCTTTTTATCGGGAAATTCTGGGCCGCCTCCCAGAAGGCGTAGTCGCAGCCTGTGGCGCGCCCAAACCCAACCTACCTAACATTAGTTGTGATTTTTGAAATTTAGAAATTCTTTAAATTTTTTTGAATTTTTTTGAAATTTTGCTGGGGGAGCAAACCGGAGTACCCGGAGAAAATCCCCGTAACGTTGCCCGAGTCGAAAGTAAATAATATTCGGAGAAACATAACGCCCCGATGCAGGATCGAACCCACACCTGTCAGGCGCCATTGGTTTCTGGCCTGTGGACAAGGCAAGTTAGTCCCGCCTTAGCCCACTTGGCCACAACGCTCGCTAATTAACCTATGAACAAACATTATTAATACAATTTAGCTTTCGGCTCTTTCCATTCTAAGATCAAACTGATAATAATCAATATTTTCTTTTTCAGAAGGAGCCTAACTAACAAAATTAAGGAAAATAGAATGTTGCGTTCTAACATCACTGTTACTACTTTTTCATCGTTAACAATACTATGATGATCGATATCTATGCATCCTTCTTCAAACAATGAACAGGCATTAATATTAAACATTAAGTCAATCCATTGTGGAACTGAATTAATAATTTACAAGGATTTGGTAAATAGATCTGTTTTGGATTAAAGGAACGCATGAAGAAAAAAAAGAAAAGAAACAACAACAGAACGTCAAGTTTCACGCTTCCTATACACTCGTCGATGTTATAGCCGTAGTGAGAAAGAATGCTCTTCGTCTTCGAACATCAAAATAATACTCCACTATCACCACCACCTTCATTGTTACCATCTCAACGCGAAAGAGTGGTTAATACTTAAGAAGAATATTTCAAATGAAGAGGCGTCATTAGCTAATGGATCGGGATAGTTTCAATCAATGTGATACTGTATTTATGGCTTGCACCATTCAAAATGTCTTCGTTTTCTTTCTACCTTTCCCATTTCACCTCTTCATCCACTTTAAAATGGATTTGTTCTTCTTCTCCTTCTTATTCTACTTTTACAACAACAACTACTACTACGATGTACCGAACCTTGAACTACTACTATATCTTCTTCTTTATCTACAACTGCTACTCTTCTACTACTACTATTACTACTTCTACTACTATTACTATATCATGAATTTTGAACTACTACCACTATTTGTTCTTCTTATACTACTACTACTACTACTACTACTACTACTACTACTACTACTACTACTATACTACTACAACAACTACTACTACTATACTACTACTATTATACTACTACTACTACCACTACTACTACAGATACAGTTTAAACTATTACTACTATTTCTTCTTCTTTTACTACTACTACTACTATTATTCTACTAGGACCACAAATATATATATTGAACCTTGAACTACTACTACTATTTCTTCTTTTTCTTCTTCCCCATCATATTCTCCTTCATCACCTCCATCATCTTCTTCTTCCTCTGCGTTCATACACGAATATTAACTGTTTAAGGAAATCAGGATATCTTGCTGGTTCAAACCGGCCAACGCCAGCTTGCAGAACCAATACGGTCACCTGTCAAACTCTCGGGACATACTTATGAGCCATCTTGATTGACTTAGGTGTATGCATGTTGACTTGTGTACTTGAGTCTATCGATCACTTGCTCTTTAGTTCGGATTCTGGTTCTTTCATTTGTCATTGACTCTGCCGACTGAAGAGGAGTCGCTGGACTACAGAAAGTCAACATTTGTTGAATTCCTTACTCTAACAGAGAAAGTCGACTCCTATAAGGAAAAATCACTCGTCTGTGCACGCACGAATTCCATTGCACAGACTTTAAAGATCCTGACGCTCATTTCCCAGATGGATGAGCTCAAGCATTATAAGTCCTTTTCTGCCCCATACCCGTTCGTCCAGGATTGTGCTCAGTTATCTGGACGTCAAACGATGCGCCCAAAGGCTACAAGGGGGCGCCTCGGGCGGCTTGAGTTAAATCCTGTATCGGGCAGTGCCTTGAGCAGCTCTTGAGCTGGAAAAGCGCTATATAAGAACGATTAAATAGTACTATGCGAACGCGGATCCTTCTGTACTGCACAGCATGGCGAACAATCTTTCACGTAGCCCAATCTGCTAATGTGCACATGCGAGCTAGGTCTTCCTGTAATAATATAGACGATGGATCCTCTACAACATCATCTAAATCTTATTTCAGATCCTAATCAGCGGTTACAGCCACATGAAGGCATTGCCTTATTAATGGTTTGTAATCCAAACAGCCTGCAAAATATTGCACAATAATATACTTGTACTATCATTCACTCTTTTCAGACTGCCATTGTAAAATTAGGTACTTGTACATTTTTTTTAACCTGTGCTTTTATTTTTAAAAAAAGCAGAGAGTGAACGGAATGAATTATCAAAGGCAGGGGTCATTCTTTGCTATTATTCACACCACTATGTTATTTAATATGGGTATTCAAGAAGACATTGCACGTCCGCAGTTGATAAACTTTTTTGTTATTGTACACTCCAAGGTAAGTAATGTAATTGTACACTACAAAGTAAGTAATGTTATTGTACACTCCAAGATAAGGCTGCTGTGCTCTCTTGTCATCTCCATCTTTCTACACGCTTGCGAAACATGGACCCTCACAGCAGACCTACAACGAATAATACAAAGCATGGAGATGAGGTGCTATAGAAGACTTCTGGGCATTTCCTATACATGTACCACGCACATCACCAACTACGAAGTCCGACAGACTATCACACAAACTATTGGACAACACGATGACATGAAGACTACAGGGGAAAAAAGGCACATGTCACACATTTCCACTTTTGAGATAAATGAAATTTTGTCTTTGAAAGTCGCTATGTTTGTTCTTACTGTATTTCTTGGGACACTAAGTGTTTTGTCACTTCTTTTGTATTCATGAGAATTTCTCTGTCCAGATTGTATAATTTAATTAAATATGGAGGATTTAAACCACCAGGGTGGTCATGGACATGTGCCTTTTTTCCCTTTTACAGAGCACTCACTTGAGACTTTCTTCTACAAGCTGAATTGCAATGTACTCAGTCAATGTAAAATGGATTATAATGCCTATTTTGCTGTGGTAAATGACTAGGTATGATGGAACTGAAGTTGATTTTGTTATTTTTTATGCCTGTACGAAGACCACAAGGGAAAAAGGGCACATGTCACATTTTCCAATTATTTGAGTTATGTCCCCTACTATATAAACATAGAAGCCTAAAGGTTAGCAAAATAGTCAAATCCAACCCAAAAAAGGCCTATGTACTGCTACAGAAACACCCAAAGAAAAGGCATACAGGGGAAAAAGGGCACAAGTCCAGACTGTAAAATGGGAAAAAGGCCTATGTCACAAACAACAATTCCTTTTTTGGGTTGGATTTTACTATTTTGCTAACCTTCAGGCTTATGTTTATATGGTAGGGGACATAACTCAAATAATTGGAAAATGTGACATGTGCCCTTTTTCCCCTGTGGTCTTCACATGCTCACAGTGGTGAAGAAAACAAAACTCCGATGGTATGGCCATGTCACCAGAGCATCAGGCCTTGCAAAAACCATTTTTGCAAGGCATGGTGAAAGAAGACAGAAGAAGATGGATACCGAAAAAGATGTGGGAGGACAACATTCAAGAATGGACTGGCTTGACACTGAGCAAAGCCATGAGGGCCGCTGAGGACAGAGAAAGATGGAGTACGCTGGTTAAAAGATCATCTGTGGTGCCCCAACGACTTTCAGGTTACGGGGTAGGATAGTATAGGATAGGGTATTGTTTATGGTTGCAGTTCCGATTTAAATTATTTAATCTTACTGCATGTTTGTATGTCCAGTGCGTGAGAACGAAGTGGTCTAAAATCATACGTAGCCTACGTGAACCGTCATTAATACAAAATATTGAACTTGCCACCGTACCATGCTCAACTTGAGTTGTTGTTGTTGTTGTCGTTGTTGTTGTCGTTGTTGGTGTTGTTGTGACGAGAAATGAAATTAGGTCAATAAATTAAAGACGTACAAAACAGACAAGTAGTTGTTTTTCTGACTTTGCTTCAATTACCTACAGTGTCATCTCTCGTCGTTACTTCAATGTTCAGATGTTATCTTCTCACTCAATTGTAGTAGTTGTTGTTCTCAAATATTCCAATTATCACAAAATGCAAATGTGGTAGGCGCCTTTACATTTTGTGTTCACTGACAACTCTGACGACATAATTCTATTCTCAGATTAAGAACTGTAGATATATTAATGCTAAAATTCGAAAGGCAAATTCCTAAGTTGTTATAATTTCGAAAACAGAACAACTGAAATGTGTATTTATTACATAGCTCATCTCATTCCCTGTCATGGAAATATAGGTCTCAGCCATAACTATGTTTAGGAATGATCCTGATCCCATTACCTAGTTTCTTCTCCTCAGCATCTTTCAAACTCATTTAAATTTACGGGAACCATTATTTGATTAATTAATAATAACAATAATCCGATAAGTAAGAAACATAGCCTACTATGATAAAGTGACCAAAGAAAGCATCCCCACGTACAAAACTTGCTCATACGTTTCTGCACTACGATGAAGGCGGTACGCAACGGAAAGAAGAAGAAGAAGAAGAAGAAGAAGAAGAAGAAGAAGAAGAAGAAGAAGAAGAAGAAGAAAGCTACGAAAAATTTACCTACAAATATGAAATTTTACACTTACGGAAAATGAAAATGTCCATACCTCTATGAAGCTAGCGGAACGAATTATGGCCAAGACAAAACAGAATACCGCTGGATGCTCGTTTCGCACTGTTCGTTTACCTGAGGCATTCTTGCGCTAATGCCGATGGGAGCTCACAGCATGGAATGTGTACAGGGCACAAAATGGCAAGTGGTACCACGTTCTGCCGCACAGTTTCGACAGGTGTTGTTAGCAGCCCCTGTGATATACACACTGTCAAGAGTCTCCTGAGGCCTAAGTTTAAATAAATACATTTGGATGTTGCGAAGTTCTACCTGGAAATGTTTTGCACCATCCCTCCTAGTAAGGTAAAACACTACAGTGCAAATAAGCAAAGAAGTGTTATAGGTCTGGATTTTCTGTGTATGATACTGCAGGATATCGGCAGAAAACGCAAAAAAAAGGGTGTTTATATTTTTCCTAGCCAAGGCTTTTTGTAAAAAAAAAAAAAAAGCCGTAACGTGCCAAAACAACTAAAATTATTAACATGCATCTCCTCAGAAGATACAACTCGTAACACAAATTGCAAAGCTTTCCACATTACCCATATTTTATTTCTATGTTGCGGCTGATCAACAGGAGTAATGATGTATTTTTGGCATAGTTGTTTTAAATATGAAAAATTAAGGTTGGATCTAGCCTAAACAATAATAACTCTGTAAATAATGGTTCAATGAACACTTCACAACATACATGTAGAAGTGCACACAAAAATGCCAGAAAACAGCATACATAATTTGAAGTGAATATCTCCAATAGTTTTAGAGAAGATGTAACTTCAAGTACAGCGAAAAGCGCGATCATGAGAAAAAATCACAAGAAAGAATAAAAATACTGCTCATCAATCTGGTGATCCCTGTGGTGCACCAATGGTAATCCAATCAGATATCCAGGTCATTTAATGACTTGAAAACACATAATTTGTTCATATCAAAGTTCTGTTGAGATGAGAGCACCAAGTGACTAACTACAAATCCCTTAGAAATTATACCATTATGTGTAAGATTCTAACAGCACAACCTACAATGTTCATTTTATCAATTTCTTACATCAGAACAAAACAATATATGTTTTAAACACCTGTCAAAGACTGGTACGCAGCAACTAAAGGTCTTGAATGCAACTAGAAGGCACCAGCCTCATACAGTACACAGTTCCTTCACCAGTTTCATACAGTACACAGGACCTTCACCAGTTTCATACAATACGCAGGTCCTTCCTCAGCCTCCTCCTCCTCACAGCTCGCCGCCGCTGAACGACATTTTCCTTGCGCTTAAGGAGCCTCCAGATGACCTGGGTTGCATCCTATGACACACGATAATGTATTCGTCCATTGATTTGCAAATAGATAAACAGTATCTCGCATAATATTTAAATGCTCGCACTTTGTCTTACTCTAGACTGATACAATTACAGGGAAAGGGATGGGGGGGGGGGGGGGGGGGGGGGAGGGCCAGTTGTAGACAAACAAGACAGACAGACAAACAAGAATGTGCGTTTTCGTTGTGAAAATTAATCCGGGCCTTTCACTTTTGCACTGGCATATATATATTCAAACCTGTTCCATTGGTTTGCTCGATGCAATAATATATATATATATATATATATATATATATATATATATATATATATATATATATATATATATATATATATATATATATATATATATATATATATATATATATATATATATATATATATATATATATATATATATATATATATATATATATATATATATATATATATATATATATATATATAATATAACACAGGCGGCGGAAGCTGCTCAGGATTGGGGGGGCACACACACATTTTATTCACTGACATCAGGGCCGGGAAAAGTCGAGGGGGGGGGGAGGGGCGGGGGTTACAGATTCAGCGAAGGCGCGAAGCGCCGAGCCTTCTATGGGGGGTCCGGGGGCATGCTCCCACGTAAAAAATTTTTTTCAAGGATGCAAAATGGTGCCATCTGGTGCAATCTGAACCTTGAAAAAGCCATCTGTGATGGTCTGGGACTTTGAGCTTTTTGAACAATTGAACTGACAAACTCTGGGGTACAAAAATTATCCTCTGCCCCTCCCTTAAAAAAACACACACACAAACATTTATTTATCAGCAGAGATGTTTTGTATACAATTATTATTCACTACTTTTTGTTGATCGTTAACGGTATAAAGCTTTACCTTGTAGTTTATGAACATCACCGCCCTGCTTTCACTTAATTCAGTCTTGCTGCACTATATGTTCCTCGGCATTGGTACCATTTGTGAATTGTATCTTCTGGCAAAACAGTTCACTGCCTCTTTGAAGTCAATATCAACATCCCTGTGCACTTTCAGTAAAGCAAGTCCATTGAATCTCTGTTGCCCCATTGTAGAGCGCAGGTAGTTTTTCAGGTTGCGCAACTGTTTGAACGCTCACACGCGGCAGTAGTGACAGGCAAGGTGCAAAGGTTCTTTAGCATGATGAACAGGTTGGGATAAAAATCCCTGTCACAATGTTTCAGTGCTTCTGATGCCGTGGATGGGATGATAGCTGTCGCATTCTCAGCAGCACTTCGCCATTTGCAAACCCACCGTTGGTATTCTGCATCAAGGGTTGCGTTGTTTGGTAGGTCAGACTCCCACAACATTGCCAGTGTCTTCACCCCTTCTGGAACCTGCATGAAACCATCCTGGTTGTCTATTAAAGTGCTTGGCACCAGACAGAGACCATCAACTGCTATGCCAGCATTTTTGAACCTCGAGTTCAATTTGGTTGACAGGTGTTCCAAGAAAGGAATGGCAATAATAATCTTGAAATATTCTTCTGGAGTGGCCGCAGGTTGGTGTCACGGAGAGTCTGTCGGGATGCTTGACGAGGAACAATAACACCAGTTGTCAAAGCATTTGCCATTTTGCTGACTTCACCAAACCAGGCAACGAACGCTGTGTCGACATCTCTTGTAATAGAAGACATGCAGTTAATGACCTCTTTGATTTCCCTGTAGGCATCGACAACATCTTTTATCCTTTTCTGCAGCTTCATTGTCAAGGGTTTTCATTTCAACGATGTTTTGGACGATTCAGCGATGGTCGTTTTAATGGATGTTCGTTACAACAAATTGTCATAATTATCAACTTAGCATCTTAATTAATATTTCTAAAAAGTCGTTTTTGGTGGATTAGGGCAGTATCAAGGTGAAGGTGCTGGAAGAGGCTTGCGGCCAGAACAAGAAAATATGGCTGCATTTACTAATGTAGGCTTAGGGGTTGGGTTACTTGGTCGTTTCAACGGGAAAACGCTTTGGACGTTTCAACGGATCCCTTGAAGTGGATTTCCATGGAATTGACTATAAATAACTCTTTGTACTTTGGGCAAACGTGACAAAAAAACTGCAATGTTTTAAAAACAATTTTTAAAAATATTGAAACTTTGCATTAAAAAAAATCATTTTTTTTTTAATCTGGAGGGGGAGGGGGGGTCCGGAACCCAGGTAACGCCCCCCACCTCCCTCCCTGGGTCCGGCCCTGGACATTTACTCCAAATAATTTGAACTATTTTCATAGACAATATGTGAGAGAGAAAAAAAGATATATCATATATTTCTACAACTGTGCATATCAGAGAGAGAGAGAGAGAGAGAGAGAGAGAGAGAGAGAGAGAGAGGGGTGAGGGTAGAGAGAAACTGACCTGACAATGTTGATCCATCACAGTAACAAAAGTCATGCATGTCATTTAGCATGGGCATTTTTTTTATTGTACACCGTTAATTTTCCAAAGTATGCCAGACGGCGCAATTATTTAGACGCTCCTGCGTCATCGTTGCCCGAAGGTATGTTTTTACCCGCTTTAGGGCTGAAAAACTGCGTTCAGCCGTTGCAGTTGTTTTTGGGTATGGTGAAGTACAGTCTGAGAAGTTTATCCACTTCACTCAGCATCCGTCGCACAGTGTCAGAAGCTTTCAGTTCATCCGGCAGTGCTTCGAAGATGGTGATCCTAGAGTTAGCCGCCTTCCTGGTGTCACCCAGTGCATGTGGGAGGAGTTCTACCTGAGTTTTGAGTCTGTCCAAGTCGATGTCAGCGGAATATGTATCTTTGATTTCTTGAGGAATTTCTGGTCTCTTCCCTGCTGCTCCATCACTTAGAAGAACTTCAATTTTCCTTTGTAAGTCGAGAGCTATTTGATCAAACCGGCTCTTTAAATGTTCTTTGATGTTGTCTATGGCCTCACAGTATTGCTGTCTGTAATAAGCAGATGGACAAGAGTAGCTGTGACCCTGTGAGCCATCGTCCAGTCTTCCTGGAGGCTGCTTCTGTCTAGGAACGCAGGGCTCATCACACAAATTTGCAGCTTTCGTTGTGATGTCAGCAAAAAATGTCTCATAACAATCTTCATGCCGCATGCTTTCCAGTGTTCTCAGACACATGTCAGCAGCGTTTACTGCGTCATCACAAGTCGTTTGTTTTCTTTGAAGAACTGCCGCCAGCTCTTCAGTCACAGCAAGGATATCATCTTTGAATCTTTTTGCAACTCCTGAAACATGAGACCCTGAAAATTACTCGCCCCGTCGTAGGCCTGGCCCCTGCAGTTTTGCACTGGCAAGTCAAGTCTGATCAAGCAGTCCTTCAGTGCCTTAAAAATGGTCTCAGCACAGGTATTGTTAACTTGCATCAGTCCAGAGAAAGGGGAAAAATTGGTTTGAACCTCCAAATAGTGTTTTTTGAGGGGCTGAATATTGGGGGGGCAAATGTATAGGTTTGCCCCCCCAATATTTTTCTAGGGGGGGGGGGCCAGTGCCCCCCTTGCCCCCCCCCCCCCGCTTCCGCCGCCTGTGTATAATGTATAATAATAATCATAATATATAATTATATAATACTTTCTAACCTGTTCCATTGCTCGATGCAGTGTGGTTGATGCAGCACTGGTCTCCGTGTGAGTCCTTTTCTCTTATTTCGCAGGCATGACAATTTTGTGACATCACTTGACAGTCATTCACAAAGCCTGTATACACAAAACAAGTTAATTAATTCAAATCCAATCTATATAAAGATAAGAGGTTTTATACTGCATGTGAAATAAGAACAGAAAATCAAAAGAAAAATTTAGCCACATATGCGAGTTAATCAAAGCAAAATTAAACTGAAATCAGCCACCTGTCAAGATGTCGATGGCAATTCCCACACCGTATAAAGAGGTAAACCCACTCTTTATCCAAGTGCCATCGAATGAGACAACAACTGTTGCGAGCAAGATTGTAGGAATGAGTGTTCATGATCTATGTACAATTGTGTTTATTGTGAGATATGTTTGTTTTTTTTTGTTTGTTTTTTTTTCCTTATGCAACGTTTAAGTGATATTTGGAACGTATCCTAGTTAATAATGTTTGCTCCTAGTTACTATGGGTGTGTGCGTGTGTGTATGTGTGTGTGTTAATGTGTGTGTGTGTGTGTGAAGGATGAGAAGGTATTTTGGAATAAACGTTGTGATAATATGCAGTGAGAAAGGCAATATCTAGTCTATGTATCTTAGAGAAATGACATGTTTAATGTTGGAATAAATGTGATAGTAAGTGTGCTGTGCGAAAGGCAATATTTAGTCTATGCATCTTAGAGAAATGACATGTTCAATGTTGGTTTAAATTTGAGAGTAAGTGTGCTGTGCGAGAACTTGAAAGTAATGTACAGTCTATGGGCCGTATAAGTAGTAAGGAAATGAATATGTTGTGTTATATAATTATGTATGCATAATATGCTAATACGTTTCTTAGTTCTTGTCCATGTACTCTTAATTTTTATGTCGGATTGCAGACCATGTATTGAATTTCTCAGTTTGAGATCAATAAAGTTATATTGTATTGTATTGTATTGTATTGTAACTTTTACCGCAGGCTCCTCTCCTCTGTCCATGGCCTCCTGCAGATCATGGTCTGTCAGCTTATGCCTGGCGCACTACTCTGGCTGACGCTGCCAGCACATCCTCACTCGGTTGCAGCTCGCATGCTGCAAAATAAATTCATAATATTTGTATTCATAATCTCTTACTATTTATAAATCATTTTGCAATTCTCCCCTGCCACCACCTTGATGGTCATGCCAGGCTCATGACATGTCTGGCACAGGCTTCAGGCAATTAGTTGGTTGATGCTGAATATTAACAATAAACCATATCTGGTCTGATTCTGGAACAATCTCTGGTTGGTTTGCTGCCATCAGACTGATCTTTTTCCTGGAAGATAAGGCAGGAAGCTCCACAACTGACTCCTCGTTGTGTGGCGCCGGTGTGAGGGCTTCGATGTTATCGCCGATTTTCCTTTTCCTCGTCTCAGCAGAGGCTGCACTTGCCTTCTGATGGTGCAGTGCCCTCCTTCAACACTTCTTTTTCAGCATTTTGCAGGAGATTTCGAAAAAATAACGGTGATCTATCGCCTTGAAAACCTTTTTTCCTCGAGATAGAAGCCAAATGCCATACGCTGTGTCCTTGTCCGGACTGGAAGAAGCTTTCTGATTGGCTAAACTGCTCTGTAGATCGCCAACAGCTTCTCTGAATGGTCGACAGCGTCAATTCTTCAAAACCTCGGGCGGCTTGAATTAGATCCTATATCGGCCAGCGCTTTGAGCAGCTCTTGAGGTTTTATATAATAACATATTGGTTAAATAATCCGGACTTAGCATTGCAAATCTTATTTGTAAAATCGATGAGATGGTACATTAACTCCAGCAGATTAAAAACGTGCCAGCGCGTCGAGTCATTTGATTCTACACAGGACACCTAATTATATGTTGCAGAAAAGGACGCCTTCCTCAGGAATATTTCACATATCAGTGTATTTGTCAGTTGATTTTACCACTTTACTTCAAGGATAAATCAATCCCCTCGCCTGCCTTCTTTAGGCCAAAACATTTGTCTGTTTGCGGTATCCCACCCGACCCTAATTGTTTGGCCCGATCCTAACCTTTTGGGGGGATCGTTGGGAACCAAATGTTTAAAAAATCGCACCCAAGGTGGAACAGGATTTTTTTTTTTACATTATTTTTTTTTAAGAAACCGACCTACCGACTTTATTTTTTCTTCTATGTTACTGTAAAACAGACCTATTATTTTTGTTGACCTTATTACCTCACTGCAAATCCCTGATTTATGCAATGTCATCAAAGATTGTGATAGTGTCCTTTTCTCCAATACAACTGTCAACTGATGTTTTGAATCCATTCAGCAAGTTGTGGGACATTCGCGAGGATTAGTTTTTAGCAAGCATAAGTTGGCTGAACAAAGTTAAAAGAGCAGAATCGTTGGAATAGGAAAGATGTCTAACTATCTCACCATTATTTTCAAAACACATGTAAATAGATGTTAAAATTTAAAAAAAAAAGTAAAATAAACATAAATAAATAAATAACTTTCAGAAAAGGAGTCGCGGGCCAGTTGGTCTGCAAGTAACGTTTTTTTTTCCATAGCAAGTCAGTCGGTTGGTGAAGGATCTTCGCATCCTGTTGTATCTGCTACGTCTGTCGTAGTCGTCATCATTATTGTTGTTGTTGCTGCTGTTTTAGTGTGGTTTTTTCTCATTTGACTGCTATGTATGTTGCTTTAAACGGACTTTTTTTTAAAATTACATAGCTGATGCTGCGGTTATTGCTTTTAAAGAAACTAAAATAGTAAAAACAAGAAAGCACTGTACACCGTACAATGCATTTAATTCCTGACTTTAAATGGTGTAGTCATCGACAGGTCTATCGGTCGGTCAGTAAAATTCCTAGCCCTAGTGGTCGATATTCAGCCATGTATTCGAACATTCCTGAATAACATAATAAACTGCAGCATCAGTAAAAGACAGCAACAATAATAACAGCAATAACAAGATCTGCATCATTACCTTCCTCCTCCTCCTCGTCATTATCATCATTAGCAGCAACAGCAGCAGCAGCAGCTGCAGCATCACCCCCATTATCATCAAAAACAATAACAACAACAGTATAGCTTATAATCAGGTCAAGAAATCTTGTCTACCCACAGTGGAGAATTCAAACAGCACATTGCATCTCAGCAAATTAGAAAAGAACAGTAATACCTTTAAAACAAATAGAATAATACATAAAATCACTCTATAACCAGTACTAAAATAAAAGTTTTCCAAAAATTATAGATACATACTTTCAACATTACCCTAAACATCTACACACACCCACACACACACGCACACACAACCACACCCACACACACACAATCTCTTCCAGTTCTCTCGGACTACTAACGCACAGACACCCCCATAACAAGGAGGAATAACGAAGCTTAACGTCCTATTGCATCAGCGTTAAGGACGATCACCACGTCGCCACCCTGACAACAATGATCATCATCATCATATCAAAGTTGAGATCCTACGGATCTCTTTTAAAAGCGATGAATTGCCCCATAACAAATGTTGAAATCATTTCATTTGGCTTACAGAACCATTCATATCATGTACAGCCAATTAAAATAACTTTTTCATTCATTATAATAGTTTGAGAGTCTGAAGATATATATATATATATATATATATATATATATATATATATATATATATATATATATATATATATATATATATATATATATATATATATATATATATAATTATAACTTACCTCCGTTATACAAACATAAGCCGTCATTTTTACGTAGCTTTTCCTCTGTGTGTATGTATGTACATATGTACATACATACATACATATGTACATACATACATACACACAGAGGAAAAGCTACGTAAAAATGACGGCTTATTTTTGTATACGGAGGTAAGTTATAAATATAATTCTTATTCATATCACATGATGCACATAATAAAAATTTTACCACTGCGAGCAATCACATCCTAGATCAGCAGTTTTCATCATGGGAAGCAATTATCACAGACAAGGGAAGCAATCGTAATTCAGCTTACACTAAAACGTTTATGTGTATTTTAAATAAAATAGTGTTTAAGAAATAAAAAGTTAGCAGTAAGAAAATCCGATTCAATAATTTAAGATCATATTACAAAACTAGTAACACTACTACTTATAATAACAATAATAGTAATGATAACAAATATAACAATAAAGTCCTAGTCATATTCATAGACCATACTGATTGCCGTATTGCACAACACACACGCACACACACACACACAAATACACACACACGCACACACATACACACAAACAGCATGGTCAGATGGGATCTATGAAAGGCGCAGAAAAAAAAGGTGAAAAGAAACTCACTGAGTCGACAATTAGCTTTGCCAAAGTGACCTAGCAAACAGAAAGCCTTGAATTGAACTGGGTGCAGTCCCTTTTCTTTAAATGTTCTTTATCTTGCTTCTACAAGTTCAACTCAAGACCGTTGTCTACGACCCGGGTGCTCGTGAGTATAGGTCAGTTGCTTACCGTTTCATATTCATTTGTTGTAATTGTTGTTGTTGCTGCTGCTGCTTTGTATGTTGTTGTTGTTGTTCCTAGTGTTGCTGAACTTCTTCTTCTTCTTCTTCTTCTTCTTCTTCTTCTTTGTTAATCTGATGAATACAATTTGATACAACAACAACAACAACTTCTTCTTCTTCTTCTTCTTCTTCTTCTTCTTCTTCTTGTGGTCTGTTGATTCAGTTGTTTCTGTGGGGCCGGGTAGCTCAGTTGATAGAGCGTCTTACTAGTAACCGAAAGGTACCTGGATTGGCCAACGTGTGACCATATTATTTTATCCTTACCATCAACTGGTTCGCTGGTGTCAGAATAATGTGACCAGTAGTCGCCTATACGCTTCGGTGTCGTGTGACTGTAATCTACAGTTACAGTTGTTTGCCTTCTGAGATAATTATGAAATATGAAAGGTTGTGCAAAACACCGTTTTACCACTCAATAAATGTAGGCGCCTCCTGTTCATAGATGAATCTAAGAAAATGTGTGTAAGGTGACGGTCATGCTGTTAAACGAGAAAGTTACCGCGAAATGTGATCAGCAATATCAATAACAACACCAACAGCAAAGACAATTGTAATAAAAATAAAAACACAATAGCAGCAACAGCAACGACAACTGCAATAGCAACTCCACAACTATAGCAACGACAACATCACCAACAAAGATTCATTCTTAGCCTTGACAGGGCTCGAAATTAGCGGGGGCCCGGGGCCAAAAACCCGCAAAGTTGACTTCGGGCTCGGAATGTTGAAAAACGAAGAGCCCGCTTGGCCCGCAAAATAATTCGTCTGCTACAGCTAGCTCTACTCGGCAGTTTCGTATTTGAGCAACCCACACCGGTGCCCTAAATTTTGACAGAAAAAAAAACAGAGAAAAGAAGCGAAAACCCTTTAATTTTGCACTCAAAAGTTTAATATACACTTCAATATCTTTTTAATATAATAAACAAGAGTCTATGGCACAACATAAGCGCAAAATGTCCATCTTTGCAAGTACGAAAGTATGGCTACATATCGTAGCCATAGAGTTGCTAAAACAATCGGCGATGGCGTATTTTCCAATTTTCAGGCTCACTAGTCACTGGAATATGTGTGTCACTGAATGTGTGTGTTTGTGTTTTTTCCCCTTTTTTGTTGGTAATGTTTGAAAGTGAAAGAAAAGGCAAATAAAAATGACATCACTCAGCAAAATTGGAAATTCAATTGTTTTTATTTTAGATTATCAGACAAATTGTACTTTCTACTTATTATAGTGTCAATAATTCTTTTGTTTTTTTTTTCTGAATCTGAATCTGAAAGTATACACTGTGCTATCAAAACTGATATTTCTACAGTGTTGCGCGCAGGCAGCAAGGAAAAAAAAACTAAAAAGAATGAAGCAACTCAAACGATAGAGGGTGGTAAGGAAGGTTTTAAAAAAAAATCCTTACAGGTTTCATGATTCTAGCTAAGCCAATCTGGCTACCGTGGCGGTCCCCGGAGCTAGGCCCCGACCAGCACAGCCTCAGCCTTCATCACCACTACTTTCTGAAGGATGTAAAAATAAGCTAGAATGGGAGGGACTTTAGCCCCTGCTTGAAAGATGCCAAGCTGGGGCCTCGGCTACTACTGCCGGTAAAGAGTTCCACACTGGAATTGTTCTGGGGAAAAAGCTGAATTTAAAGGAGTTGGTTTTGGTTGTCAGCTGACGGAATTTAAATTTGTGACTGGAACGGGTTCTAGAGGGCATGAGGATCAGGTAGGGTGAAGCTGGAATGTCGACAAGGTTGTTGACCACTTTGTAGAGCATAGTCAGCTGAATCTTCTGTCGTCTGGACTCCAAGGTCTCCCACCCAAGGTCTTCAAGCATGGATGTTACGCTGCTTGTGTTGTGGTAGCGGTTGGTGGCATACCGTGCTGCACGCCGTTGGACCATCTCGATCTTATGTACCTGGTCTTCTTGGTGGCCTGGGGGTTCCATACGGAGCAGCAGTACTCTAGGTGGGGACGCACAAGTGTGTTGTAGGCGTTGGTCTTGGTTTGCTGGTTGCGTGTCTTTACATTCCTTCGGAGGAAGCCAAGGACACTGCTAGCCTTCTTTGCTGTTTGGTCGACGTGATGTTTCCAGCTGAGGTCTGAGGAGATGGTAACGCCCAGATATTTGGAAGATGATGTCCGCTCCAAGAGATGCCCTTTCAGCTTATATCTGTGGGTCTTGGGTGATTTAGATCTGGTGACGGTGAGTATGGAACACTTCTCCGAGTGGAATTCCATGCCCCAGGTCTTCTCCCACTTGGCTAGCTCGTTGAGGTCGTCCTGTAGAGTATTACAGTCTTCCTGCTTGTTGATTTCTTTGTAGACTATGCAGTCATTAGCAAAGAGCCTGGTCTTGGACTTGAAGTTATTAGGGAGATCGTTGATGAACATAAGAAAAAGCAGGGGGCCGAGTACAGTTCCCTGAGGGACGCCGGATAGGACACGTCCTACTTCTGATCTATCGCCATCAACAACCATCCGCTGCTCCCGGTTGTTTAGGAAGTCCTGGATCCAGGTAAAAGTCTGGCCTCGTATGCCGTAGTGGTCGAGTTTGCGGATAAGCCGCTGGTGAGGGACCCGGTCAAACGCTTTGGAGAAGTCCAGAATGGCGAGATCAATTTGTTTCCCTCTGTCAAGTGCTTGGGCAAGTTCATGGTTGAGGGTTAAGAGTTGTGTTTCACAACTACGGCGTGCTCTGAATCCATGTTGGCAGTCCGTCAAGATCGAATGTGCCTCAAGATGTTTCATAATGCTGCTCACAATGATGTGTTCTTGGAGCTTACAGCACAGGCTTGTGATTGATACTGGGCGGTAATTAGCAGCGATGTTCCGGTCGCCCTTCTTGAAGACGGCAGTGATGTTAGCCTGCTTCCAGTCTTCAGGGATCTTGCCTTCCTTTTGTTTGCATTATTTTTCAAGTTGGGCCCCGAAAGTTGCTTGTGGGCCCTCAAATTTTTCAATCAAGGGGCCCGGTGGCCCCCAAAGAAAAAAGTTAATTTCTAGCCCTGCTTGACATTACATAATTATTCACTGCAGTATATACGTTTCCAGTGCCGATAGGCGCTAAAGAATCTGTGGGTGCAAGGAAGTTACACCTGTATTTTTGTAACCTAAAAAGATAACAGCGAATAATAACATCAGTGAAACCTTGTACATGTACTTGCTATCGAAAATGGAGTGTTCTTGATTAGGGCTGGACGGTTTTACCGATACGTAACTGTATTCAGGTTCGGAAACGCGACGGTACGGTATACCGGTGCGGGTGTCCAAGGTCCGGTTTACTGGGAAATCTCGACAACGAAAACATTCAACACGAAGTCCCCTATACGCTATTGTGTCCGGGGACGGTAATCTACCTACTGAACTGAAACATTCAACGGGAAAGGTCTTTAAGAACTTTAAGAGTTCAGAAGGATTGGCGACTGGTACCATGCTCAAACACGTGGATAAGCTGTTGTTCTTATAAGTTCTTCTTCTAGAACAGCTGCCTATCCACGTGTTTGGGCTTTAGGCTCGCTCTCGACAACACACAACGCGACAGTGGGCGACATCTTGTCCGCCCAGAGAGCGAGCCTAAAGCCCAAACACGTGGATAGGCAGCTGTTCTAGAAGAAGAACTTATAAGAACAGCAGCTTATCCACGTGTTTGAGCATGGTACCAGTCGCCAATCCTTCTGAACTCTTAAAGTTCTTAAAGACCTTTCCCGTTGAATGCTTTTGTTTTATTTTGATTTTGTGGTTTAAAGTTTGCTGATGTTCTAAACAGTGATTTATCATTATTTGTTTTGAAAGCGTTCAAGCAAAAATAAAGCTTCAATTTCTATGGAAGTGTGGTTCTTTGAAACTGTTTTGAAGTGCATAACAATCTTTCTTTTGCGTCAGTCACTACTGTCAGTGCAATATCCCATTTGATTGTAACACTTAAAATCGCGGTATGCCGGTACCAAATACCGATACGATCTAAAACTACCACGGAAATACCGGTACGACTTTGACCCACGGTACCCAGCCCTATTCTTGATTGCACTGTCCCTGTGTTAGAAGAAAAACAAATCTGTCATGAAACAGGATATCAAAAGCTGCCCATTGAAAACAGCTGGCCATACCTCTTGATTGATTACCTAGAAAATATAAGATTAGGCTCATGACATCGGCCGTGGTCTTCTCTTCTTTCCTTTTCATAGATACAGTTCATTCCAGTTCATTCGTTTTTATTCTTTTTCATCGAGATAATCACAATAAATAATAATAAAAATTCAAATGCTGTTAAAAACGAAATAGACTAAAACACAAATCCTCCATTATATATATATATATGTTTATGTTATGTGTTATTCTTCTTTATATTAGAAGACAAACATACGACTTCTTTAAGCTAGAAGACAAACATAGGCCTACGACTTTGTGGTGGTGTGGCGCAAGCAGCTGGGTTGATGATATACTAATTTTATATATATATATATATATATATATATATATATATATATATATATATATATATATATATATATATATATATATATATATATATATATATATATATATATATATATATATATATATATATATATATATATATATATATATATATATATATATATATATAAAACATTATAGCCTAGGGTACAAGACAAACACATGCAAAAAATCTCAAAGACAACTCAATAATTTAAAAGAACAGTGCCACAGATAAGTGAACACACTCACTGCAAAAAGTCAAATTTCGCCCTCGCCATGGCAGATAGCAATCCATAATATTTTTAATAATTCGGCAGTTAAGGGGTACTACACACGACCATGTAGGTAAGAATACTCTTAATCCTTATAACATGACAACTTTATCAAGGTACCAATTGGTAACCACACAAACGTATAGTGCATGCCCTATTGTTGCCTCGAACTTTGGCTCACATAGCTTATCTCAATGTTTAACACTGAATTTATTATACACCGGTAGAATACGCTTTGGTGCAACTGAGGCTTGAAGTTGATTGTAAACAAAACCGCAAATCGCTAGACAGTGAGTGGTTATGGCAGCCACAAGTTCCGAAAGATCTATTCAGTTATGGTTTTGTTCCTTTCCTAACCAATGGGGATCAAGCACTCTGTAAATGCACTCTCAATATTTCAATATTTCAGTTATGTGGCGCATGTTGATAACCTGTAAAGAACTGAATCGGCCAAGGGAGGATAGAGTGTACTGTACAGCATTATAATAACATTATTTCAACGGTTCCTGCATTACTTTCACGGTAACTCAAGTACGTATCATCGAAGAATCTTAGTCAACGCACGTATAAGGGAAATTCTTACACTGTTAAAGTGGTAGCTATCACATCGACCTTAATTAAGTACATACAAGCATAATTAATTCTGTGTGCGAAACGCGGATTTTCTGTTTATTGTGTGTTGTGTAATGTTAGTGTAATTTATGTGGTGTATAAAGTAATTTATGTTAACCATAGTTTCACACCCACCCATCCCCATACTGTGTGTTGTAATGCTTGAACTGATCATACTGAAGACAATACTATAACACATGCTGCCACGGAAGGTACATAGATTTTACTGTGTATACAATGTATTATGCGTTTTGTGTAACTTATATTTTAAACAATATGTTCAAACTCGCTCATCTCCGCTCATCTCCGTGTCATCTCTTCCAATACATAAAGAGAGCAGGCAACGTCGCTTACTACTACTAATGATACTTACTATAAATAAAATGTGTGTTTTGTTTAATGTATTTTAAATACGGTTTCAAAATGTGTGTTTGGTTTAATGTATTTTAACTACGGGTTTCAAATTCGCTTCTCCCCGACTCCCGTCATAAAAAAACTTTGAATTAGATGTACTGAGTGAAGACATTATAATATCGGCTATATTTATACTACTATCGAAGCTTCTTGTGTGTGCAATGTATGCTAAGTTTTGGAAGCATATCCACGCCCGCTTCCCATCTTGGACTATTTTAAATTAGTAATGTGTAGACACCTCAATAGTATAAGCTTGGTACAGTTACCACAGGCTGGACGCAAATGCTTGAATTTTATAAACGCAACAGACATGAGAATCATCATGTCTGGCGCAGCACGTTTTGACATAATCGTTAATCCTAGAATATTTCTGTCCAGAGCTTTTAGCCTTGTTTTACCTTGAGAACAAGTTTTAAACGCTTTCATATCCTCGTTTGAATTCTGTAGTATGTTTTTAGCGGTAGCACGATTGTTTATGGAAGGATCTTTACCTAAGACATTTTTTAAGGAGACTCATACTTACAAAGTCGTTTAGAAAGATTTGAGATCACTCGGTTGTGCGATAGCCAGCCGTTTAAAATATAACATTTTGTATTATCAAAAAGATACACAATTTTTCTCAAAAATGCAATGCGTTGCTCTTGTCGAATTGAAATACATTTTTTTTCCATAAAGAAATAACTTTGACTTTAATATTTATACTTATGCAGTATAATATAATGAACAACAATATTTCTGAGAACCAACTGTGTGATAGTAATTGTAAACCTAATAATAAAAAGTATCAGGTGCAGTATGTACGTCAGAATGTGACGATACTGAGTTGTGATGGCGAAGGAGTTGTTTAATAGTTGTTGAAGCAGTAGCAACTACAGCAACAAAAGTCAGGCCTTAATTATCATGCACCTTCGGGTATCCGATAATATTAAGTTCATCCCTAGTAAATCAGAAAACAAGAAAGCGGCTGTGGACCGAGCTAACAGGGTTGATGTGAATTATTAATGACCATCGTGCTGACTTGTCCAGTCCAGGTCTGCTGTGGGGGCAGTAACCACACCGTCATCGGGGATCGTGGCTAACACCATCGTTTTACATGACAAGATATCTACAATTGTTACGGACATCAAACTTTATATCTGTAAGGTATGTATTAAAATTGTTCAATATGCGTTGTGTTTTCACTACTTAAAAATGAGGCCTTTATCATCATTGTCGCACCACGCGGGATCCCTGTATGCTTTTTGTACTATGGTGGAGGACAAACTCTGTATGCGTATTATATTAATCTTCTTCAACTTCAAAGTATCATGTGAAATAATTGCGCAGGTTCCATGTTATTAGACTGCAGGAAAATACAACATACATCTTTACATCGTTGTCGTGTGTTACACGCGATATTGTTATTTGTACTATTGTGGTGGACAAACTCTCATTTTATTTTATACACTATTATTTTACCTTTATATAATTTAATATGTTGGGAGTGTGTGTACATTTATAAATTTTATTTGTGAGGGCTGCTGACTGATTTCACGGAAGCTTGCTTGTGTATGGTCTAATGCGTTTCCTGTGGTATATCTGTGGAAGCG
>CM072511.1:49763637-49781137 GCA_036898135.1 Oncomelania hupensis | reverse complement strand
AAACATTATTCTACAACCTTTTGTCTGTTCTTCGTCTTCCTTTCCTATTTCTAAGTGTATTAAATTACTCCAAAATTTTCGCTATTGTCTCTGCCCTCCCTACCTCACCCCCCCCCCCCTCCTCTGTAGGGGTGCTTGGGGTTTCTGTATAAATAGTATCCCCACTTTCTGGAAAATTTAGTGCTGTAAAATCCCACTGTCGCTGTTTTTCTCATTTGTTCTTTCTCATTCTTACTATGTTCTATTAATCTACAATAATATCTTCTTCGCTAGACCAGTCACTTATCTTTTCTCTTGAAAACTCTTCCGGGACGCGAACAGAATTAGAAGCAACTGCGATCATTTTTACTGTCCACTAGTCGTAGTCATGCAGGCATCATTTCGTAACACATCGGAGAGCTTCGTTCGACTTCGGTGATTGCCTTTTTGGGCGAATGACTGGAACTAGGTTGGAAAAAAACAAGTTTGCTTCCGGGACAAAACTCCTCATTTGTGTGTAAGGTCTGTTGTATCAGCTTGGGAATATTGGACGCATTCGGCCAAATGGTCACTAGGGCTTCATATGATATTATTATTTAGCAATGTAGGAATTTATATGTATGTGTTTTGTTGTGATTTTATAATGATGTGTGTATTCTATTCTGTGTTTGTAAACGGGGGTTCGATACATTAGAGTATAGTGTCAGCGTCCCCTGCGTGAGATGCCTTTATTGTACGGTGACCGGTTGGTGGAATGCCTTCATGGTTACCATTGGGGTTGTTTCAGCAGATCTTTTACGCGGATCAAGGGTGAGTCCTCTTCCCACCAAGTTGTGGTCTTGATTGTGTGATCCTGATTCGGCTCTTTGCAGTCCGCTGGACCCTGTAAGCAATGAATAACTAACAAACTAACTTCATCTATTGTCCGTAGTTTGCCAAAGTTTGCATCTGCTGTAAAATGTTTTAGGCAACATGGCGAGCCAACAGAGGAAGTGTCAGTGGCTACTTTCTGGCTGGAAGGGACATTCTGTGGTTTGCGGTGAGGATAAACGACCATAAGGATGATGATGATGATGATGATGACGACGATGATGATGGTGATGATAATGATGATGATGATGGTGGTGATGATAATAGTGGTGGTGGTGATGATGATGATGAGGAGGAGGAGGAGGAGGAGGAGGATAGTTGAGGTGTTAGGTTCGATGATTAGACTTTGGTGTGGGCGTTGTTTTTTAATGGATGGATGGATCGATCGAAGGATGGTTGGATGGGTGGATTCTATTGATTCTCGAATGATTGACATGGAAAACTACAAACTTAATCGATTATGACGACGACAGCAAGGATGATGATGATGATGATGATGATGATGATGATGATGATGATGATGATGATGATGATGATGATGATGATGATGATGATCATGATGATGATGATGATCATGATGATGATGATGATCATGATGATGATGATGATGATGATGATGATGATGATGATGATGAGACAGGTGGGAGCATCGTTGTTCAGCAGCAACATCGGCAGTGGCAGTTTTGTGGGGTTAGCAGGGACGGGGGCTGCTAGTGGAATTGCTGTCGCCAGCTACGAACTGAACGTAAGTAAAGTAGTAAGGATACAGTGCATCATTATTTAGTATTGTTACTAATAATCAGTACAGCCTGCTGATGACCCGAAGAATAAAACACAATAAACACATAATCAGCATTATCTGCCTTGTCAGCATTCAGAGGAGTCCAGGAATTTGACGAGGCTGTGTCTAAAATGGATATCAACCCCCGTGTTGGCTATACACATAAAAATGGTTCTTACATAGAGCACTTATAAGCTAGAAGGACTTCTCAAGGCATTGGACAAACTGTACTAGGTATTGTACATAATCTATTGGTGATGGGAGGCCATGGCGAGATTACATATGAATGTAAACATTTCGTTTTGTTTTCACTGTACTGCATCCAACGTCAAAGGTTTTATGCGAGACTTGTAAATATTATATAATTATGTATATTTACAGGTCTTGTAAGTTCGAGCTTAATTAAAGGTTTATATAAGTATGTGCCGTGTCGTGTTTCATAATTATTTTATAATGTCGCCCACGTGTCACATTTTCTTTCGTATATGTTGGATCTTTGCATGTTATATATATTATACGTTATTCGCATCTTGGCATGGGATATGGAACATTGGCACAACTCCATCGGACAATATTCACATGTGCAATATTGTCCGATCGATATGTGAAAATTTTTCATATTCCGCGTCTAAGATGCGACTGACATTAATGTATCGATTTGAGAAAGATGTGCGTGAACGACTACTTTACACATTGCTTTCCCCTGTCTTCCAAATGCGCAACCCAAAATAGTCCACAAATCAAAAGCGTTCCTTCACATTTATTCAGCACGCACACAAACATAACAGGCACGCGCGCACAAGAAAGCACCCACCCGCCAAATCACACACATACAGATAGTAAAGAAAAATGAACATCAGAACGTGACACGTGACAAGTTCTCCTTCAACCAAACTTCACCAGTGAAAAACCGACGCCAGTTTCATTCATTTATTCGTCTCCGCTTCGTTCAAAATGTAGGCCTAGTCTTCAGTCAACTCTAGCTAAGGCAGCCAATGAAAACCAGTGTCAGTTTCATTTGCTGATTCAGTCGGTCCAATTACTTTTTTGACTCCTCATTTCCTTGATCATTGTTGCTGTAGTATTTGAGAATTAGTGATGGTTTGGGAATAAAACCTTGCTGTTTTAGCGCGCTTTAGAAAATACATGAAGACTGTTTGGTTTTTCAGTCTTTGCAGAAAAGGCATAGGAGACAGCGATTCGTAAATGGGTTAAATAAAGTAGGTCCTGTATTCTTATGACTTCTATATTTCACAGCTTCCTGGAAACATCGTCCTCTGTGATTGGTCAATTAGCATGTGATATCAGTTTTAGTCATACTCTACTTGGCCAATAAAATATAAGACACTTGTGGAAATCGATACATTACATGTTGTTACTTTGTCCACAGGGCCTGTACTGTTTGCTACTGCTAGCATGGCTGTTTGTACCCGTTTACATCGCCAGTGGGGTAAAAACAATGTACCAGTGTGTGTGTGTGTGTGTGTGTGTGCATGTGTGTTTGTGTGTGTGCATGCGTGCGTGCGTTCACGCGTGCGGGTGTGTGTGTGTGTGTGTGTGTGCATGCGTGTGTTAATGTGGGTGCGTGCGTGCGTGCGTTCACGCATGCGGGTGTGTGTGTGTGTGTGTGTGCCTGTACACGTGTGTGTATGTGGATAATTATTAATGCTGTACGGAACTTCAGCGTTGTAAAAAAATAATGTTCTGAATTGGGTCACAGGTGTACACAATGCCAGAATACCTGATGAAACGCTTCGGGGGTCAGAGGTTACAAGTCTACATGGCCGTGCTGTCGTTGATCATCTACGTGTTTACAAAAATTTCTGTAAGTTTTTGTTACTTAAACTACGCCAAAAGGTGTATTTATTTATTTTTAATTCACATTATTTTTTTAAGGTAAGGTAAAGGTAGTCCCATAGCCTTGTGGCCGTAGGGGAGCGTGATGTTGGCGATCACACTTATCTTGGGCCAGCGTAATGAGGGTGATGTCAATTTCTCTCCCTCGCTGCTTTACCTTCCCCACTGAGTCAACTGGGGGCGTTGTTATTTGTCGCTTCACGTTTTGCGGTCACCCATCCAAGTGCTAACCGCACTGGACGGTGCTTAACTTGCGACACAGTAGCGAGTGCTCCAACCACTGCGCTATCCGACACCTCTTTACTCTTTTACAATTTTTTTTACATTATTTATTGTTTTTTTTTTATTTTAATTAATCCATTGTTTTTCTTATTTTAATTTATTTATTAGGATGCGACTGAAATCTTATTATTCTCTTGGCAGGCGGACATATACGCAGGAGCGATATTCATCCAGCAAGCTTTAAACTGGAACATGTATGTGGCTATCGCTGTACTACTGGCAATCACAGCTGTTTACACTGTCACAGGTCTGTTTAATTATCGGACTCTCTGTTTGTCGGCCAGTCTATGTCTTTCCGTATATCTGCCTGTCGATCCGTCTATCGGACTGGTTCATGATGTGCTGCTGCTTACATTTCCATTTGTTTAGCTATCTCTCCGTTTGTCGCTTTTGTTGGTCCCTGTTGTGTTATGCATCATTTCTAAAATGCTTTTAATGTGTGTCTCTTCTTCGTATGTTACTATGTTGTTGTTGTTGTATCAAATTTTATTCATCAGATTAACATAAGTTGTACTGATGTTACTATGAATGGTTGCCAGTCAGTCTGTCCGTCCGCCTGTCTGACTGACTGTAAAGCTGTCGATGAAAAAAAAATTAAAATTGTTTTTAACCTCATGTTATCGAGTGATGAGATGCAAGCTGCCGATTAATAGCAGTTAATACATTTTTGTTTAATGTGAGTTTTTAATTCGTATCTTCCTTGAATTTAATGTATGTTTTTGTTTTTAGAAAGGAATGTTATTAATATTGTTGTGTTATGCACATATTCATTTTTGTATTTGGGGTATGGTGATATTAATTCGGTCAGTAAATGTTTTATCCATCATTCATAGGTGGACTAAAGGCTGTCATCTATACAGATACTCTGCAAACTGTCATCATGGTTGGCGGCTCCGTTGTGCTTATGATCATCAGTAAGTTTTGTTTTTGTTCAGTATTGCTCTAGAGCAGGTCTATGTGTGATGCGTGATTTTCCACATTCTTTTGCTTCACTATGCTATACAAAATAATCTAAAGAAACAACACTAATGATGAGGATAACACTAAGCTAACCAAACCAGCAAGTTGGCGTCTTGTGCGGTTGAGTCACATCCTGTCTCAGTAAGCGCCCTGTGCAGCAGCTCTGGAGATGGTAAAGCTGGAAAACAATTATACCAAATAACTTCTCATGTTGGTGGCATCATGACGATCATTAGTTAGTTAGTTAGTTATTCATTGCTTACAGGGTCCAGCAGACTGCAAAGAGCCGAATCAGGACCACAAAATCAAGACCACAACTTCGCTGAAAGAGGACTCACCCCTGATCCGCATAAACGTTCTGCTGAAACAACCCATGTGATAACACTGAAGGCACACCACCAGCCGGTTACTGTACAATAAAGGCATCCCATGCAGGGGACGCTGAGGTTATACTCTATTTATTAAATCCCCGTTTACAAAAACAAAATATAATACAACCATCATTATAAAATATCAACAAAACACATACATATAAAATGCCTACATTGCTAAATAATAATATAATAGGAAGCCTTAGTGACTATTTGGCAGAAAGCGTCCAATATTCCCAAGCTGATACAACAGACCTCACACACAAATGAGGAGTTTTGTCCCGGAAGAGTTTTCAAGAAAAAAAGTTAGGTGACTGGTTTAGAGAAGAAGAAGATAGGATAGTAGATTGATAGAACAGAGCAGGAATGAGAAAGAACAAAATCAGAAAGACAGCGACAGTGAGAATTTACAACACTAAATTTCCAGAAAGTGGGGATACTATTTATAAGAAACCCCCGGCACCCTCACGAGGGGATGACGATCATTGAAGAATAAAAGGAAAGAGAACGGCGCGGCGGCCATCACAATAGCAAATACTGAGGTAGATGATGATGATGATGATGATAACGATGCTGCTGCTGCTGATAATGATGATGATGATGATGATGATGATGATGATGATGATGATGATGATGATGATGATGATGATGATGATGATGATGATGATGATGATGATGATGATGATGATGATGATGATGATAGCGTCGAAGATGAAGATGGCGATTTCTGTGCAGGTTTTGTGAAGGTTGGAGGTATTGGTGGACTGATGGAGAAGTACTTCGAGAGCACGCCTAGCGAGATAGTGGTCAACAGCACCTGTGGACTGCCCAACCCAGACGCTTTCCATCTGCTGCAGCCCGCCACTTCCGGTGACCTGCCCTGGCCCGGCAACGTCTTCGGCATCAGCATCCTCAGCTCCTGGTACTTTTGTAATGACCAGGTAAGATACACGATTAGTAATTTCTTCTTACCTTCGGAAATAATCTAACTGCGCCGACTTGACCAGCTGGTCTACAACATTGCTTGAACAGTTATCCGAGGAAATGCTTCCTTTTTCGAAATGTTTAATTTTGGTTACACACAAAATCGTGAAGCATGAAAGTTTTCGTTTTCGGTTCTTCTTCTTCTTCTTCTTCTTCTTCTTCCTTCTCCTCCTCCTCCTTCTCTTCCTC
The DNA here is from genome assembly GCA_036898135.1 of Oncomelania hupensis. Taxonomy (NCBI): domain Eukaryota; kingdom Metazoa; phylum Mollusca; class Gastropoda; order Littorinimorpha; family Pomatiopsidae; genus Oncomelania; species Oncomelania hupensis. The sequence goes on along the minus strand of CM072511.1, from coordinate 49,774,864 downwards.
CTCCCCTTCTTCTTCTTCTTCTTCTTCTTTCTTTCTTCCTTCTTCTTCTTCATCCTCCTCCTTCTCCTTCTTCTTTCTCCTCTTCTTCTTGGTTTGTTCTTATTCTTCTATCTCCTCTTCTTCTTGGTTTGTGTCTTACTCTTGTTTTCTTTCGCACTGGACACAGTGTCAGTCCAGTTCGGCAGATGAAAACTTTGTGGTGTCCAGATCTTGTTTCCAGTTCATAGATCTAGCTTTGGTGAAATTTTTTTTTAATTCTTATTTTTTTATTTTTTGATTAACCCATACCGATGGTCATACTCTCCATCCATTTAAGAAAGATGGTATGTGCAGAATTGTTTTATGACTATTTTTAATTTAAATGCTTGGCATAAAGGTCCTGGTTCAACGCACCTTGGCGGCCAAGAACATGCATCACGTAAAAGGGGGAGCAATCCTTGCTGCATACTTGAAAGTGCTGCCTTTGTTTACCATCGTCTTTCCTGGCATGATCAGCCGAGTTCTCTTTCCTGGTAAGCCATTATTTCGATTTGAAATATACATTTACAAGTAAAGACAAATCGTCTCTAGAATAGATTTTGTGAGAGTTTATACATATTCTCAGACATTAATCGCAAACTTTTAATCATAAAATCTCGCATTTCGTCTATGTAGCCTATCAGATATATTTATAAGTTAAATAAGCAATGTTCTGACTTGAAATGAAATATGATTAGTGTATCTTGAAGTAAAATACATTTTTCTGTTCTGCAGATGAAGTGGGATGCGTGAATCCAGACAAGTGCATGGAGGTGTGCGAGAACAAGAACGGGTGTACAAACATCGCCTATCCCAAATTGGTCATCGAACTAATGCCCATAGGTCAGTACGGTAGCCTTGTCTCTGGCTTTTGGATAGCGCTGATTATTTTATTAATTTCAGATTCGAACTGAGCGAGAAGCCTAACCTAGTGATTGTTCGTGGAAATCGATGCTATACATTGTATCAGAAGAAGCAGCAGCAATGCCTAAAACGACTGTTAGTACTGCATGTGATTGTGCCGAATGAAGAAGAAAGTATAAGTCTTCCTGTAAACAGATGCCACTTATCGACTTAAACTCGTGCAACAGTATGAATATACTATCACACTGTCACCTTTTTTTCCTAACGAAGAGCTTCAGGAATCTTCTAACGAGAGAAATCACACAGGACGCAGGGGTAGTTCCGTCCTGAACAGCGTAATGTTGTGAATTTGCAGGCCTAATTGCTCAATTTCAGATAAATACAGTTTTGTTGTTTTGTATTGTGCTTGTCTAAGTAGGCTTACGATAGTGGTTCGAATCCAGTGGTGGGCAAAATAAAATGGACAATCTGTCATTGTCCATCTTAGCAGGATGATTGCTCTGGTGATTCAGTGTTGATTTAGGTCACTATACCCCCTCGTCTATGGGTTCGTTATCCTCATCTGCCATTTCGCCAATCTTGGGTGTGGACGTTAAACTTCAATGTTCATTCATTAGTGGTTCAGAAGGTTTGGTAGTAAAATTGTTGAGGTGTTCAATCAGGTCCAGCGGTGTAAAACATAGCTTTAGAAGGTTTGTAACATGATCCATTTTCACCATCCCGATTCATAGGGTTGAAAGGCTTGATGCTGGCAGCCATGATGGCGGCTCTGATGTCATCGCTGACGTCAGTGTTCAACAGCTCTGCTACCGTCTTCACCATCGACATCTGGAAGAGATTACGTCCCAGTTGCACGGAGGCCGAGATGCTTATTGTTGGCAGGTGAATGATATCAAAGAGGAACAGAATCGTTTAGAATTTTAAACTATAAGATGGCACAGGTCACCTCAGTGCTGTAATTATGGCGATGATGATGATGGTTGAAAGTGGTGGCTAAAAGATAAAGGAGGGTTTCGTGTGCATTTCATCATCATCTAAATCAACTTCATCATCATCATCACCATCATTATCATCATCATCATCATCATCATCATCATCATCATCATCATCATTTTCTCCTTCTTCTTCTTCTTCTTCTTCTTCTTCTTCTTCTACTTCTTCTTCTTCTTCTTCTTCTTCTTCTTCTTCTTCTTCTTCTTCTTTTTTTTTTTCTTCTTCTTCTCATCACTCAAATATTTGCAATATTCGTTGTGGTCAGGATATTCATGGTAACAATGCAGCTGTTGCTGTCGTGTTGCTGCTGCTGCTGATGGTGATGATGATGGTGATGATGATGATGATGATAATGACGATGTTGATGATGATGAGGAGGAGGAGGAGGAGGAGGATGACGCCAATTATGACAAAATACTATTTAGATTGTTCTTTTGGCAGGGGCGGATAAAAGGTAAGGTAAGGAGGGGTGGATGGGGGGGGGGGGGCGTTCCAAATTGTGGCCAGGGTCCAGACCCCGGTATTGTCCAGGGGTGAAGGTCTTATGGGCGGGAAGGAGGGTGGAGGGGGATGAGAGCGAACGCCGCTGATGATAATGTAACTTTATGAGATGCATTGTAGGCTCTCCTGGAAGATAATATGGGTTAATCACTAGTGTAAATCTATTTGTATTTTGATGTATATACGCCCTTATCTTCGAAACGGCAATGTGCGGTTCAATATGAGTTCGACACTCACTATTTCAAAAAGTACACGCACGATCAGCAACATTGCTGAGGAACACATGAAAAAGAAACACTATATAAACGATGTACAGAGAGAGAGAGAGAGAGAGAGAGAGAGAGAGAGAGAGAGAGAGCGAGAGAGAGAGATAGAGAGAGAGAGAGAGAGAGAGAGAGAGAGAGAAAGAGAGAGAGAGAGAGAGAGAGAGAGAGAGAGAGAGAGAGAGAGAGAGAGAGAGAGAGAGAGAGAGAGAGAGAGAGAGCATTTTTGCGAATATCTTTGTTTCTAATCAGGATTCAAAAACGGGTTGGGTATAATTGGAATCAGTCAAAACAGATCTGGTGAAATATAGCATTATTATTTTGCGTACAAAAGTACCAAAAAGTATTCAATTTATTTATTTATTTACTTTCTATATAAGCTATGCAGATCACACAGTTCTGTAAAAAAAAAATCCTTCCTCTTTTGTCCTATTATATCCTATCCTGTCGTATCCCGTAACTCCAAAGCCGTTGGCTTATTCTTGAACTTGAACTTTGAACTTGAAAGCCGTTGGGACAACACAGATGATCGTTTAACCAGCGTATTCCATCTTTCTGTCCTCAGCAATCCTCATGGCCTCACTCAGTGTCAAGCCAGTCCTCTCTCGAATGTTGTCTTCTTACCTCTTTTTCTGTCTTCATTTCTTCTTCTGCCTCCTTGCACCGTGCCTTGCAGGATGGTCTTTGCAAAGCCGGATGCTCTGGTGATGTGGCTGTACCATTAGAGTTTCCGTTCTTTCACCGCTGTGAACATATCACCGTGTGGTCCAATGGCTTGTGTGATGGTCTTTCGGACTTCGTCGTTGGTGATGTGCTGGATATAGGAAATGCCCAGAAGTCTTCTGTAGCACCTCATACTAAAAAAAATATTATTTTTAAATTATTAAATACATAAATATTTGTATATGTCTGTATGTATGTTTAGACATGTGTATATGTGTGTATGTATGTTTAGGCATGTGTATATGTATGTATGTATGTTTAGGCATGTGTATATATGTGTATGTTTATGCGTGTGTATGTTTATGCATGTATATGTTTGTGAAAGTCTAATATCATTTTATCATTGAAAAGACTTATTTTTTTAAAATCTGAAATCTGAAAATCTAAATAAAGTACTTGTCGAGAGGACAGAACGACATTTATGTAGAATTAAATATTGTTACTATACAGCCGACAAATATTAAAATGTCGTCTTCTGAAAATTATGCAAAATGTTAAATGATTGAGCAAGTGTGTTTTATTGCACAAATGACGCCAGTTTTTTTGGAGCACAAATGACGCCAGTTTATAGTAGGTTTCTGCTGAAATAACGCAATATAATAATAATAATAATAATAATAATAATAATAATAATAATAATAATAATAATAATAATAATAATAATAATAATAATATAACAATAATAATAATAATAATAATAATAATAATAATAATAATAATAATAATAATAATAATAACTATTATGATTATTTACCACTCATTGGCAGTGATGAGAAGAAAACCTTCAGTTTCTTAGTGCCTGCTGCATCGGCAGATTTAAGAGATGGAATCGCTTCGTCATTGCCGTAAGCGTCCTGCCAGTAGCCACTTAAAAAATAAAAAAAAATCCGCTAGTACACTTTTCACTGGTAAACGGAAGTGAAAGCACCGCCAAGGGATGTAACCATGCAGTAGTAATAAGAAAAGTCTTTCGACCTCAAACATCATAGGCTTAGAATGTTTGTAGTAGACATCGCAAAACACTTTTTTTAAATATCTTTTTATTTTATTACATTATTGTTCTTTTCTTCTTTTTTTTTCTTTTTTTCTTTTTGTTTATTTAACATTCTTTCTTTGTTTTTTTTTTCTTTTTTCCTTTTTGCAGAGTGTTTGTGCTGGTTCTCATCGGAGTTAGCATCGTGTGGGTACCCGTTCTTCAGCTATCTCAAGGGGGGCAACTGTTCAATTACATCCAGGCTGTGACTGGTTACTTCGCTCCCCCTATTTTGTCCCTGTTCTTGCTGGCTGTATTGTGGCCTAGAACTAATGAAAATGTAAGTTCTTGTATTATGCTTTCTGGTTGTATGGGTCAGGGTTGCATCTCGGCACACATTTGAATGATTACCAGCTTGAAGATGGTATCGTCATGACAATTTATGCCTATATCGTTGTGTTTTTTTACTTGACATCATAACATTAATTTGTCATTTTCCTATTAAAAAAAATTACATTTTCTGCAATGATTGGGACAAGCATGCATGTTGCCATCTTGCTTTTTTTCTCATCATATATAATAAATAAGCAATAACTATAGGTTTTTGGGTCCAATAATTATATTGTTATATTAATTTATGTTAATGTCTTTTATTTATAAGTTCATCTTTGTGTAATTTAACATGTTTCCTGATATCACCGATGTGAATTAACTTTAAATTAAATAAATAATTAAAAATAAATGCATCCCGGCCATTCGCTAACATGTAAAATATAATATGTAATACCCTTCCTACATTCTGCTTTATCGCACTATCGCAACCCATAACGAAACTGTAAGACTACCGTTTTCGCTGGTTGCTTTGTGGGGATGATCATGATAAAGAGAGTCATACGGATGGGTCTGTTTCCTTGTATTACATGGAGATGCCAATTAGGCATACTATGATCATAATTTAAGTTAATTCCAGTCCTTACAGTCAATTTTGGAACGTTGTCTACAATACCCAATGTCCGTTATTTTTAAAAAAATGTACTATTTCTGATAGGGTGCGTTCTGGGGCCTGATGATAGGCCTGGTGGTTGGGGTCATTCGGATGGGGCTGGATTTTGGCTACGGGTCCCCCAGCTGCGGGGAAGAGGACAGCAGACCCACTGTCATCAGTCAGATCCATTTCCTCCATTTTACCATCATCCTTTTCATCGTCTCCCTCATGGCTACCGTCATCATCTCTCTCCTCACCAAGCCCGTCGACAGCAAGCATGTGAGTAGGCCAATCATTGATGAGGAAGTGGAGATATAGGTGGAAGAAAATGACGATGACAACGACGACGATAATGATGATGATGATGATGATGATGATGATGATGATGATGATGATGATGATGATGATGATGATGATGATGATAGTGATGATTTGATTGTAATTGTGATTTTGATTTTGATTTTTACACTTTATTGTCCCTTTTATCGGGAAATTCTGGCCCGCCTCCCTTGGGGAAGGCGTAGTCGCAGCCTCTGGTGCGCCAAAACCCAAACTATATCTAATATTAGTTGGTGGTTTTTGTTGTTGTTGTTGTTTTTTAATTTTGCTGGGGGGGCAAACCGAAATACACTTAGAAAACTCCCGAGACGTTATCCGAGTTGAAAGTGAATAATATTCAGAGAAACATAACGCCCAGAGGCAGGATCGATCTCACACCTGTCAGGCGCCATTGGTTTCTAGCCTGTAGACAAGGCAAGATAGTCCCGCCTTAGACCACGCGGCCACAACGCTTGCATGATGATGATGATGATGATGATGATGATGATGATGATGATGATGATGATGATGATGATGATGATGATGATGATGATGATGATGATGAAATCGAGGAGAAGGAGCAGTAGTAGGAGGAGGAAATGTGATGTTGCAGGTTTGGTTTTGAGGAGGGAGAAATGGAAGGAGGGGAATGAGGAAGACGATAATGGTGATGATAGTTATGGTGGTAGTAGAGACGATGATGATGTTTCTGCACCCGCGATTGCGACGAGGACAATGCGGTTCGAACTAATAATAGCGAAACTGAAGAAAGGGAGGGACACAGAAGAATTAGTTTAATATTTTTAAATGCTCCATTAACCGGTGTCATGGCTGCAATGACATCACCGCTGATGCAATTTGTGATAATGATTGTGCAGATAATTCGTCTGACGTGGTACACACGCCACAGCCAGCAGGAACGGGTGGAGTACCCCGACGAGAAGGCACGACATGACAAAGTACAAGAAAAGATTTTAATGGAAGCGCAGAAAGACGCCGAGAACCCAAGAGGTACTGTTGATGATTATTACATTTCCATTTTTACAATCTCAGTCCCTGCTCGGATTAGTTTTAATGGGCTTTGGTATCAAGGATATTTGATATGTATGTGTGTGTGTGTGTGTGTGAGAGAGAGAGAGAGAGAGAGAGAGAAAGACAGAGAGAGAGACAGAGACAGAGACAGAGAGATCGAGAGAGAATGCATTGCTGTCACCAAATTAAAAGGTTATATTGCTACTAACAGAATTACAACATCGTGGAACAACTTGCCTGCCGAGACGATGGATACTGAATCACTATTTTATTCTATTCAAGATAATTTATTGCCAAGTGAATAATACACAAGGCAGGGCCGGACCTGCCCTAGAGGCCCGAGGGGCCCGGGCCCCTACCCTTTTTTGGAAAAAAGAAAAAGAAAGAAAGAAAAGACCTAAGTCATATTTTTGTTATGACTTTATTCCTAACACACACACACTTTTGTTAAAGGTAATTTCTCCCCAAAATCAGTGGCAAACTATAGCACCAAAATTTTGCAATTTACATGCTCAGATTGCATCAGATTGCACAATTTTTTCTCCCTTTTCAAAAAATTTTCCGGGGGAGCATGCCCCCGGACCCCCCTAGCAAACTAGGCGCTAAGCGAGAATCAGATGTAACAATTTTCCATATGCCACGCCAAGATGCTAATAACGTTTAATATTTTACGCATTGGATGTCCTTATTTTGTACCGTATACAGTTTTTTTTTTCCCAGCACATTGCATTTGGCAACTACACCTATTATCATTGTGAAAGATTTCTTGATCATATCTTACTACATACGCTTCATCGACTATTGACTGCATTGCATAATCTAATGCTAATAAACTAGTGACCAGACCTTCAAAATAAGTATAGACGTACTTTATATGTAGCCGGGTAATGCGATGTTGTGTATAATACTTATTTCAAGTACAATATATATTTAAAGAAAGATGAAAGTCACTCAAAAAATGAAATCACTCATAAGCCAGAGTTTACGTGTATTTGGCGAATTGATACTCAGTGACGACTGTTTTGTTTTTTCTTCTTCAGTTTTTACATGTTGGTGCTGTTCTTTAACATCTCTGATTGCGTTTCTTTCTGTATTCTTTATTTTCCTTCTTCAGGAGAGCAAGACGCACCAAAGTGGAAGCGCTTCGTACAGATCTTGTGCGGATACGAGCCACCCCCTGTTGTAGATATGTCAGAAGAGGAAGCACGTGACCAGCAAAAACTGATGACATCAGTGACAGAGACACGCAAGTGGCAAATATTTGTCAACGTGAACGCCATAGTTCTGATGATTTTCGGCGCTTTTCTGTGGGGATTTTATGCCTAAGAATTGTCCTTGTATTCATTCATTGGCCATACCAACGATATCAAGAACGCGTAATGGGAACTTTCGGCACAAGCCAAGTATTCTAAATAAAGCATGAAAGAATGTATTCTTCCAGAGACGTGATTGGATATTTCCAAAACCATTTTCACGTGTGGGTAGTAAGCTTACTAGTAGTCTACCATTTCTACAAGTATTCTTGTGGAGAGTAGACAGATTAAAAGCAGCTACAGTATCACATGCACGTCAATACAGCTCTGCATAGTTAGACCAGCTATCCGCGGATCCATTGCCTCCACGCTATCTTTATTGTACCTCGCTGCATATTCATTTTAACAGCAACAGCTCATCACTGAATGTAAGTGCAGACGTTAGATAATAAGTTTTAACTCGGTAGCACGTTCCCACGCACAACTCCGGCAAAGCCCATTTTTCTTCGATTAATTATTGCTGAGATTTGCGGAAATGTAAAATAATTATTTTACTATCAGGACTATTTGACATAAAGAATCAGCAGAAATTAACTTGTCGAATGTGAACTTGGTGCGTTATCCAAGCAAAGGTAGGTATGGAAATGGGTCTGAGTGAATGGAAGCGTCCTTTATGGGCTCGGTAAAGGGCCTGAGCACAAGCACAAGTTTTGTTAATGTTATTGAGTTTGGTCAGGACGTCTTTGTGTTGATCAACACAATCATTGTAAGTATGATAACTGTAATTATAACCCCTTGGGGTCATGAGCAATCTTGCCACTGTAGATTGTTCTAACCTATAAAGGGAAAAGTGAAAGCCCCAGTTGAAAACCTGTCTTGCCTTTGTAGGCATGACTGATTCACTGCGGCAACAATACCCCCGTTGGAGTGCCGGGGGTTTCAGTATAAATAGTATCCCCACTTTCTGGAAATTTAGTGTATTATTATTATTATTATTATTAGTGCTTTAAATTCCCACTGTCGCTGTCTTCCTCATTTGCTCTTTCCCATTCCTGATCTGTCCTATCACTCTGCTATACTATCTTCTTCTTCGCTAGATCAATGACCTACCTTTTTTCTTGAAAACTCTTCCTGGACAAGACTCCTTGTTTGTGTATGAGGTCTGTTGGATCAGCTTGGGAGTGTTGGACGCTTTCTGCCGGGTGGTCACTAGGGCTTCCTAAGATGTTATTATTTAGCACTATAGGCATTTTATATGTATGTGTTTTGTTGATGATTTATAATGATGTTTGTATTCTATTTTGTTTTTGTAACCGGGGGTTCGAGTAGTTGAGGTAAAGCCTCAGCCGTCCCCTGCGTAGGATGTCTTTATTGTAAAGTGACTGGCCGGTGGAGGGCATTCAATTTTCCCACTAGGGTTGTTTCGGCAGATCTTTTATGCGGATTGGGGGTTGTCCGGTCCTGATTTGGCTCGGAAAAGTCCGCTGGACCTAAAGCAACAATCAATCAATCAATCAATCAAACTGTAATTATATATTTATAAAGTACTGTAGCTAAACATAAGATGTGAACGCTAAAGACCCGTCTTAATTGGAAGGTGTGTGGAGGTTCACGCACTTTTTTTTCCTTTCGAGGTTCTCAGATCACTGTGACCTGTTTTTTTGTCCTTCCAGTTAAGATATACAAAATAATTGTACAAATAGAGCCCTACACAAAATCAAATTAATGGGAGCCAATACTTGAAGCTATTAACTGAATAATGTGACTGAGCACAATCGTTGTTATTGTTCTCAGAACGGGTATGTGTCATTCTTGATTATGATCAGAATGTATTTGTGTCCAAGCAAGACGGCATAGATGTTACCGGTAATCTGTGTATTCAGTCAATACGTGTATTGTCTTTAAAAAAATCAGTCAATTGGTGTTTACACTGTGACCACTTGCCAATACATGTAATGAATAAAATTTCTAGTCAATACGTGTATTGTCTTAAAACATGTTCTGGTTAATACACGAATTGACTGAACTGTCATTCGGCATTTTAATTGCAACTGGTTGTAAACACTAATAAATAAATGTGTTGTTCTTTTAGTTCAATACGCACACTCATTGTGACACATCCACACAACTAAACCATGTTAAGTGTAAATTAATACATATTACAAATAAGCTTAAAATGTACACCTATCCTATCCTATCCTATCCTATCCTATCCCGTAACTCAAAAGTCGTTAAGGATACCATAGATGATCGTTTAATCAGCGTACTCCATCTTTCTGTCTTCAGCAACTCTCATGGCTTTGCTGAGTGTCAAGCCAGTTCATTCTCGAATGTTGTCCTTCCACCCCCTTTTCTCTGTCTCCCTCTTCTTCTGCCTACTTGCACCGTGCCTTGCAGGATCGTTTTTGCAAGGCCTGATGCTCCGGTGACATAGCCATACCATCGGAGTTTCCGTTTCTTTACCCCTGAGCATGTTAATGCCCAGAAGTCTTCTGTAGCACCTCATCTCCATGCTTGTTCTTTTTCGTTCATATCCATCATTCGTGGTGAGGAGCCAACAAAGCAAGTCTGGAATGAATGATCGACCGTGGTTTTGTCGAGATTTTTGCTGTCGTAATGATTTATTTTCAAACAAGACGCTTGACCTTATTAGCTACGTGCCGATTAACACATTTGAAGGTTTATGATCTGAGCTCATCACATTTATGTGTAATATAAATAATGCTCTACGCTCGCATGTGCTCTGAAACATTGTCAGAAGACTTGACTGAGCGAAAACATGCATTGACTAAAAATGTGTGTTTTAAATTGGGTCAAAATTAAAACAATACACGTATTGACTGGAAATTTTAGGCATTACATGTATTGGCTAGTGGTCACCAACAAAACACGAATTGACTCTTTGGTGTTGTTGTTTTTTTGACAATACACGTATTGCCTGAATACACAGATTGGCGGTAACATATATGCTATATAATTTATCCTGTATTTCCCCTGCTTCGCTTTGGGTGAAGATTCTGCGTGTTGCCCTGTTATTTCAGAAATATGTGGTCACTGTTGTAAGCACTGTTGGTACTAGTAAGAGTATAATACACAGTTAATAATACAGATAACGCCGATCTAATATAGTTGAACTTTCCTAAGCTGATGTCATTTCGAGCCTATTAGGGATTTTTTTTTAAAACACACCATAATATACTACGTTTTCCACTACTGTGTTTATTTTTTATAGTGATAGCATACATAATTATTGGTGTCATTTTGAGAAAATATTGAAGATTTGTTTAATTGTGTATGACTGTGT
>CM072511.1:49746137-49758637 GCA_036898135.1 Oncomelania hupensis | reverse complement strand
GGGGGAAGCGCTGTGATTTCGTCCTTGCTTCCAAAACAAGGACAATCCATTTGCGTGCAACTGTTTTGCAGCAAGCAAAGTCCGTGAAGGGAGCCTTTTGCTCGGTAGGAGGATGACGAATGCTGAGGGCACAGACTGGCGTCATCTGGATGACATCATTGAATGTAATCGTCAGATGATGAAGCAGCAGTTCGCCTGCGACGTCTACTTCCTCTTGGGCGAGGCGCGTGAGCAAACCGGAGCGCACAAATACATGCTCATCAGCCGCAGTCCAGTCTTTGCCGCCATGTTTTGTGGACCTCTCAAGGAAACCGATTTCGGTAGCAAAGAAATCGAGATCCCGGATGTTGAACCAGCTGCTTTTGGTGAACTTCTCAGGTAATGAATAGTACATTAAATTTTATTTATTTATTTATTTATTTATTTAATTTAAAGTCTATTCACATTTGTGATATTAGACAACATATTGAATTATAAACAAAATGCATTTAACAAAACATATGATGATTATTATTTTTAAATAATAACATTATTAATGTTTAAAAAAAAATTTAACACACACACACACACCCACACACACATACTTGCGGAGACACCGTTATTTGGACTTTCCTCTATCGCCACATACGTTCTGTGGACAATGGGTCGTGCTACGACCCCGTTTTTAAGTACTTTAAAGTGTTCTAACCCTAACCCTAACCCTAACCCTAACACTAGCCCTAACCCTAGCCCTAACCCTAACCCTTACCCTAACCCTAACCCTCACGGATCATTAAGTGGACGTCCCAACAAGGAGGTCTGTCCAAAGAACGTATGCAAACTTGCACTAATTTGTCCCAATAACGCCGTGTAAACATCCTCACCCACACACACACACACACCCACACAACATTAAAAAATAGAAAAGGTCTATTTTGCATATTTGACTTCATACAATGAGTCATAATTTGCTGTGATGAGGTTATGATCAAGTTATCAATATAATTGCTGTTGTTGTTATTGTAATTATTATGATTATTATAATTATTATGATTATTATTATTATTATTATTATTATTATTATTATTATTATTATTATTATTATTATTATTATTATTATTATCACCACTACTATTGTTAGTATTATTATTATCATGAAAAAAGAAGTAAAAATTCAAAACAAGAACCCCCCCCCAAAAAAAAAAAAAATTAAAAAAAAAAATTTAAAAAAAAAAATAAATAAAAATAAAAATCTTCCCAATATAAAGAATTTAACAAAATAATTTAAAGGATGTCATGCACCGGAGCCTTTTAAAGGATACAAGCGCATGCTTATATCGTTATAATTTTTTTTTAAGTTTCTTATAATAAATGACCTACTGGAGAATATAATAACGCTTTAGATATTTCTACGAATGATTTTAAGTCTAAATCTTGGGTATTGCTCAAAGCAATGTATTTGTTTGGTAAGTATCTTTTAGGGCATTGCATTGTACTAGCAAATGTTCAATTGTTAAGTTTTCATTACAAATGCAAGTTATGTTTTTGCTAAATTTTGTTTTCCAGGAATTTAAATATAATCTATATGCTAAACTACAGATCTGTCTAGAGACCCCTAACATGCTAGTCAAACATGATTTTGATTGTCTTTCCTTAAGATTTTTTGTAATTATACAGTACATTTCTTTAATTGACAATCCGATATCAATTTTTATGGCATTAACATTAGTTGCTCCTCGTTTTGCTGCTCTGTCTGCTAGATCATTATGTAAGATGCCACAATGTGAAGGCATCCAGCACATATTTATATGTATTCCTCTGTTTTTTATAGAATGAATCAGGTATTTTATTTCAAATATGATATCACCTCTATCATTATTTTTATCAGAGTTTAACGCATACAACACCGATTGTGAATCAACACATATGAGAAGACCATATAAGTCTAGCGGTATATTACTCAATGTATAAAGAGACATTAATACAGCAACTAGCTCTGCTGTAAAAATTGAGTGATTTTTGCCTAAATAATAAGACTTTGTGATTTTGAGATCAGGTATTACAAACCCTGCTCCAGCATCACCAGTATCAATTACAGACCCATCGGTGTAAACTTTTAGATGGCTATAAAAAATTTTATTTATATGTTCTCGGGCTTCTGTAGCAATTAATTGCCGATTTTCATCCTTCTTAAGGTTTGTATATTTTATATCACATTTTGCCTTTTTCATTTCCCAGGGTGGAAAGGGGGCGTTAGTTAATTTTGGGGCAACGTCTTTTGGATTAATATTTGCTGCCTTAAAAATATCTTGAGTGTACGTAAATATTGTTTGTAGGGATGTTATATGTCTTGCTCTCTTTGGAAAATCAGTGTCTGATTTAAGAGTTATATCTTCAGATACATTATTTTCAACTGCTGGACTTCTAATTAAATACTTAGCACATGCCATTTTCCTATATTGTTCTAACGATGTAATGCCTACAGCTGAATAGACGTCTGCAGTTTTGGTAAAGGTTGGTACACCGATAGCAACTTTCAGAGCCTTACTATCTAAACTTTGTAATTTCTTCAAATAAGATTTATGTGCTGAGAAGAAAGCTTCTTGACCAAATGATAATTTGGATCTCACAAGTGTGCACGCTAAGTGAACCAGTGTTCTTGTGTCTTGCCCCCATGGTTTTCTACTTATTACCTTTAAAATATAAAAACTTTTTATTGCTTTCTGTAATAAGTAGTTTATGTGCCGTTTCCAGTTTAATTTACGAGTTAAATAAACACCTAAAAATTTTACTTCCTCAATATAATTAAGTTCTTGTTCTTCTATATAAAATTTAGGAAGCATTCTCGGATTCTGACCATTATTGAATAGTATCATGTTTGTCTTTTCAATGGAAAGTTCAAGACCATTTATTGACATAAAAAGGCAAATGTTATTTAATTCTGTTTGATATATTTTTTGTATGTGTTTTATTTCGTATAAGGATGTTCTTTTTCTTAATGATACGTTAGCCCATATTGCAATATCGTCTGCATATTGAACAAGAGTTATACTGTTATTAATATGTTTTGGAAGATCATGAATGAGAATATTAAAAAGAATTGGTGATAAAATTGAACCTTGTGGAATTCCCATGTTTGTGACATGTTTACGCGAATATGAATTTCCAACTTTAACAACCAAATTTCTTCCTGAAAGGAATGATTTAATATAATTATATATATAACCTGATAAGCCAATGTTTTTTAATTTGTATAATAGTCTTTTGTGCCACACACAATCATATGCTTTTCGAATGTCAAAAAATGTAGCTAACACGCCTTTCCTTTTTGCAAACTGCCTTTTTATATTTGTAGTAAGTTTCACAATATGATCAACTACAGATCTACCTTTTTGAAAACCAGCTTGATTAACAGGTATAATATTATTTTTTCCACAATAATATAATAGTCTATTTAGAAGAATCCTCTTTATTAATTTACTGACATGAGACGTTAAAGCTATGGGTCTGTAGCTAGTTATTTCTCTACGTGATTTTCCATTCTTTAAACTCGGTATTATTATTGAAGTTTTCCAAACACTTGGTATATTACCAGATTCCCAACATTTTTGAATAATAGTGTGTAAATAATTTATCCATGATTCTGGAAGATGTTGAAGAAGTGTATATGAAATTCCATCACATCCTACAGCAGATATTTTGTTACTAAAACTGTTTAATGCCTCTTTTAATTCTAATACAGAAATGTTTGCATTAATTACATTATTATGGTTAATATTATTTGCAGGATCATTATATGCATCAGTTTTTTCAATATTTTCTCTAGATTTTATAACATCATCTTTTAAACTAGATGTATTACTAGCATTTGAAAATAATTTAGCAAATTCTTCTGCTTTGTCTTTGGAAGATATGAATTCTTTATTTTCAACTTTAATTGGGTATTGTGGGATTTGGAATCCCTTTTTCATTTGCGAGACTTTATTCCAAATTTTGGATGTATTACTCTCTGATATTTGTTCACTACAACATTTTGTCCAATAATATTGTTTTGCTGACGCAATAATTTTATTGCAGGCTATTTTTGATCTTTTCATATTATAAAAATTTTCTTCTGACCTGCTTTTACACCATTTTTTATATGCTGCTTTCTTATTTTTAACTGCCCTATCACATTCTTCATTCCACCATATATTTCCTTTATGTTTATTATTGGTATGTTTCTTTATCGTAGGAATTGAGGATTTAGCAGCATATATAATTGTTTCATTAAAATTCATAACAATGTTCTCCATATCGCAGTTTATAAAATCAATGTTAGAACTCGATAAAAGTGACTGAAACTTTTCCCAGTCAGCACGATCATATGCAAATTTTGAAACTTCATCTTCCTCCTGTTCTACTACAGGTGTTTCATTTAAATTGATTATGATAGGAAAATGATCACTACCCAATGAGTCTTGTTCTATATCCCAATTACACTCATCTGTCAATTCTGGTGAAATTAATGATAAATCAATTGCATATGCATTTTGATTAAAACTGTCCGGAACTCTTGTGGGTCTTCCATCATTCAACAAAACAAAATTGGAATTCACAATATTATCTGTAAACTTTATATTGGTGTTGTGATCACAATCTCTGTCCCATAATGGAGAATGAGAGTTGAAATCTCCTGTTATAATCCAATGTTCCTTATTGGTAATATTAATCAACCAATCACAGTTTGCTTCCTTAGTTCCTTGTGGAAGGTACACACATAAAATATTAATATGATGATGATCATTTATTCTGACTTTTATTGCAGATGAAAAAGTATTGTTATCCTCGGTAGGCACTGGAGACTTACATGGAGCATATTCCAAATCATTCCTAATATATATTGCAGTTTGACCTTTTGAAGTAGGTTTAATAAAAGGCGTCACTGGTGGGTAATAATATCCTGTAATTTTTGGTAGTTTATTTCTATTTACTTTTAAAGATTGAATAGATAATACATGATAAGCATTTTTAACTAAATGCTGACTAAGATAAATTATATTAGTATTTATAGACCTACAATTCCATTGCATTATACTGAAACCATTTTCCATTATCAATATGTCTAATAAATTGAGAAAGAGATATTATGGAAAGAAACATTTTTTCCAATGTAATGAAACTGAGTAGAGTACATATTCTGATCCACTCATAACTCTATTTCAATAATCATTGCAGAGACGATGTGCAGTTTACTGGAAGACTCTACACAAACTATTTGACAGAACCTCCAATCCTTTTGCATTTGGATGAATACAATCCCTGTACAATGATCTGATTGTTGCTCCAGTTTTTGTGAGAAATCCCTTAGTATTATCAAGAAATCTTGCTTCTTGCTTTTGACAGGCCATTCTCAGTGCAGCGTTTGAAGCATCAGCCTTTTTTCGCAGAGCACCTCTCGGAGGTATTATAGAGGAACAATACACCTTTGCATTTGGAAAACCTTTTTTTGCTTTGTCAATGACTTTAATCCAATGCTTCATTCCAATGTTTGTTAGTTTAGAATTGTCAACTCCAACATGAAGAACAACCTGTTCTACTGCCGCCTTCTTTTCCAGAGTGTCAATCCAGCTTTCCACATCTTCAAGCGTGAGACCAGAAATACATATGATTTGGTGTTTCATGCTCTTGTCTACCAGACCAACTTTCTCTGGTTTCAGCCCCCTGATCGTAGAGTCGCCTATGATGAGCCTTGTAGTGTCTTGAAATACATTGCAGCACTGCAGACTTTCTGATGGTGTGATATTTACTTTTTGAGTACATTAACCCATATATTTTATATATCATAGCACATTAAATGATTTTCTCTAATAGCATATTTTTGTTTCGTCTTAAACACTATAAATATCATCGTATAGACCATTAAAAAAAAACTATTTGCACAACTGTATGTAATCTACTGTTTTTTCCTCTTCTGTAGCTACATCTACACGGGCAACGCGGACCTGAGCGCTCACAACGTGCTGTCCGTACTGTACGCAGCCAAGAAGTATGACATCACAGGGCTTGCGCGCGCGTGCCTCGCTTTCGTGGAAGATCGCCTTGATGTGGACAACGCATGCGCTCTCCTGGAGCAGGCGCATATGTATGATGAACGAGAGTTCCGGTCAAGGGTTTTAGATTTGATTTTAAGAAAAGGTTTGTATATCTATTGTTAGTAAGAGAACTTTTCATTTGCATTTAGTATATATTAAAACGCAAATAGATGGGATTTGAAGACAAGAAAAAACAACGCGTATTGATTCTGCAAAGTAATTTTCTGACTTATTTCAGAGTGCATTAATGTAATGACGTGGGGTCTACAAAATGTCTACACGATTTGTTGACTGACTTACACAGCTGATGGATGACGAAAATATTGTATAGCAAAATAAGAAAGAACATGTTTTGGATGGTTAATAAAGAAAATCTCCTAGGCTCAAAATCACATAATCTGTGAACTGATTTTAAATAAATTAAGTTGAATTCCCCCCCCCTCTCCCCAACATCCCCCGCCCCCATCCTCCTTCTATATCCGGCAAGAGTTTTGGTTTGTCTTGGGACATTAATTTATCCAACCAACCAACCAAAAAATTTGGTTCCCCCCTGTAGACTTAACATGGATTACGCGGTGATGAAAAAATGTCTGTTGTAATCTTTTTGGAAATTAATATTGAAGGAGAACAAGTGCTGGACAGTGCGGAGGTGGGAGATCTGTGTCAGCAGTGTCTTGTGGACGTGGTCGGCGCAGACAATCTCATTTGTAAGGAAATCCAGGTTTTCCACGCCCTGGATCGGTGAGTAACAAACGACACATCGAGTGTTCCTTAATGATCAGTATGCTTCTTTTAGCGTATAAGACTATAGACCAATTAACGAGGCACGACACTCAAGTTTTCAGGGGAGTGTAGCGTTTGCATTAGCTAGAAGATGGCCGCAAGCTGACTCTGAACATCAACCAAGATGATCCACCGTTTAGCAGCACGATAACTAGAGACAATGTTCACTAATATTTTAGGCTCTATTACTTTGAATGTGCTGGTATGGTGATTTTTATGATGTAGGTCCTACTGTGTTGGCATCTCAGGAATCTTTATAAACGAAATCGCAGAGTAAAAGGCTTGTTCAATGGTGAAGGCAATTTTGTATTAAATGTGCAGGTGGGCTGGCCAGGAATGTGAGAGACGCGGCCTGGAGGTGACTGACAGCAACAAGCGCATCATGCTGGGTCCTGCGCTCTACCACGCGCGCCTCCCTCTTCTGGAGCCGCAGGTCTTCGTCCAAGTAGTGGCCAATCGCTATTTACTGTCGGAGGAAGAGAAGGTGGACGTGATGCGTCACTTCCTGATGCCCAGCATAAAGAGCGAACACTTCAGCAGCGATCGACGGAAGAAGGAAACGCATCGTCGAGTCAACCGCTTCGTAGAACGTAGCCCCCTGGCTATGAACAACAAATCTGGTGACAGCGCCATCGCCTTCATGGTAAGTCACATAACAGTCATCTACAATGTGCGGTGGATGTAAGGTCAGTTGGTTGGTCGGTTGAATCCTCAGGTAGATGTTTGGTAGAGTAGATATGAAAGGATCGCGAGGAAGGCTGACTGTAAAACGGTTTCCAATTTCAACCGTCTTTTGACTTAGGAATGTTCGGTTTCTAATATTGACCTGTCTTAAAGAGGGATATGGCAAATCTGTATGGCTATAATAATGCACGGTCCTTTTCACCTGTCATAAGTAAACTCGTTTAAACATTTTTGCGCAGACAAACCGCGACGTGTTCTTGGAAGGGTTCACGGTGTACGGCACCTGCAAGGGAGGCAACCACCTGCTCAACGTGCACGCCAAGCTGCTCGACTCTTCCGACGAAATCGTAGCTACAGCCGAAGCTGACATCACTACGGACAGTAAGGTCGACGTCTATGATGTCATCTTCGATGAGACGCGGCGAGTGACGCGAGGCACGTGGTACACCCTGATGGTGGCCATCAAGGGATCCTGTTATACCTACGCCGGCGGCGAAGGCCGACTGACGGCGTTCGATGGTGACGTAGTCTTCACATTTGCGTCCTCTGAAAAGTCCCAAACGCTCACTAGCGTCGAGAAAGGACAAATACCGGGATTATTGTTTACGCTGTGATATTTTCCCATATCCGCCCAGCCAATACAAAACTTTGCTGCAGCAAAGTAGATCTACGTTTTCTTGTGCCAGGATAATCTCTTTAATTATAATTATATTTTCTTAAGAAGAATGAGCTGGGATACTTTTTTGAGTACGGTCTTTGAAATCGCAGCAAAACATTATTGAAATCTTTCACTCAGGCATACACCAGCAAATTAGTGTAAAACACTACGTTCCTAATTTCCAAATATTGTGGAATATGCATGTAAGGTACAATGTGTCTGAAATGTTTATGTTAATATGTACATTCGTGTGAGTCAGTTCATGATGTATCTTTGTCAATGTTCTTTTATTAGTGTTACCTTTTAACTTACTTTTACTGAAAGCAATTGCATGTTAGGATTTCTCTTGTGAGATAATACAGTTTTCTGAATCTGAATCTGAGCTTTCATCAGTTAAACACAAATAGTGTATGTTCAACGTTTCTTATATACATGCCAGTTTTTTACAATTTCTCTTCGCCGCAGGTTGTCTACCTCTGGGGTCCATGTAAGTCTACCTGGGGTCCATATTGAACTTGTGGCGGATTTCGTCCGCTCCAGGAATGCCTTGCAGAGAACTGGCGTCATTTGGCGTGCTGTTGAAGTGCGTCTTCCATTCAAAATTGTCTCCCCGAAAACAGTACACTAGATTCAGATTCCTCTGCTCGTAGGTAGAGTACAGGATGTAGAAGTTGCACATTTCGTCCCAGTTCCTTGGCCTAATAATAATAATAATAATAATAATAATAATAATAATAATAATAATAATAATAATAATAATAATAATAATAATATTATTATTATTATTATTATTATTATTATTATTATTATTATTATTACTATTAATAATAATAATAATAATAATAATAATAATAATAATAATAATTACACGCGCTATACGCTGTACTTACGATCCTCCTACGAGCTTTAAACGATCTAACAAGATCGCCGTTCCAGTAATAATGTAAATGAACTTATTATTACAATAAAGATTGACTGCCGAATAATAAAAGAGGGAGGAACCCTATGACGGCCTACTAGCGCCAAAACCTAAAGTTACCAGTATCACGAGATAATTTAAATTAACACGTGTTCTGTGTAGTTTACAGAGATACCGGTAATCCGCAGTGTTAGTTAATACTTAGCAGTATTTGCCACGCCTTCCTAGCGCCAAAACCTGATAATTACAAATATCATGAGATACTTACAAATATCATAGAAAAATTACAATTATCAAGGGATAATTAGATTATAATTATGACATAAGCACCATTATAACATATACTTCAATGAAGGTATTAACAATTGATCACGTGAGTGGAATACGAATGAGGCGCAGCGCAAAACAAGCAATGCTGCTACACAACTAAAGGCCCAGTCAGACCTACCGATCAAATCATATGAGGATGATGATGATGATGATGATGATGATGATGATGATGATGATGATGATGATGATGATGATGATGAGTTGTTGTTAAGGTGGCGACGTGGTAATGCGTCCTTAAAGCTTACGCAATATGACGTTAAGCTTGTCCTCTCCATTGTTGCTACGTAGACTGTGGCCAATACTTGGAAATTCGGGCAGTGTGGAGGATAGTGAGATGGAAGATTGTTTGCCATGTTTAGCTGTTTTAGTAACAGGTGAGGAGGAAATTTGACAGAGGGGACAACCGTACGTTGTACTGTGTTGTCTGCCATTTCTTCCGTCTCAATGTCAAGAACGCTAAGCACGTTCTGATTGGTCAGAACTTATGATTTCATTGCAGGAATTAGAGCATGTTCTATCCTCCGAATCTATGATGGAATCGCATGAGATTTTATCGTAAGATTGTTGTACAACTTATTGCAGCGTGTGACGGAGTAAATCTGATGAGAATCGGTAGGTATGACTGGGGCTTAACTGTCCTGCATGATACAGCAGTCGCGCGACGACGATGCTGTAGAACACATAAACTAGTCTCTTCAGAAAAAAAAAGTCCCACCGCCGTAGCTCAAGTGGTAAAGTGTTCGCCTGGCACACCGATGACCCAGGTTCGAATCCCGTGGTGGGCGATATAAAATGTGGCCATTGTCACTGTCCGTTTTAGCAGTTTGTTTGCTCTGGTGGTTCAGTGTTGATTCTGGTCCCTACTTCTCTTTCCCTGGGATGGTTATCCCTGTCTGCCATATCGCCAATGGTGGGTGTAGACGTTAAACCTCAATGTTCGTTCATTCATTCTTCAGAAAATATCAAG
Source organism: Oncomelania hupensis (assembly GCA_036898135.1). Taxonomy (NCBI): domain Eukaryota; kingdom Metazoa; phylum Mollusca; class Gastropoda; order Littorinimorpha; family Pomatiopsidae; genus Oncomelania; species Oncomelania hupensis. Next base: position 49,748,243 of record CM072511.1, on the reverse strand, counting down.
GATTATGTAATTACAGATAATATTTAAATAATCGGTGCAAGAAATACATTGAGATGTGGCTTACTCACCCTATTTCTGTGGTGTCGGTTCTGTTCATGCTGTTGAAAGTGCATCGAGAAGCCTGATAATAGAATTAAACCCAAATTTTACACTACACTGAAGATATCTACTACATTAGTATGCTACTCATTCCTTATACGATTTACTATATTACATATTTTTATGCCTTGCAGTTTCAGACTCTAGTAACGTCAAGATTCTAACCCGTTAATCTTTCTTCCTTTTTCTAAGTTTAAAAAAAGGAAAGAAGAAGAACGTTTTGGAATCTTGACGTAACTAGAGTCTGAAACCCACGTTATTTCATAGTATTTTAGAAACGTCTAGATCTATTATTGGAGTTCATTGGAGAGCAGATGAGACGACGCTCATTTAAGTGCTTAATTTAAAAAAAATATTTTACCTTTACCCTGTCTATTTCACTCTACTGTGTTAAATCCTGTATCTCAGAGGATTACCTACAAAATCAGTACTTTCTGCTACAAGTACCTCCATAGATTAGCACTTACCTACCTCACCCATAACATTCACTTCTACAAGCCATCTAAAAATCTTCATTCTTCCTTTGACACCCTACATGGTACAAATACCCCCCTACAAACTCTCCTCTGCAGGCTGTCGATCTTTTTCAGTACTTGGTCCTTGAACTTGGAACTCTCTTCCTCTCTCTCTCTCTCTCTCTCTCTCTCTCTCTCTCTCTCTCTCTCTCTCTCTCTCTCTCTCTCTCTTCGCAGCTCTCCGAACACAGCCACTTTCAAGTCCAACTTGAAAACTCATTTCTTCCTTTAAAATGTCTGGTCTCGCCTCTCATCGCCTTCATCTTTCCTTCTTTTTCTGATTCAGACCACCGCCGTCACACCGCACGCCCCCGGCCCCCTCACTCCTTATCTGCTTTCCTCCTCCCCCTCCCTCCTTAATCCGTCTTTGGTAGTTTACTTTTAAATATTCTTTTCCATGTTTGTATTACGTCTTAGCGTAATTTATTAGTGTTTCGTGTTTATTTCGCTTCTTTTCGTCTGTATTTCAATTTTAAGGTTAGGTATAAATGCTTCAAAACTGCGGTTTGAACTGATGTCATTAGGCAAATGCACTAGATAAATACCCTTAGTAGTAGTTGTAGTAGTAGTAGTAGTAGTAGTAGTAGTAGTAGTAGTAGTAGTAGTAGTAGTAGTAGTAGTAGTAGTAGTATTTGACTGCGCTTTGAACTGATGTCACTAGGCAAATGCACTAGATAAATACCCTTAGTAGTAGTAGTAGTAGTAGTAGTAGTAGTAGTAGTAGTAGTAGTAGTAGTAGTATTTGACTGCGCTTTGAACTGAAGTCATTAGGAAAATGCACTAGATAAATACCCTTAGTAGTAGTAGTAGTAGTAGTAGTAGTAGTAATAATAGTAGTAGTAGTAGTAGTAGTAGTAGTAGTATGAAATACGCACTGAACGCGTCCTGTCAATAAGCTAGCATAGTATTTTATAGTCTAACGCTAAGCACATGCAATGGAAAAAATAAGGTAAAGCCTATGTAAAGTACACATTGTAAAAGTATAAACTCGGTCTATAAACAGTGTCCTCTGTGTAAACTTGCTTTTATCAAAGACAATGAATACGCACGCGCGCGCGTTCACACCCACTCACACACACACACACCCACACACACACCCACACACACACACACACACACACACACACACGTGTGTAGAAACGACGTTGCGATGACTGTTGTGAAAAAAAGACATTTTTTTACACACTTTTCATTTTCTTGACATTATTTTGACATTTTCAAATTTTTGCAGCTATCCCTAACCCTAACCCTAACCCAAACCCTAACCCTAACCCTTAACCTAACCCTAAGCCTAAAACAGCTGTAACTCTACCGGAACCCTATTTTGACGTCAAAATAGGGCAGCTTTCCAAAAAAGTCAAAAGAAACCATTTGGAGTTTTATGAGTGTGTCACTGTAACGTCGTTTCTTCATGCCCATTCGCACTCTATCTCTCTCTCTCTCTCTCTCTCTCTCTCTCTCTCTCTCTCTCTCTCTCTCTCTCTCTCTCTCT
>CM072511.1:49723637-49743637 GCA_036898135.1 Oncomelania hupensis | reverse complement strand
TAATTATTTTGTAATCAGTTTATTATTTTGCGAAACAAACTACGTTCCGTCAGTAACAAAAATAAGATAATAATAGTATTTTTCCACATGCATCAAGCCTTTGACCGCTGTTGTTTTGAAAAGCATTTGTTTCTACATACAAAATACACTATCATCTTTGTCAGATTCCTTTAATATTGCAAATATAGTTACCTGGCTTCTGAGCGGGAATAGATCCTATGTTTCCCAATATGTAATAGCCAGCTTGCTGAGGCTGTCTGGAAATCAACAAACACAATAATAACAACATAGAAAACAACAACTAAAATGAATCAGTGCAAAAGAAAAAAAAAACAATCCTTTAAAACATACTAACTGCGCAAACGCTATGAGAAAGGCAATAAGAATTTTTTAACGGAAAATTTTGGAAATATGATGGAAGGGCTTAAATGAAATAATTAAAATATATTGAGGCTAGGTAAGCCGGCAGTGAATTCCGGAGAGATGGTCCACAGAAAAACTGGTCAACCCTTCAGAAAGCTTAAGAAATATTCTGAAAATAAGTGGATGTATGACAATTAGGAGGAAGAGGAAGTGAATGAAGATGATTGTTATTCTTTCACTTTGACTGATGACGATGATGATGACGACGACGATGATGATGATGATGATGATGATGATGATGATGATGATGATGATGATGATGATGATGATGATGATGATGATATTTACATTCATCATCGTCATCATCATCATCATTTTCATCATCGTCGCTTTTATGATGACGAGGAGGAGGAGGAGGAGAAAAAGAACGGGAAAGGGGAAGAAGTTGTGGAGATGTAGACGAAAGAGGAAAAGCGGAGAGGATACAATTGATCGAAACATGGGTTTATTTGATTTAATACTGCACCCTCCATCAATCAGTAAGAGTACTTTGTATCCGAACGTAGACGTTTTTAAACATGGTTTGCTACGTGTGGATATCTATGGTTTCGCTCCACTATCAATAAATAACAAAACAACAACAAACTTGAGAGCAATAACATCTGTTGACTTCAATAAAATGATAGCCTTTTTTAATAAATGTGTCTCTGTTAGGACTGTTTTTGTTGCTGTGACGGTGGGTCTATTGTTGCTGGGCTCTGCGCAATGGAATGCTATTACCCACTCGTCTATCGTCTACGGTGATCGGCTAGTGTAATCATCCTATGACTAATCTTAATACATTTATAAGTTTAGCTCGGTCTGTGTTAGGATGGGGTTACAGAGATAAGGAGAAAAGTGAAAAGATTCACTGGCACACTAGCTCCCACACAGCTATGAAACATAGATACTCCAGCCACTTGTTAACAGTAAATATCACACATTTATTTCCTCTGCTCTAAACATAATTCTCTAAACACTCTCTTAACTTAAATGTCCAAATTCACTATGAATAGTGCGTTCTTGGAATAATCTATGCTGCTACTGTTCTTGATATTTGCTAATGTCTCATCATTGGGCTATTTGTTCTGTCTGGCCTAATGTTGGTTTCAGGAGAGTGGACTACCGCACAGTCCTTCTATGTCAGTGTGGGTGCACGCTTTTGGTGTCACTTAACTGCAGTTGAGGTGTGTTGATGTTGTCTCCTCCTTGGTTGTAGACTATAGGGCTATCATAGCTCAGTGCTAGATGCTCCTCTCAGGTCGAATGTCAGGTGTGACGCTTAGTGTCGTCCTCCTGCCTCGGGCCAACGATGCCTGCTCGTCTTTTTGACAATGTCAGGCTGTGGCTATACGAGGTTGAATTGAATTTCACCCGTCCCTGCTTTAGTCTTCTGCTAGAGATCTTTCAGAGCGTGGCTCCGTCTCGTGTGAGAGTTAGGCACAGAATGACTATACCTAGTCTAGTGGTCAGCAAAAGCCCGCCAAAACTAGACTACAAGTGGCGGGTGTCTCTGGCCCTACGTCAGCTGAATGAGGTCACTGCCTAACTGAGCCAGCGTTAGCGTATACATGCTTAGCACACAACTGACATGCGTCGTCTGCTTTACATCGACTTTAATTTACAAAGGCTACAGCAGGCTGAACTATTTAAGGCGAGAAGTCTTAGTGCAGGGTCTAAATAGCCTTCTGTGACAGTTGCAAATACTGTTATTACTAGAAATTCCATTGCAATTGTAAAAGATATCCCTGTGACTTTTCACCTTAGTTTTAACAATACTGTTAGTGACTTGTTTGTGAAATCTCACCTTTCGTAGGTCATCTTCAGTGTCACACCTGATGTGTCAGGTGATTCAACTGTAAAGGAATGACACATTGATTTAGAAGTAGCAGTCGTCGTCGTTGCAAGTAGTAGTAGTAGTATAGTAGTAGCAGTAGTAGTAGTAGATGTGGTGGTAGTAGTAGTAGTAGATGTGGTAGTAGTAGTAGTAGTAGTAGTAGTAGTAGTAGTAGTAGTAGTAGTAGTAGTAGTAGTAGTAAGGGGTTATTAATTTAAGTAGTATGTTGTAAACATGGTCATCATCATCATCATCATCATCACGATATACTTATTTATTTAATCGTTCCCATATAGCGCTTTTGCCGCTAAAGAGCTGCTCAAGGCGCTGGCCGATACAGGATCTAACTCAAACCGACCGAGGCGCTCACTTGCTATCTCAGGCACATCCTCTGAAACCCAAACAACTGAGCACAATCCTGGACCACCGGGGATGGGAGACCTAGTGCTTGCTGGGTGTAGAAGGTTTAGCCGACACTCACCGGTCTTGGAAATGAGCGTCAGGATCTTTGAAGCCCGTGCTCTAGAATGCGCGCGTGCCACGGACTAGACCTCGGTTTATACTCTTCCAGAGAATCATCATCCTGATTATCGTCATCGTCTTCGTCGTCGTCATCGTCATCTTCAGCATCATCATCGTCATCAACATCATTACTCTCATCATCATGAGAACAAAACCACGACTGTTACCTCCGAAGGCGTGGGAAAAGTGTAGCTGGATAACAAGGTACTTGATGCTTGTGGTGCCTCCCACGCGGTACCCAACGCCTGCAATACAATATTACACTATAGGCCTACACGTTGTGTACTACAAAATTTTCATGCTTTCAACATTACAATTAATTATTATTATTATTATTATTATTATTATTATTATTATTATTATTATTATTATTATTATTATTATTATTATTATTATTATTATTATTAAAGAAGAAGAAGAAGAAGAAGAAGAAGAAGAAGAAGAAGAAGAAGAAGAGAAAAAAGAAGAAGAACAACAACAACAACAACAACAAACAACAACAACACAACAACAACAACAACAAGAGAAGAAGAGGAAGAAGAAGAAGAAGAAGAAGAACAACAACAACAACAAGGAAAACTACGGCAACAACTACAACAACAACAGTAACAACAACAACAGTAACAACAACAACAACAGTAACAACAACAAGGAAGAGGGAGGAAGGACTGCAGAATGTTTGTGTATGGGGAAAGGAGAAAGAGGGTATACCTTACGCTATGGTGTTACACGCAGTGTGTGGGTAACTTTTTTTATGATGTTGTACATTTCCAGTTACCCCACAATGCGAACCCCCTTGGAGAGATCTTTTTTTTTCAAATGCTGCAAAAACCTATACGATACCCCCCTAATACCAGTTAAATGTTCTTGGTGCACACAAAACGGTTTACCTGCTAATATGGGGTAAATGTACATATTACCTCACAACGTTATTGTTTTTTGGGGGATTCTTTTTTTGGAAGAGAAAACAATTTATTAATAATACTTTATGCATACAACCTACAATATTAGTATACTTCTTGACATTAGGTTTTAATTTGCTGTGAATACCCAATAATCCAGCATTTCACTTTAAGTGAGTACCTCCTAATGTTGTGATTGACAACTATCAGATGTTTTACCTAATGTGTGTGTGTGAATTGTGTGTGTGTGGGCGCGCGCGTGTGTGTGTGTTCGTGTGTGTGTCGTTCTGTCTGATCTTTCTGGAGTGCATTTGACCCAAAAAAGTGCTCTTTTTCTATGTTCTCACCCTCGGGCAGGTTTCTAGCAGGCGCATCGTTGGCCCAAGCGAAAACGATCTGACGTTCGCCATCTCCGCAGACTGATAGTTCTGATCCTGCTCTGTCATCAATCAACGGGCACTGCCTGTACAAATGCTGCGAGTATAAATAATTCCTCTATAGATATTTAATATGCTTTAGACATGCTACGTGGAAATCGCTTCATATTTAATACTTATACTATTTATTATGACACATGGCAAGGTTGTAATGGCAAAAGCTGAAACTGTCTACATCACAACCAAGGCGATCAGTGTCTCTTTGTGTCACACAAACAAACACACACATACACACACGCACACACACAAACGGACACGCACAAACACACGTGAATGTTTGAAATGAAGATGAAGAATCGCCAGTGAATATCCGTTACGTCACAAACTCATTGTAAGGACTTTTTTTCCCCTTTGTTATGTAATGCATTTTAATATTAGTGTTTTAATTTATTAGTTCTTATATAGTGCTTTCCAGCTCAAGAGCTGCTCAAGGCGCTGGCCGATACAGGATCTAACTCAAGCCTCCCGAGGCGCTCGCTTGCAATTTTTGAGCGCCTAGTCTGATGCCCAGACGACTGAGCACGATCCTGGGTGATTGGGGATGGAGAGAAGGGACCTAGTGCGTGCTGGGTGTATTTGTGTAGCCGGCACTCACCCATCTAGGACATGAGCGTCAGGATCTTTAAATTCCATGCGATGGCATGTGTGTGCGCACAAACTAGGCCTCAGTTTATATTCTCGTCCGAAGGAGTGGGGACGCAGTGTCTCAGAGTATATTTACTTCTTGGTTTTAAATACATCAGGCCCTCAACGGGTTTTGAGCCACTGCTTGTACAGGCTGCAATGTCATTGCTTGACATTCGTGTGCACTGCGTTCAGCACCGAGTCAACTATTATATACTATTATACATACGCCTTGGACATAGGCAATTTGGTTCTTTTTAAGACTTGTAAGTGCTAAAACTGCAGTACAGAACAGCTGCAAGTGTACATGTACATTCAAATATTTAGCATAGTATACATACACCATGACAGACAGCATTATTTACTTACCAAAAAGGTCTTTCTTTTACTAAGCTGGCACACCCGTATACCATCATATGATGTGCGACATTCATACTAGCATGCGGAATGAACTGCACTGAAAACAGAAACGTCGACTAACATATATGTGTGAAAAATACAAATTGTTCGACACGTTTTCGGTTATTAACGCCAAATTAATACATCATGGGGAATAACTATTTTATAAAATAACTCTTTTGAAACACTTTTACGTGCGAAAATTATGGATTGTTCAATGTCTTTTAGGATATTAGCCTTGTTTTGGCTACCAAGTCAATAAATCAGGGAACATAAATATTGCAATAGTAGCTATCTTGGTCAACCTGCTGCAGTAGATGCAGATGGAGGTATATTGTTTGCCTAAACCTTCGATATTTTACAAAGTTTTATTAAATATAAAGCTTGAGATAAAGGGTCATCAGAATTAAATGCGCAGATCTTTTGATGTATAATATTAAATAAATTATTAATATAATTATAAACAACATCAGAAATTCTCTTTGGTAATAGTGAAACAAAAAGCATTTACAATTAATAACGTGTTATTCATTGTGAAGTGTTGGGGCTTTTTTTTAATGTAAGAAATAAAATTAAATATCCATGTTTTAATGTAAAAAATAAAATTAAATATCCTTGTTATAATGTAAAAAATAAATTTAAATATCCTTGTTTTAATGTAAAAAATAAAATTAAATATCCTTGTTTTTATGTAAAAAATAAAATTAAATATCCTTATTTTAGAGATGAGGGAGTGGAGTGGGGAGAAAAAACAACAACATTAAACTAATCCCAGAAACACACAAAAGGGGGTGAGGGGAGGGGGGTGAGAATTATAAGAACGTTCCTCACGTATATACGATTCCTTTTCAGGCAACTTGTAGGAGTGGCACACCAAATCATCTGGCTGTTTAGACAGTAAAGAAAACAGGACAGTATGTCAATTTAATGTTGGCTATGTAGTCTTTTCCATCATTCCCTAAACCCTTGCACTATTGCATGCGGTTCATTTTCTCAGTCGAGACTATTTACTAGACGGGGTGGGAGACTATTTACTGTAAGCGACAACAGATAGTTTTCTGATTTAAAAAAAAAAAAAACAACTGTGTCAACAATAGCTTTAAACACTCGTCAAAATTATAATCATTATTTTTTTAACAGTTATTCTCTTTTGATGGTTACAACAATTTGAAATGGAACATTTCCTTAAATTGTCATAAGTTGATAAAAAGTTTTTTTTAAAGTAATGACTGACAATACAGGTGATTGTTATTGTTCTTGTTATGTTTTGTTGTTGTTGTTATCGTCGTCGTCGTCATCTAGGGCAATGTTAAAAACACAAAATATTTCCCGAATACAATAAGTCAGGCAAATATTTTTTCTGTCGACTCACCTTCTCTGAAGTAGCGTTTGGCATCCGTATAGTAATCTCAAAATCTCCATTTCCTTCGTCTTTCCCAGTGGCCAACACGTACATCGATGTACATGACAACAGCAACAGCAACAACAGTAACATGCTCCATGCCGCCATCATTCACAACACCAAAGATCGCCAACAAACAACACGGACAGTTATAATGTAGACCTATTTATTATTGCACCATTTCATTTCCTCTCACTCGTGAGACAATTTGGCAAATTGTTTGGTTTGTATCTCGTTAGTTAGTTATAACTGCGTTTGCTACAATCTAAATAAAACGTAGATCCTCTATTCTACTACCCACATTTTCTTATCTCATGCTCAATAGATAAGACTGAAAGGATTTTTCGGAGAGCATTTGAGGAACTATTGCAACAAACTTAATGACAATAAATAAAAAGCCAGGAAAGAGAGGTCAGAAAGAACAAAACAGATGTTCGTGTTAGCTTCTCAGCGGTTTGTGATACGAGTTTTATAGCTGTTGACCCCAATTCCAGCAATTGCTTACGTTTATATGCGTGTCGTCATGCACGTATGTTGGAGGTTGAACCTGGAACTCCAACTTGCTTGTTCTGTGATTTGATTATGTTGACTAAGAGTATGTATTATCTGTTATGCATGTGTTTGTTGTTTGCTGGTGTTTACCTTATGACAACAGACCGCTCCTTGTGACCCATCAGTCACCTCGACAGGGCAATGCGATATGTATTTAATAAGTTATTGTAGTAGTTACTGCTGCAAGCTGACGTTCCATCCCCTCAACCCCCACTTCCACGAAACACTTTTCCCCACTCCCCTAACGCTTCTCTCTCTCTTTCTCTCTCTCTCTTCTCTCTCTCACTCTTCTCTCACTCTTCTCTCTCTCTCTCTCTCTCTCTCTCTCTCTCTCTCTCTTTCTCTCTCTCTCTCTAACTTACCATGCCACCGTTACCCTGGCAAAACCAACACTGTATATTGATATTGCAGTTGGTAGCGCTTCTTGTGAGCCGCTTCTAGTTGACGTTGTCGCTACGTTCATGATCAGGTTCATGGTTGCGCCTTCTTGTGTGGCTTGTTGTAACTTGATCAATCGTTCTTCACTGATGGCTAGTTCATGGAGAGTGTTGATCTGTTCTAACTCTGTGAAGAAAATGGCTTCTTTGTTGTTGGTCTGTTGTTCTGGTCGCCCACTGACTGCTCTGCTGAGTGTGTCCGCCATTTGCATATCTTTGCCTCGTTTGTAAACAACAGTGTATCTAAATTTCTGAGTCCTGAGTATGGGGCGCCATGTGTCCATTTATTCTATGTGACTATTCTATACATAGAATAAATTCTAAGCACATAGAAAGCATTCTATGCACACACAAAGCATTCATTAGTTGAAATTCCATTTATAAAAAAGAAACCAATAATGTAAGTCATAGAATAAAATTCTTTGTATAGAATAACATTCTATAATATAGTGTAAAATTCTATGTCCATAATAAAATTCTATGTATAGAATAACATTTTATAATAGAGAATAAGATTCTATGTATGTAATACAATTTTATATTATAGAATGCACTTGTATGCATAGAATTATATTCTATAACATAGAATGAATTCTATTACAAAGAATGATTTCTATAACATAGAATTTATTCTATGTGCATACAATTCATTCTATAACATAGAATGAATTCTTTAACATAAAATAAATTATATGACATAAACTGAATTCTATGTGCATAGAATAAATTGTATAACATAGAATGAATTCTATAATAAAGAATGAATTCTATATGCATAGAATGAATTTTATAGCATAGAATGAATTCTATGACATAGAATTCATTCTATGACATAGAATGAATTCTATAGGCATAGAATGAATAGTATAACATAGAATGAATAAGATGACATAGAATGAATTCTATGACATAGAATGAATTCTATAACATAGAATGAATTCTATAGCATAGAATGAATTCTATGTTACAGAATGAATTCTATGTCGTAGAATTCATTCTATGCTATAGAATTCATTCTATGCTATAGAATAAATTCTATGTCATAGAATTCATTCTTTGCTATAGAATTCATTCTATGTTATAGAATTCATTCTATGTCATAGAATTCATTCTATGTCATCTTATTCATTCTATGTTATACTATTTATTCTATGCTATAGAATTCATTCTATGTCATAGAATTCATTCTATGTCATAGAATTCATTCTATGTCATAGACTTCATTCTATGTTATAAAATGAAATCAATACATACACTTTTTTTTAAAATAGTAAAAACTGGGGCACTGTCAAGGTATAGAGAACATTTTTTATGGCATGGGACTGTATTGCAGAGAGATATACACATTGCCACATCCCATCACCACACCACATCACTCTACATCACACTGCACCACAAATGTGATGGGTAGGTGTGGTGGAGTGATTAGAAAAAACAACGCGTATTGATTCTGCAAAGTAATTTTCTGACTTATTTCAGAGTGCATTAATGTAATGACGTGGGGTCTACAAAATGTCTACACGATTTGTTGACTGACTTACACAGCTGATGGATGACGAAAATATTGTATAGCAAAATAAGAAAGAACATGTTTTGGATGGTTAATAAAGAAAATCTCCTAGGTTCAAAATCACATAATCTGTGAACTGATTTTAAATAAATTAAGTTGAATTCCCCCCCCCCCCTCTCCCCAACATCCCCCGCCCCCATTCTCCTTCTATATCCGGCAAGAGTTTTGGTTTGTCGTGGGACATTAATTTATCCAACCAACCAACCAAAAAATTTGGTTCCCCCCTGTAGACTTAACATGGATTACGCGGTGATGAAAAAATGTCTGTTGTAATCTTTTTGGAAATTAATATTGCAGGAGAACAAGTGCTGGACAGTGCGGAGGTGGGAGATCTGTGTCAGCAGTGTCTTGTGGACGTGGTCGGCGCAGACAATCTCATTTGTAAGGAAATCCAGGTTTTCCACGCCCTGGATCGGTGAGTAACAAACGACACATCGAGTGTTCCTTAATGATCAGTACGCTTCTTTTAGCGTATAAGACTATAGACCAATTAACGAGGCACGACACTCAAGTTTTCAGGGGAGTGTAGCGTTTGCATTAGCTAGAAGATGGCCGCAAGCTGACTCTGAACATCAACCAAGATGATCCACCGTTTAGCAGCACGATAACTAGAGACAATGTTCACTACTATTTTAGGCTCTATTACTTTGAATGTGCTGGTATGGTGATTTTTATGGTGTAGGTCCTACTGTGTTGGCATCTCAGGAATCTTTATAAACGAAATCGCAGAGTAAAAGGCTTGTTCAATGGTGAAGGCAATTTTGTATTAAATGTGCAGGTGGGCTGGCCAGGAATGTGAGAGACGCGGCCTGGAGGCGACTGACAGCAACAAGCGCATCATGCTGGGTCCTGCGCTCTACCACGCGCGCCTCCCTCTTCTGGAGCCGCAAGTCTTCGTCCAAGTAGTGGCCAATCGCTATTTACTGTCGGAGGAAGAGAAGGTAGACGTGATGCGTCACTTCCTGATGCCCAGCATAAAGAGCGAACACTTCAGCAGCGATCGACGGAAGAAGGAAACACATCGTCGAGTCAACCGCTTCGTAGAACGTAGCCCCATGGCTATGAACAACAAATCTGGTGACAGCGCCATCGCCTTCATGGTAAGTCACATAACAATCATCTACAATGTGCGGTGGATGTAAGGTCAGTTGGTTGGTCGGTTGAATCCTCAGGTAGATGTTTGGTAGAGTTGATATGAAAGGATCGCGAGGAAGGCTGACTGTAAAACGGTTTCCAATTTCAACCGTCTTTTGACTTAGGAATGTTCGGTTTCTAATATTGACCTGTCTTAAAGAGGGATATGGCAAATCTGTATGGCTATAATAATGCACGGTCCTTTTCACCTGTCATAAGTAAACTCGTTTAAACATTTTTGTGCAGACAAACCGCGACGTGTTCTTGGAAGGGTTCACGGTGTACGGCACCTGCAAGGGAGGCAACCACCTGCTCAACGTGCACGCCAAGCTGCTCGACTCTTCCGACGAAATCGTAGCTACAGCCGAAGCTGACATCACTACGGACAGTAAGGTCGACGTCTATGATGTCATCTTCGATGAGACGCGGCGAGTGACGCGAGGCACGTGGTACACCCTGGTGGTGACCATCAAAGGATCCTGTTATACCTACGCCGGCGGCGAAGGCCGACTGACGGCGTTCGATGGTGACGTAGTCTTCACATTTGCGTCCTCTGAAAAGTCCCAAACGCTCACTAGCGTCGAGAAAGGACAAATACCGGGATTATTGTTTACGCTGTGATATTTTCCCATATCCGCCCAGCCAATACAAAACTTTGCTGCAGCAAAGTAGATCTACGTTTTCTTTGCCAGGATAATCTCTTTAAACTGCTCTCAAAGGACTGAAAGTTAACGTGATTGTGCGCCACTGATAAAAACTTTGACCACCTTGTGCCTGAACACTGTTTTGGCCAGCTTATTAATGAAAGCAACGTGTGTCTTGAACAGTCCTGATTGAATCAGTGTTTATTTCTTTAAATTCTGTACATAATGTCATTAATAAATGACATTTCCATCCGGACTTATTGTTTTTGTTCTTGGAAATGTGTTTTATTCATACTGTTCATAATTATAGGTAATGTTAATATTTTCTTAACCTAATTATATTTTCTTCTAAAAACTTAATTCTTCTGAAAACGTACGGTCTTTGAAATCGCAGCAAAACATTATTGAAATCTTTCACTCAGGCATACACCAGCAAATTAGTTTCAAACACTACGTTCCTAATTTCCAAATATTGTGGAATATGTATGTAAGATACAATGTGTCTGAAATGTTTATGTTAATATGTACATTCGTGTGAGTCAGTGCATGATGTATCTTTGTCAATGTTCTTTTATTATTGTTACCTTTTAACCTACTTTTACTGAAAGCAATTGCATGTTAGAATTTCTCTTGTGAGATAATAAAGTTTTCTGAATATGAATCTGAGCTTTCATCAGTTAAACACAAATAATGTATGTTCAACGTTTCTTATATACATGCCAGTTTTACACAATTTCTCTTCGCCGCAGGTTGTCTACCTCTGGGGTCCATGTAAGTCTACCTGGGGTCCATATTGAACTTGTGGCGGATTTCGTCCGCTCCAGGAATGCCTTGCAGAGAACTGGCGTCATTTGGCGTGCTGTTGAAGTGCGTCTTCCATTCAAAATTGTCTCCCCGAAAACAGTACACTAGATTCAGATTCCTCTGCTCGTAGGTAGAGTACAGGATGTAGAAGTTGCACATTTCGTCCCAGTTCCTTGGCCTAATAATAATAATAATAATAATAATAATAATAATAATAATAATAATAATAATAATAATAATAATAATAATAATAATAATAAAATTAATAATAATAATAATAATAATCATAATAATAATAATAATAATAATAATAATAATAATAATAATAATAATAATAATAATAATAATAATAATAATAAAATTAATAATAATTACACGCGCTATACGCTATACCCACGATCCTCCTACGAGCTTTAAACGATCTAACAAGATCGCCGTTCAAGTAATAATGCAAATGAACTTATTATTACAATAAAGATTGACTGCCGAATAATAAAAGAGGGAGGAACCCTATGACGGCCTACTAGCGCCAAAACATAAAGTTACCAGTATCGCGAGATAATTGAAATTAACACGTGTTCTGTGTAGTTTATAGAGATACCGGTAATCCACAGTGTTAGTTAATAATTATCAGTATTTGCCACGCCTTCCTAGCGCCAAAATCTGATAATTACAAATATCATGAGATACTTACAAATATCATAGAAAAATTACAATTATCAAGGGATAATTATAATTATCATTGAAACATTTTAAATATCTTCGTATGGTTATGTTTAATTTCCAGTTTGGGCTCTAGCAATACGTCTAGAAATGGGGCAAAACCGAAAATTGTAATTTTCATTTGACAGTTACAAATTTTTACGCGTTAGTTGTAAATATATCGTTGATATTTGTAATTATCACATGATATTTGTAATTATCAGGTTTTGGCGCTAGTAGGCCGCCATAATGTGAATTACCCAGAAATCGTGTTAATTACTATTATCACTGAGACTTGTTAACGCACGTTTTGGTGCTAGTAAGCCGCCTTAGCCAGAATTAAGCATGATCACGTAAAAATTGTAATTATGAAGTGAACATTGTAATTATTATGTGATAATTACAATTTTCGGGTTTGGCGCATTTCCAGGCGGATTGCCAGAGCCAAAACTGAAAATTAAGCATGATCACGCGAAGATATTTATATTGTTTCAATGATTATTGCAAACATCTCTTGATAATTGTAATTATTCCATGATATTTGTAATTATCTCATGATATTTGTAATTATCTCATGATATTTGTAATTATCACGTTTTGGCGCTTGTAGGCCGTCATAGAACCCGAGCAAAATGTGACCTGGACAGTCTCATAATACCTAAGTAAATAATAAGCGTTCGGCATGAAAAGCTATTGTTCCGACTGCCTTCTGGCCTCGGCATTGAGTGTGTGTGCGTGTGGAAGGGGTGGGGGGGGCACCGGGGAAAGAGAACAGATTATAATTATGACATAAGCACTATTATAACATATACTTCAATGAAGATGTTAACAATTGATCACGTGAGTGGCATACGAATGAGGCGCAGCGCAAAACAAGCAATGCTGCTACACAACTAAAGGCCCAGTCAGACCTACCGATCAAATCATATGATGATGATGATGATGATGATGATGATGATGATGATGATGATGATGATGATGATGATGATGATGATGATGGTGGTGGTGATGATGATGATGATGATGATGATGATGATGATGATGATGATGATGATGATGATGATGATGATGATGATGATGAGTTGTTGTTAAGGTGGCGACGTGATAATGCGTCCTTAAAGCTTAAGTTACGCAATAGGACGTTAAGCTTGTCCTCTCCATTGTTGCTACGTAGACTATGGCCAGTAGTTCGAAATTCGGGCAGTTTGGAGGATAGTGACAGGGAAGATTGTTTGAAATCTTTAGCTGTTTAGTAAGATGTGGAGGACATTTGACAGAGGGGACAACCGTACGTTGTGCTGTGTTGTCTGCCATTTCTTCCGTCTCAATGTCAAGAACGCTAAGTACGTTCTGATTGGTCAGAACTTATGATTTCATTGCAGGAATTAGAGCATGTTCTATCCTCCGAATCTATGATGGAATCGCATGAGATTTTATCGTAAGCTTGTTGTACAACTTATTGCAGCGTGTGACGGAGTTAATCTGATGAGAATCGGTAGGTATGACTGGGGCTTAACTGTCCTGCATGACACAGCAGTCGCGCGACGACGATGCTGTAGGACACAGAAACTAGACTCTTCAGATTAAAAAAAAGTCCCATCGCCGTAGCTCAAGTGGTAAAGTGTTCGCCTTGCACACCGATGACCCAGGTTCGAATCCCGTGGTGGGCGATATAAAATGTGGCCATTTTCACTGTCCGTTTTAGCAGTATGATTGCTCTGGTGGTTCAGTGTTGATTCAGGTCCCTACCCCTCTTTCCCTGGGATGATTATCCCCGTTTGCCATATCGCCAATGGTGGGTGTAGACGTTAAACCTCAATGTTCATTCATTAATTCTTCAGAAAATATCAAAGATTATGTAATTACGGATAATATTTAAATAATCGGTGCAAGAAATACATTGAGATGTGGCTTACTCACCCTATTTCTGTGGTGTCGGTTCTGTTCATGCTGTTGAAAGTGCATCGAGAAGCCTGATAATAGAATTAAACCCAAATTTTACACTGAAGTTATCTACTGCAATAGTATGCTACGCATTCCTTATGCGATTTACTATATTACATAGTAGTAGTAGTAGTAGTAGTAGTAGTAGTAGTAGTAGTAGTAGTAGAAGTAGTAGTAGTAGTAGTAGTAGTAGTAGTAGTAGTAGTAGTAGTAGTGTAGGGACTAGATCTTGGTGATCATTAAGCCTCACGGCTTATTTAATGTCCCATCTTTAGCACATATATTTCAGGTCTGATATAAGCCGGCTCAAGACGCTCAACTATCAAAATCATATTTTATAGATTTTAAAATTTCTTGTTCATCAATAAGATTTTTGAAACTGTTTAAAGTTTTTGCCTGTTTAATATTTTGTGGAAGTTTGTTCCATAGAGGTGCAACTCTATTACTAAAAGTATGTTTTCGAAGATTAGTACGGCTATGCTTAATAAATAATTTGTTAACAGAGTTTCTTGTTATATCAAATTTGTTTAGTTCAAAAAATTTGTTAGTATCTAATTCATCAATATTATTTAAAATTTTATAAGCTTGTATTAGGTCTCCTCTCACTCTTCTGGCTTTTAGGCTTGGCAGACATAATGATTCCAGTCTGTCTCTGTAAGAAATATCTTTCAGTCCTGGAACCATTTTAGTTGCTCGTCTTTGTACACGCTCAATAGCAGCGGACTGTCTCTTTAATAAAGGGTACCAAATAATATTGCCATACTCTAGAAGAGGTCTAACCAAGGACTTGTAAAGTTGTACAAATGATGATCTATCTAGATACAAAAAACATCGCCGTATAATTCCGAGAGTTTTATTTGCCTTATTAATTACTTCACTAATGTGACAGTCAAAAGTTAACATAGAGTCAAATGTTATTCCTAAATCTTTTTCGCTATCACATTTAGTAACTAATACCTGTACATTGTTCACAGTCATGTAATAATCATTTTGGGGGTTGTTTTTGCCTATGTGAAGGACCTTACATTTGGTAGTATTAAAATATAGTTGCCAGGTTTCTGTCCATTTCTGTAGTTCAATTATATCATTTTGTATAATTTGACTATCTTTTGGAGAACAATATAATTTTGTATCGTCTGCAAATATTTTACATGAACTTTGCACAGAATCTGGCAAGTCATTAATAAAAAGTATAAACAGTATTGGTCCCAGAATGCTACCTTGGGGAATACCGCTGAAAACTTGTTTTTTATAGAATATTCATTACCAACTCTAACTCTTTGTGTCCGGTCTGTCAAAAAATTTCTTATCCACTGTATGATATTGCCAGATATACCATATTCTTCAATTTTTAGGAGTAATCTTTCGTGGGGGACAGAGTCGAACGCTTTCTGAAAGTCTAAATAAAGTATATCAATAGTATCTTTGTTATCTAACATTTGTGTAAAGTCTTCCATAACTTCCAAAAGTTGAGTAATACATGATCTATGTTTTCGAAAACCATGCTGGCAGTCAGAAAATAATTTATTGCTACCCATATAATTTACTATAACATCACGTAATATTCCCTCCAGTACCTTGCAAATTACACATGTAAGACTAACAGGGCGATAATTACTAGGTTCGCTTCTTGTGCCTTTTTTAAAAATAGCTATTACATTTGCTTCTTTCCAGTCATCTGGGACAATGCCTTCGCCAATAGATTTATTAAATAATTTACACAATGGAATAGAAAGTTCTTTATGCAACTCCATAAGTACTCTCGATGGTATACCATCAGGTCCCTGGGCCTTATTAGGATCTAAATTTTTTAATTTATCTTCGGTACATACTTTTATGCCTTGCAGTTTCAGACTCTAGTAACGTCAAGATGCTAACCTGTTAATCTTTCTTCCTTTTTTTAAGTTTAAAAAAAGGAAAGAAGAAGAACGTTTTGGAATCTTGACGTAACTAGAGTCTGAAACCCACGTTATTTCATAGTATTTTAGAAACGTCTAGATCTATTATTGGAGTTCATTGGAGAGCAGATGAGACGACGCTCATTTAAGTGCTAAATTTTAAAAAAAAAATTACCTTTACCTCTCTATTTCATTCAACTGTGTTAAATCCTGTATCTCAGAGGATTACCTACAAAATCAGTACTTTCTGTTACAAGTACCTCCATAGATTAGCACTTTCCTACCTCACCCATAACATTCACTTCTACAAGCCATCTAAAAATCTTCATTCTTCCTTTGACACCCTACATGGTACAAATACCCCACTACAAACTCTCCTCTGCAGCTGTCGATCCTTTTTAGTACTTGGTCCTTGAACTTGGAACTCTCTTCCTCTCTCTCTCTCTCTCTCTCTCTCTCTCTCTCTCGCTCTCTCTCTCTCTCTCTCCGCAGCTCTCCGAACATAGCCACTTTCAAGTCCAACTTGAAAACTCATCTCTTCCTTTCAAATGTCTGGTCTCGCCTCCCATCACCTTCATTTTTCCTTCTTTTTCTGATTCAGACCACCGCCGTCACACCGCACGCCCCCGGCCCCCTCACTCCTTATCTGCTTTCCTCCTCCCCCTCCCTCCTTAATCCGTCTTTGGTAGTTTACTTTTAAATATTATTTTCCATGTTTGTATTATGTCTTTGAGTAATTTATTAGTGTTTCGTGTTTATTTCGCTTCTTTTCGTCTGTATTTCAATTTTAACGTTAAGTATAAATGCGTCAAAATTGCGCTTTGAACTGAAGTCATTAGGAAAATGCACTAGATAAATACCCTTAGTAGTAGTAGTAGTAGTAGTAGTAGTAGTAGTAGTAGTAGTAGTAGTAGTAGTAGTAGTAGTGGTGGTGGTGGTATAGTGGTATTTGAATGCGCTTTGAACTGAAGTCATTAGGAAAATGCACTAGATAAATACCCTTAGTAGTAGTAGTAGTAGTAGTAGTAGTAGTAGTAGTAGTAGTAGCAGTAGTAGTAGTAGCAGTAGTAGTAGTAGTAGTAGTAGTAGTAGTAGTAGTAGTAGTAGTAGTAGTAGTATGAAATACGCACTGAACGCGTCCTGTCAATAAGCTAGCATAGGATTTTATAGTCTAACGCTAAGCACATGCAATGGAAAAAAATAAGGTAAAGCCTATGTAAAGTACACATTGTAAAAGTATAAACTCGGTCTATAAACAGTGTCCTCTGTGTAAACTTGCTTTTATCAAAAAACAATGAATACGCACGCGCGCGCGTTCACACACACTCACACACACCCTCACACACACACCCACACACACACACACACATTCGGACTCTCTCTCTCTCTCTTTCTCTCTCTCTCTCTCTCTCTCTCTCTCTCTCTCTCTCTCTCTCTCTCTCTCTCTCTCTCTCTCTCTCTCTCTCTCTCTCTCTCTCTCTCTCTCTCTTTCTCTCTCTCTCTCTGTCCATCCTTCTTCTGTCTCCATGCTGCTGACTTCCTTTTTTCTCCTCCCTCCACCTTTTCTCCTTTTCCCTCTCTCCTCCGCTCTCCTCCGCTCTTTACTCCTCTCTTTCCTCGTCTCATCCTTCTGGCCTGTACCCCTCCTCGCCTCACCTTCATTCTTCTTTCCTCTTCTCATTCCTGCTCTCCTATTATATCTTAGCCTCATCTCCTCGCACCTTTCCTTCTCTCATCTTCTCTCTTAACCTCATCACATCTTCGCTAGGATAGGATAGATAGGACATTGTTGACAACGACGATGACGACGATGATGATTATGATGATGACGAAAAGATGATGATGATGATGATGATGATGATGATGATGATGATGATGATGATGATGATGATGATGATGATGATTTCCTATCCTATCCTATCCTGTCCCATAACCCGAAGGTCGTAGGGGCACCACAGATGATCGCTTAACCAGCATACTCCATCTTTCTCTGTCCTCAGCAGCCCTCATGGCTTCGCTCAGTGTCAAACCAGTCCATTCTCGAATGTTGTCCTCCCACCTCTTTTTCGGTCTCCCCCTTCTTCTACCTCCTTGCACTGTGCCTTGCAGAATGGTCTTTGCAAGGCCTGATGATCTGGTGACGTGGCCATACCATCGGAGTTTCCGTTTCTTCACCACTGTGAGCAGGTCATCGTGTTGTCCAATGGCTTGTGTGATGGTCTGTCGGACTTCAACGTTGGTGATGTGTTGGGTATAGGAAATGCACAGAAGTCTTCTGTAGCACCTCATCTCCATGCTTTGTATTCTTCTTTGGAGATCTGCTGTGAGGGTCCATGCTTCGCAAGCATATAGGAAGATGGAGATGACCAGAGAGCGCAGCAGTCTTACTTTGGAATGTAGACTGATGGTTCTGTCTTTCCAAATGGGCTTCAACCTTGTCAGGGCAGCAGTTGTTTGTGCGATCCTGGAGAGGACTTCCTGTCGAGACCCATTGTCTGACACAATGGCTCCTAAATATTTGAAGCTGTGCACTGTGTTGAGGGATTGGCCTTGTACTTTGATGTCCGTGTTGATGCCATTGGTGTTGTTGGTCATCATTTTGGTCTTCTCTGCACTTATTTCCATTCCATAAGCTCTGGAGGTGGTGTCAAGCCTCTGTACAAGCTGTTCAAGTTCTTGTTCCTCTCCAGCCAATCCATCAATATCATCCGCAAAACGAAGATTGGAGATTGCTCTGCCCCCTATGCTGACTGTGCCTTCGTGATCTGCAAGAGCATCTGACATGATGCGCTCTAGGAAGATGTTGAAGAGTGTTGGGGAGAGTAGGCATCCTTGACGCACACCGATTGTTGTTCTGAACCAGTTCCCGATGACGCTGTTATGGAGGACTGCACTGGTAGCCTTGTCATACAGGCTTTTGATGACTTCTATAATTTTAGGGCTGATGTTGTACACTTTCATGGTTGCCCATAGAGCTGCATGCCAGACTCGGTCAAATGCCTTCTTGAAGTCTATGAACACATGATATAGATGTTGTTGGTGCTGTAGGTATTTCTCACAGATTATTCTGAGGTTGAAAATCTGTTCAGTGGTACTTCGCCCTGCCATGAATCCTGCTTGTTCTTCAGCTATGATTTGTTCAGCTTGTGGTTTCAACCTGTTGAGTATTATTTTCAGGAGGACCTTGCTGGGATGGCTGATGAGGCTGATGGTGCGGTAATTTTCACACTCCTGAAGGTTACCTTTTTTGGGAAGAGTGATGACAAGCGACTGGGTCCATGGTGTAGGCCATTCCCCACTCTGCCAGATCTTGTTACAGATAATGGTGAGAGCATCAGTCATCGCTTCTCCTCCTGCTTGTAGCAGTTCCGCTGGTATGTTGTCCACTCCCGCTGACTTCCCTTTCTTCAGCGATTGCACTGCTGCCTCAACTTCTTCCCGGAGAATTGGGAGGATTTCTTCTTCTTCTCTGCTCTCGGGACATGCTAGAACTGATGGGTCTCCATTTGGTGTATGGTTGTAAAGGTCAGAGCAGTACTCTGTCCATCTGTCCAAGACTTCTTGTTCTTCTGTAAGGCAAATGCCAGACTTGCTTTGGATAGTGGAGACTTTGGGCTGTTTAACACTTGTCAGCCGCTTCACAGTCTGGTAGGCCTTCTTGCTGTTGTTCTTGTTCAGATTGTTCTGCGTTAATGATGATTTCACTTACCAGAATATCCCCACTTCGAACGTCCAGGCCCGGGTTGGTGACATCGTAGAAGGTCTGCGGCCTCTGTGGAGACATTCTGCC